>CM022481.1:14274141-14318215 GCA_011952105.1 Coreoperca whiteheadi | reverse complement strand
ATATATAAATCAACCAAATAAAATATTAGATTCAGGCCCCTCCCCACCCCTATACCTTTAATATAGTCATTAAGTATTCGCAACCGTCTGCTTTTCTGTTACTGGTGTAATGTCTTTTAGACAGAAACAAATGTGTTTCAAAAGTTTTTCTACTATCTCAAAGAAACAACCCCAATATGGTTTTGGTTATAAAAAACAAATGCATTTCAAGCTAATATCAAATCAGTAAAACACAAACATACACTCACCAGCTCAACACGGCCAAACCCTCCAACTCCAAGCGTGACAGGGTCTCCTTGATAGCGACCCTCCTGATACGGCACAGGAACCAGATCCTTAAACCTCAGGGTGGAGCTGGGACTGACAGAGACAGACAGAGAACTTTTAACTAATGCTATTTAATTTCCAGGAACCCAGCTGTATGATTCATATGATTGTGTTACATCTTTCAATCTGCATCCACCAGCTCTTATCATCCTCCACAGCCACTCACCTAGACTCTTCTGGAGCTTCTGCCTCCTGCAGCACTTTGGAGCTGGGGGGTAAAAGAGAGTTGAGCAAGAAACTAATCAGGACAGTCAGTTGCATTTACACATCACACTATTCTCACCAAGACAGAGGAAAAGATTCATGGCTATAAAACGAAAAGTGTTCTGGGGTACGTACTCGTCAAACAGCTCCAGGTGCTCTATGGGGATGGTCTCCTCAAATACCCTAAAGAAAAGGCAATGTTAGTCAAACTCTGCATCAATCAGTAAACGACAAGTACAGAAAGTACAAAAAGCCAACACAGTGCAAACAAGGCAACAGAGACAGAGAATAAACACAGTGTAAGAATTCCTTCAACGATCTTCCTCTCCAGGAGCAACGATCGTCAATACACTGAACAGGCATATCACCTTGGTTTACACTCAGAATTTAATGGCGAGTCAGACTCACTCCTTGTCAATGGAGAAGCAGGTAACAGGGCCGTCAGCAGTGCAGGTGGCAGTTCGCAAGACTTCACTGCAAGAGGAAAAACATTGCACATGTCAACCCAGGAAAACTTTATGTCATTACTGTAAATAGAAATATGTCAACTCCTCAGTGTGGAAAAAGTGAATTTTAGCAGTCAGAATTGTGGGGAAACTTAAGCACCTTTAATCAATGACATCTTACATGTTTTATGTTTTGGTCTGTCATCATCTAAATTATTTAAACTATAGCAGCTAAGGACAGAAACTTGGTTGATGTACAGGCTTTTCCAGCACGTGCATATATATGTGGATACAGAAAAGTAACTTTTCCAAAGAAGTGAGGAAGTGTTTATTAATTCATTGCTCTCTATGCTGTACAAATTGGCATCTGAAAAACCTTCCAATAAAATAATACTCAACAATTTAGAGGCAGGCATCACTATCTGGTCATTTGATTAAAAAAAAAAATGTAAAAGCCATTATCACCCTACAGAATTAAAACAATATTTCTGTTATTCTACATTACACAATGTATTCTTGGTTTCTATGCATTTATATTTATATTTAGTCATTTAGCAGACGCTTTTATCCAAAGCAACTTACATATGAGGAAGACAATGGAAGCAATTATAACATCATAAGGTAACAAAATGCATAAGTGCATCAAAAACTAGTTCGTTAAAGCCCAGCACAGTATAGAAAGCAAAGGATAGGAAGTTTTTTGTTTTTTTTTAAGAGATAGAAAGGAAGGAAAACGTTCAGGGTTCTTCTCAATTTGGTGGAGCGATTTAAAATTTCTTAAGTCACCGTAAATTACACATGCAGGTTGTACAATGCAAATATCAAAGATGAAAACCGTTAAGGAAGTTGCACAGAGTGGTGGATGTTGCAATAGACTCTTAACAAATGTCCTCAAGCATGTGTTGAGTTGCCATGGTTACCGAATGAGGGCCTGTTCCCCGAAATGCTCCCCTTTGCCCATCCTACGAATCTGCTTCTGATGCCCATTCACGTTCTTAGTCACCAGGACCTGAGTAGGAAACACACATGAGAGGAGGGAAAAAAGAATGAGTGAGAATGATTATATACAGTATACACATCATTTAAATGTCAGTTTGCGCACACAATATGAAACCATATTACCTCCCCTTTGAGGATGATGTAGAATGTGTTTGCTTCTGCTCCTTCTCGAACTATAACATCTTTGTCCTGGTACTTCACCTGAGGAAGACACGACAAAAACGATTAGAACAATAAGGGTGTTTTCCATATACTGACAAATATGTATTAAATATGTTTGTCTTGAAAATACAGTTTATGATTTCACAACAAAAAAAAAGTCGCAAATATTTTGCCAAGTGCCTAGAAAATGCCTTCTTTCCAGGCTACTGAGATTTTTTCAGGAACTAAAACAAATTTTTGTTTTTAACTTAATGACTATTTTTGAGTTTATCTTCAAAAACTGACGTTTTAAAATGGAATTTGTTAGCTCATCAAAACTCGATTACTGTTTTGTTTTCACATGACAAGTAGCAGTCAAAGTTCACAATGGGACAGCTAAGTACACACCTCCTCCATTGAGTCAATGATTTTGGACAACTGGACATCTTTCAGGTCCTTCAGAGTACGAGACCTGTGGCAGCATATAAAAAATATATATAGCAGCTGGGTTAGAAATAGTTGTTACATGGTCCGTTAAGCCATGAAAAAGCACAGACACTGTTATTGCAGTGTGACATGAGGAAACTCCCAAACCAAGAATCAAATAATAGACTTATTCCTTTAACTTGGGCAAACCATGCTGACAGGATATGACATTCCTACTAGCTGGAGAGTTTTTAAACTCACGTCTTCAGGAAGCCCATGAGCTGCTCCCGTTTCTTCTTTGACTTGTTGGTTATGATCGTCCTGTAGGTCTGTCGCTCCATGCACCACAGACGCACTGCTGTCTTTGCTGCAACATAAGTTAAGACGGTAAAGTCTGGCTGAACGGCTTTACTATCAGTACAAAAGAGTACAGGGGGCCATTATGTACTAAAATTACAGAAAACCAAAACCGCACAAATACACCAATGAAAATTTCACACAGGTCCGTACGTGACCCCCTTAGGTCCCTAACCAAAAATGTTATTTTGGGACCCTCGTTTTTCAATTAAAGGGTAGAGGAACTAATAAGTAATAGGCCATTGTTGACATTTTAGCTTTGCACTCTGTTTGCTTCCTTCTCAACCTTCAGATTGGCTGAAAAGTTGGTTTGTAATCTCCTTGTTTCAGCTTTAGCTGAATTGTTTGAGAGTGTAGTTACTAATGAAGTAACTGACTCTAATGTAATGTTTTCAATAATTAGATACTTTAATTTTAGTTGAGTTATTTTGACTACAGTGTTTGTGCACTCCTTCTGTTACCATTTAGTTAATAGCTTTGTGGTGGTTAATATTGCAGTGTGTCCAGTGCTGTGCTTCGTCAGTTAGTCATTGGTTAACGAGAGAGTGCGTTTGTGTTTATTTTTTGTCTGGGATGCTGCTAATATGTAAACTTTTTAAATTAATAAATATAGTTACATATACAGGTATTGTACGTTTGCTACACCAAAGACCTTCTAAACTATCTAGGAGGGATGATGAAACAATTATCACATATGCTATTTATACCTTTAGTGATAAACAATCCCATTATTAATGTATGTCTGCATGTATTTCCAGGACTCATCCTTACAGGGGCTGCTGACCTGTGACTGTTGCTGTCCGTTTGCAGTTGTACAGGATGGCCAACTCCCCAAACACATCACCAATGGTTAGGGTGCGTAGGTCCTGGCCTGCCTGGGTGACACGGAGTTCACCAGCTAAAAAGGTGGAAGGAAAAGAAAGTTGCTTCATACAGAAATTTGCAGAATTTTCTATATAAAAATATTGTCTACATTTACTGATGGGTTTTTTTAAATAAGGTTTTCATATGAAAACTGAGACTCTTTAAGACAAACATTAGAACTCAGATAAAATCCTCAACCAGATGCAGCAGGCCAGACAGAGAACACACATCCTTACACACTCAGGCGTGTCCCCACCTGCTACTATGTACATGCTGTCTCCTTCAGAGCCCTCTTTAATGATGTCATCCCCCAGATTGAAGTTAGACACCACTAAGAGATCCACCATCATGGCTGTTTGCTCATTGTCGAGGCGGCTCAGGAAGTCATTCTTCTGGATGGCTTTGACGATCAGATTTGTCTCGCTGATGATGGGAGGTGAAAGAAGTCATCTTGATCTAAGGTCATTAAAATGCTGAGGAGCCCCCACGCAAAACGCAAACCCATCGTACATTATTTAAGTGTTTGACATGTGCAGGAGAGGCATTTAGATTCGCCACAATGGCAAAGCAAAAGCCCTGTTTTTTCTCGTCCGCAGTACTGATTACCAACCTGGCAGTTTTCTTGACCCTGGCGCGTGTAATCTCCAGGGTCTCAGGGAGTGGTTCGGGGGCAATGACAGCCGCACGGCTCTTCCTGACCTCCGGATCAATCTCATTACCGCTCTGGGAGGGAAACTCTGAAACAGACACACAGAGGAACACAAATGGAGGGTTAACTCCTTTAAATGGCTGCCATGTTTCAGCTAAATGTTGACTCAAAAGTCACCACAATCGTGTGTGTGTGTGTGTGTGTGTGTGTGTGTGTCCCTGCGTCTGCCCCTGGTGCCTATGTTAGCCTCTTACCCAGATCATGATATTGACTCTGCAGATCCTGCAAAATGTTTTCTTTCTCCTGCAGTCGTTGTTCTATGAGGATGAAAGCAGAGAAACATATTCAATGTACAAAACATCACAAGGAACATGCTACTATGGTGCATGATTCATGTTCACCCTTCACCGCAGACATGGATGAAAAATTTTACTTGTATAGCTGTCATGGATTTGGGGCTTGAGTTTAGGCCTTTTACTTTTTTATTTTGTAATACTCACCTCTCCTCTTGTGTTTTTTGCTTTACTTCCTGCCTTTGTGTCTTTTCCCTCCAGTTTTGATTGTCTGACTGCCCTGATTAGTTTTACCTGTGTCTAGTTATCTTTCCCTAAGCTTACCGTAGTCCATGTGTCTTCCCTCCTCCAGGTTGTCTGTGTTGGATCTATAGATACTGTATATAAATTACATACATTTATTTTTTCCAGCAATGTCTTGTTAATCAGCACTGATACAATAAATGTGGGGTAAGCTAATATCAGCCGCTATGTGTGTGGTCTCGAAGAAGATTTTTAAAGTCTGCATTGTTGTTGCAGACTTGCGTTTTTATTGCCATTAAACTGCAACAGACTTTTTCATTAGGCGTGAAGCTAATGTAGTAATTTTACAGAAACTTGCATTAAAGAGACGCTGTACCAGTTTAACTGTGTTCAGACAGAACGCAAGGCGAAGTTTAGAGCCCATGCGATGGCATACAAAAGCAATTAAAATGTGATTAGACACAAATTCATTCTAGGGGGCGACACCAGGTGTGGAGGCATTTCAACTTGAGCAAAAAAGTCTGATTATCCCGTAGGCTTTATGAATCTATTTCATAAATGTACTGAGACAAGACTAAAAACGAGAGATACTGGAGGACAGAAAGAAGATCTGAGGTCAGAGGCTGAGCTGAACTCAAACACACACAGGCACTGTAGTACATTGCTGTATCACAGCTGGATGTGGTCACAACCCAGCTGGACCACACCTAGCTGGGATGTTGGGTGTGGTCTAACCTGAAGTGACTCTTTAATGTGATATAGTGGTTGCACTCACTAAGGTCTTTGTTTTGCCTCTGCAGCTCCTGGTTGATCTGACATTGCTTTTCTAGCTGCTGCTTCAGCTCCTCTAGTTGCTTCTCCATGACTACAGGGGAAAAAAAACAAAAATCAAAAAATATATGGGAGGAATCGATAGCACGGTAAACAGATAAACTGCAGCACAAGCAATGGTAGGCAGGTCTGAACACAGACACAAAATACAGCACCAAACATGCTGATATGCGTGGAGACTTGCACACACAAAGCCCCAGACATCAGTTACCCCCTGTTGCTGCATGTAACTATGCTGGTGCCTTTTTCACAAGGCACCGAACTGCCCACAGCAAGAGCCCCACTGAATAATGCAGACTAATGATGGACAGTCAACAGGGTGCTTTCTGAATGCTGTCACACCCTGCCAGCTTTTGCTAAAGATCTATTACTGTACCTATCACTGAAAATGGCACAAAACCTGTCAATATAGTACAAAAGCCTTCCTTATTAGCTCCCTTATTGCAGTCTTATATTGCAGGCCTATGTGTATTTCTTTATTCTCTCTGCTTGTGTGCTTTCCGCAGTGATGTGTGACATTAACAACATCTGCTGTCTAATTGACTGTTTGAGTTTGAGAGTGGAACTAGCCATGCAACAAAAGTGTGTGCATGCTAACAAATTAATTGACACAGATTCATTAGCACGACTGCGTGAAATAGGTTAACCTCACACACCAGATCCAGTGTCCAGGTGATCTGTTTACAAAAGCCCTGATAACGAGGCTTCTCCACCACTTTTACTTTGCTTCTAATGGAAAGATGTTTATGTCTCTATTGACACCCTAAACATTACAATCAATACAAACACAAGGCCACCAGTTACCCGACCAAAATCCTAAACACACACAACCATTCCGGTAAAGCGCGTGACCCCAGTTACTACTGCCTCATCCTGAACATTGGACAGCTCTAAGATTAGACACAATGTTTAAGAGAATCATAAAGTCGCTGAGCAATAGACCAACAAACTACTATCAACGAGGGTTGTTTCTTTGATGCAAGTCTGGACAGAACAAGGAGTTGGATAGGAACATTGGGCCCAATTTTCACAGCATTCCCAGTCACCTAAATTAGAAGTGATATTTTCCATCACACCAATGATTTACCATCAAAGGAGGTAACAATGTGATAATCCAGTCCAGTATGTAACGCTAAGCAGCTGCAGTGCCAGGAGTTAAAAGCCCTGTGTTGCAGGTAAGACAAAGCTTGATGGTCATTAAAATTTTACAGGGAACATAATGGCAACAAAACAATATGTTACTACATGTTGCACCACACAAGCACCCCTTGCCTCAGGGTGTTTTATTAACCTGTCTCTCTCTCTCACACACACACACACACACACACACACAGACGGAGCTGTGCACAAACACAATTTGTAAGCTTCCTAGGAACTTGCAAATATAAAGAAAGACAACAGACAAATCATTGCCATGATAACCTTTAGTGCCTACTGGTCAACATTTAATTAAGGAAAATTAGTTGCACAGTCTGCACTTTCATTCCGAGGCGACTGGAGACGAAATAGTGATCCTATAAATAGCTGCACACTGCTGGTTGTGTATTGGCTATTTTATTCATTCATATGCCATTGCATCAAATGTATGTGATGCAGTGGCTTCAAACGTCTGAGATATTTCAAGTTTATTTCAGACTATTAAGTGTGACATATTTTGAACAATGATGAACGATCTTTGCAAGCCAACAACATTCACATAAGCAGTGTTTCATCTAGTAAATGATCCGAGAATAGAATAGGAAATGGGAAATTAGCAGAGACAACTAACAAAAAAAGGAAGGGTAAATTTTTTCTGACTTTCAGCTGCACAGCAGGAACATGATGCTGGACTGATCACCATTATACCGATACAGGCAGCATACTGTACACTCCATACTGTCTCATTACTAATTCATGGCCAAGTGTAACTACAGCTGAATCCTCATAAGATGCTGTAATAGAAACCTGGAGAGAACATGGTGTCTAGTCTGGTGGTGTGTTTAAGGTGCACTCTTTCACTGGATATTAGGGTTTTCTGGCACATGCAGATCTTCATGTTTTTCAATTAATGGAATTGTGATGGTAATAACTGTAGAACCTCAAAGAGGGAAGCCATTAAAAAAAGGTGTATTTCTCTGTTTACGAGCCTGTAAAGCTAAGAATCTGCCCTTTCAGCACGTCAAGCCACTTGATGACATATGGATCTAGAGCTCACACTTATCAACACAGCTGTCCAAATGCCTTTTGAATCCTCTTTACATGACATACAACTCTCAGAGGCACACTTACATGTAATATGTAGACAGATAAGCCAGAGTCACACTCACCTGCAGGCTGTGTGTGGATCAGGAGAGAAGATGTCTGTCTGTCCAGCCTATAAAGGCCGCATGGATCATAAGAAGCAAATAATCAGCCTGAACTGCTCACAAGATCCACTTTCAGTTGCAGAGAAGAATTTGCTGTGTGTTTAATTTCTGCTTGACCCCCAGACTGTCTACAGACTGGACACACCTGAGCAGATACAAACATGCAGTCTGCAACCTCTCTGGCATTACTTCTTCTTCTTCTACCTGCTGCACACTTTCTCAGCTTACATTGCCATGTCTGCTCTTCTATTTCTACTTGTCTCCAGCTATCTCTCACTCTTTCCTGCTCTTTCTCTATCTGTCAATCTCAGCAGCTCTGGTGTTGAATCATTAACCATAACCTGAGGCTCCTCCCATCACACCAGGTTGAGGAATACAGGCAGGAGGAGGAGGATGGACTGGAGAGAAAGATGAAGTTGGGGTGTAAAAATCATGCTCAGCTGCTAAACCCGATTTGTTTTTTGTGGGATTCCATGGGATTTTATTAGTTTTCTCTCAAAGTGAACCTGTGCATAGTGTTGTTTTTTACTTTAAAACATAACTGCAATGCTGATTTGTAATTCCTGTGAGATTTAACAGATATATTATTTCCTGTTGACGTAGAAGACAGATACCAAAGAAAATTAGCGGTGGCATAAGGAGGGAGGGAAACTATCAAAGCTGAGGGCAACCAGGACAACTCGTAGATTATATCTGCCGGAGTTAGAAAGTGTCCACTTCATTAGGTTTCTATTTTTCCACATGCCACTGGATGTTTTCCAGGCAGCAGCCTCATTTAATGAATCTAAATGAGACTGAAGGGTTAGCATTGTGACGGAGGGAGTGGGCCTTTATTGTTCACAGTTAATTATTGATACTCTGTCTGGTTAATCAATGACATTAATGACCCCAAAGCTCAGAGATAAAAACGGCTCGCGTTTCCGCTGTGGAACCGGAGGGAACTTGGTGGCAGGCCGTTCATGTCATGACCAACATGGTGATATGTAGGCTATTAATCAAAACAAACCCAGACTGAATTACGTGTTGCTACAGATGACAGCCACTGATGGGAATGAGTTCATGTTACGGATATCACTTTTTCATGACGTAAAAGCACCAATTGAAATTAAAATTCTGATTATTGTCATGTCTTTAATTCTAGTGTGTGTGTGTGTGTGTGTGTGTGTGTATATATATATATATATATATATATATAGTCAATAACCAGAAACTAAATACATAGTTCATAATGGCCAAAGTTGTGGTTACAGCTCATACAGAAGTGAAACTTAAAAAAATATTTGTCCATTAAAACATACACAGCGCTGATGCGCAAATAAACACAATAAGCTAGCAACTAGTAACATTTGCTGTTATAATCTTAACACGTTCATGTTCTATAATCACAGTTGAAAACAATTCCTGTCACGAGTCAAGTCAAACAACTGTAGCTTCTAGTAAATATGACATAAATAGTAAATTACGAATACCTTCCTATTGGCATAATATTGTTGTTGTTTTTTTCCATCATTGCACACACACATAATAAAACCTTCAGCATATTCTCAACTGACTATAAAAGACAATCAGTGTGCACACACACACTGACCTGGTCCTTGTATGAATACTTAAAATCAGTGATTCAATTCAAGACAAATGCCTCCTACAACTGCGAAACTACACTTCAAATAATTATCACGTGGACTGAAAGTGGCCACAATACAGACATGATAGACATTCTTTTATCTACTGCCGATTCCCCAAACAAAAGGCAGATTACAAAACACACAAATTCAGAACCACTCACTATTAAATTATTGACAGCAGGTGCAAATACCTCAAGTGGCCTACCACACTGTGATGTACTGGTTTTTACCTTGCAACCAAGCATACTGAAAAAGCATAATACAAGCATGCAATACTTTTACATTTAACTGATTTCCCTTTTTTGTTTTAAAATCAAAAACTCAGATGATATAAAGTCTTTCCTTCATGGCAGATTTGCATATTCCTTCTGTGTGGTATTTTCAGGTTGAGATCGACAGTTACAACAACTGAACTGTTGCAGGATTACCTCAGAGTATGGTACGCATTGAGAAATTCTATGTAAAGTATGCATGCAGGTCTAAAAGAAGGGGAAGTATAATCTTTTAAGGCATGTTACACACTTCAAGGAAAACAAGCCTTACAAAACCAAAGTAGCATATGAGGCAAAACAAAATCAACAGGACAATATTACTGTTTTCATTCTCATATTCAATTCATTTCTGTTAAAATCACATTTTCAAATAGTACCTCGGGGAATAATTGTGCATTTTGTTTTCCGCTCACACTACAGTGCTCCATGTGAAGTTGGGGCGGTGTGTGGGAAAATCAGTATGATAAAAGCAATTTATATTCTATTGACAAATAATGTATATTGTGTATATTCTTTTTTTGTGTGTAGATACAATATTAAGAATTGACTTTATAGCTGGCTGCAAGATTTCTTGAACACTTAAAAAATGAGTTCTTGACTTTTTTAAACCTTCTTTGATTGCTCATTGAAAGAGAACCTGAGACGATGAGGAGGTAGAGTGGCTTAGCTGCAGTGAGGTTATATGATTGTACAATACAGTGGTCATTCTCTGTGCAAACATGGAGGAGACCCAACATTTCCGTGGTAAGATAACGGCATGCAAAGCTAAGCAATGCATTTTTGTGAGTTGTTGCTATGATGCCAGTGACTTCTAATTCTTCGCAGCTAGCAGTCCTTCTGATATTACTTCAGGTTCAGAGTGATCAGCTCATCTTCTCCTCTTTAATGCCACAGGCTTTCTTGATGTCCCTCGGGTGTTCAAAGGCGGCTTGGATAAACTGACCAAACAGGCGCTCTATGTAGCTCTCACCGCGGGGGAACAACCCCTCCAGGAAGGCAATGTGTCCGCCATGGGCCGTCAACAAGAGAGCGACGTTAGGCAGGCTCTGGACTATGGTCAATGGGAAGGCTGTGTGGACAGGAAATAAAATGAATCAGAAAAAGGAGAGAGTAAATGCTAAAATATTAGAACATCTTGTGTAGCATGGAGACTGAAATATTAACCACAGTTGACTGCTGACTGCTGTGTCTGGGAGGTCGGGGGGTTAAAGTGACGTCCCCTTGTACTTCGGGGGGCGGAGGGCCCCACAGTACGTCAGAGATTTTTCACAGATTTTTTTGGAGTCAAGAAGACAGAATTACTGGATTTTTCTCTGGAAAAAGAAAAATCACTTCTGTTGAAATGACCACTATTGACCAAGATCAGTAGATAGTGTAATAAAGTGCCAGTAATTTACTAACTCAAGAAAGTGGATTTAATGTAAACATTTCTACCTTAACACCAAAAATCAGGAATATACAATTTAGACTAAAAGATATCCAAAAACTAAAGTTGTGGCTACACCTTTCTTTTCAAAATGACATTTGCATCCAGTCACATGTGTGTCAGGTGTGAATGCCCTCAGATCAGATTTCAGACCCATTAAGATATAGCCATTTCGCAGGAAAGATAAATCCAATCATGAACTCAAACACAGAAACACATTTACGTGTCAACTAACTAATACATCTGGTGGATCTTGTGCTTCTGATCACAAAACATCACAACACAATGTCCATTTTCTCCTGTTGTCTACTCACCATTTTGGGGAGAGAAGGGGTCATCAGCCGCATTGAGACACAAGATGGGTACTGCTGTGTTGGGGAGTTTTTTGTCTGGGCTGGCATCCTGGTAATAGTCCATGCAAGATTTATAACCAAACAGCAAAGAGGTGAAGCGTTCGTCAAACTCACGGATAGTCTGTGCCTGGCAGAGAGAGATGAAATGAAATTAAAATGGAGAGGAAAAGCAATCGCACATAAAAGGGAAATGGGAAACGTTGACAGTAAAGTCAATGTGAAGAACATACCTTCACAACATAGTCAACGTCCACCACTTTCTCCAGAACCTTCCTGTGCCTGTTAAAAACATTTATTTTTTTTAACAATCCTGAATTGTTAATCTAACTTCAGGAATTTATGACAGCGCTACTTATCTGACCTGGTGACGGCACGACACAGGCCGCTCGTGAGGTGTTTGTTGAAGAGCAGCCAGTTGAGTGGTTCTTCCATTGAGGCAGAGGACTTCACTGCATCCCAGGGTACAGAGATGGTGAAACCAGCCACCATCCCTGACTGTGTGCGCTTACGGGCCAGGTAGTTTAACAATAACATGCTGCAGACGGTGAAAGGAGACAAAAAATTAAACAAAACGGAAAAGACAGCAGCAATTTGACAAAAAGGTAGTAACTAAGGGCAAGACAGAAAAAGGAAACAAAGCTAGGATAAATATGCCAACTCACCCTCCCAAAGACACACCAGCACCAAGCAAAGGCGCATGTGGGTAAAGTCCTTTGACATGGTGCACCACATGCTCAAGGTCTGAGGTATTGGCTGCGCAGTACGTAACAGGCGTCTGAAGCGAGCAGAGGGACAGAGGAGGAGCTTACATGAAGTGTTCAAGTGACAGATTTTGTGTTTGAACTACTGTATATAAACAGCCAGAGAGGCTGAGCCCTTTCCCAGAGCAGCACACCAGCGCCAGACAGCGATGCTCACACCTCAACTCGCAAACATCTCAACAACAGCACATCTTGGCAAACTACAAAGTAAGCTGAATATCTGCGGGCAAGTCATTTAACGTTACGTCACACACAGCTAGTGGACAGTGAGGTGATATTCGCTGAATTTTTACCAAAAACAGAAAACAGATATTACTGTATATAATGTTCTACTTAATACCGCAAGTAGCAGAGTTTGGGGCAGACTGGCCAGTAGTGTGAGTGTGTACAGATTTGTTCCCAGTAAGCCTTATTTAGAAAGTTTTCTATTTCTGACTCAAATTGGTAAATTAATATCAAATACAAATAGATCATTTAAAAACACCTGAC
This sequence comes from Coreoperca whiteheadi, assembly GCA_011952105.1. Taxonomy (NCBI): domain Eukaryota; kingdom Metazoa; phylum Chordata; class Actinopteri; order Centrarchiformes; family Sinipercidae; genus Coreoperca; species Coreoperca whiteheadi. The sequence continues at coordinate 14,305,164 of CM022481.1, read as the reverse complement.
ATCTAAATCCCAAAATATGCACAGACCATTGATTTGTTTTTACCCATGTGAAAATTCTGTGGAATCAGGATAATAACCATGCTTGTTACAACCAAGAATATGACACTGCTATAAAGCACCCAAAACTGCAGTAAATAGTGCTCCCTGCAAATGAATAGACAGGGATCCATGTGCAAACTCTTAAGATGTGAAGCTACTTCATAAACAGAGTCTGTTGAAATAACAGAGGGAAATGGAAACTTTTCAGAATTAAATGTGACATGACCACAGTTCATTAGGTAATCATTGCTCTTACCAACAACTCCTCCCCTGCAGCGCCTCTGTTGTTGAAGACCACACATCTAGGAAAGAAAATGTCTATGAAAACAGCAACAGTAGCTACTGGACATTCAATTCAGTGCTATTAAGATTCCACTCAGTCATGTCACATCCGTTTCCTGCTTACTTTAATCCAAACTCTCCTGTTACTCCTTCAAGATAAATGGATTCAATTGCTGACTCGAAATGTTAGCGTGCATACGTTTCGCTTCTGATTTTGGCACACAGATGAAGAACTGTATCATTTAAGACAGGAGACAGGTGAGGAGCACAGCTGACCTGTAGCCGCGGCGGGTGGCCTGGCTAATGGCATGGAGCACATAGGACTGCTGGCTGTTCCCCGTCAGGCCTGGGAGGATCAGTACCGTGGGGCGGGTAGAGGATTCTGGGTAGGTCCCACTGGCCTGATTGTCCACCCAGTCCAGGGAGATCTGACCGCCGTCAACCGTACGGATCAGCTCACTGAGGGATGAAGGGGGGATTACTGGTACATTAACAACACAAAATGTTTCTATTTCACCATTCTATAGGTTTAAGGTTAAAGGTGGGGTTATGTGATTCTGGAGAAATCCATGACAAATACCATGAAAGAGAGCGAACAACAACGCAGCAAGTAATATAAGTAACGTTAGCCAGGTTGTGGGTCAGCAAACTGTCCCTACAGTTGCTGCTGCGACGCTATCAGCCAGAGAGGAGAAGATGGTTTCCCAGAGCTGGTACAACATTACTCACCTTCGTGAGCATCAGCTCCAGACAGCGATGCTCACAACTCTCCTGCTACTATAGCAAACATTAACGCAACAGCACATCTTTGTTAACTACAAAGTAAACTGAATGTCAGTGGGCAAGTCATGTAACGTTACCTGATAAACAAATCATGGCTGGAATAGTGTTGTGTGGCTCTGTCTGAGCCACGTTGTTAATTTGCCATTTACAGAGACAGGGCTGTCTACAAACACCTGATTTGTTTGTTTTGTCAGCGCGCACACTGACCGACAGCTAGCGGACCGTGAGGAGATATTCGCGGAATTTGACAAAAAGACGTGTGTTAGATTAAAATTGCATACCACCACCTTTAAGAATGATTTCATCCACGTTTGAAATGCACTGGATTTGGAACACATAAACGTAATACTCAATCCTGTAGACGGGGTTTTCCTGAAGAAATATACAGATACTGTAGTAAGATAACAAGATGACCGTATCAGCCAGCAAAAGGTGCATAACAGAACAAAGGGATCTCTTCCAGGAGGTTCATCCTACTTGCGATAAGTGACGGGGGGTCTGGACTTGAGGAGGGCACAGACCAAGGTTTGAAGCCGGCCTCCCCAGCACCACGGAGTGGGACTAAAGCGCTCAGCCACCACAGGGCAGTGCTTGTGGAGGAACGCACTGAAAGCCACGCTAGAAACCAGCGCCGGTGTCTGGGAAGAAAAAAAGAGACAGAACGAAGGGGTTTGAAAACACAGGGGCCTTGAAATGAACACCTGTGACAGACAAGAATACATGCAAGCAAGATGCAGGGCAGACGAGAGCAGAAGGTATGAGAGGTACGCGGCTTCAAAAGCAGGGTGTGTGTGTGTGTTCATGAGCAGTGCCAAACACAACCACATGCTTGATCAGTTTGGCTTTTAGGAAATTGCGTTTTCACATTTTATAGACTAATCAAAACATCGATTCCTAGAAAAAGTATAATCAGCAGACTGATCACTAATGAAAATTACACTTTCTTTCAACCTCCCTTTAATATGCTTAAGGGTATATTAATACATTTGTCAACAATTATAACTCCTCCTATGAGGGAGCCATAACTTGTGTATGAAGTTGATCAAAAGGTTTAAAGCAGTTCATAGATGTGTTTGACAAAGATGTGTCATTATATATGATGTTATTAGGCCTTCATTACCTCTTTATACACCAGTCATGGATGCTTAATATGGTAGTTATAAATGTTGGAAAATACAATAAACACTTACAAATGGCCTCAACATAATGTTGTATAAATGAAATCTTTATTAAAGCACCCTCAATTTGTAGAAGAAAATACAGTAATCCTAGGCTGGGACACACAAACCATGCGAATTATATAATTACCACCAAGTTGGTTATGTTTTGTTTGTTTGTTTGTCTGTCAGCAGAATTATGGAAAAACTACTGGTCTGATTTTAATGAAACTTGGTGGGAGGATGTAGCACGGCCCAACGAAGGACCCATTACATTTTGGAGCGGATCCGAATCACGGGGCAGATACATTCATTATTTTTTTCCACTTTTAACATTGCCAGATATAGGGCAACTGTAGCACCGGTGACTGTGGCAAAACGAAGTAAATTCGTCGCGCATGCGCGAACCCGTTGTAATTAAACTAAACATAAAACAAAAACATAACAGCCACCACAAACATCACTGTAGAAACAAATACAGCAGGTATAAAAGAAATAAGCAATCAGGGATGCGAGATGACGAGAATCCAGCTAGGCACAACTATATTTTACTGTAATTCTAACAGTTTTGGAAATATATCGTATGTAGGCTAGTGGTTGCGCGTGCAGATTTGCATATCAGAGACTGAACTCTTGGACCTGGCAGAGGTCTGCGCTCTCCGAGTGACCTTCTAGTTATTATATACTTTCATTAGAGCTCATTGTAGGATAAAATAAAGATAGCTTGTACAAAATGATCTCACCTTAAAGATACTCAGCTTTGTGCTGACTGATCACCAAAAACTTTTTTTGAAAAACGAAGCAAATATTGAAGAAATATTGAAAAATAAAACAGGATGAAGATTAAAATTAAATACAAAAATAATTGAATAGGAAAACCGTTAAGAAAAATTGAATAAAACAAAATAGAAAGACAACGTGAAAATTAAAATTGTATTTAATAAGAAACTAAAACAGAATAAGAAAACATAAAATCAAATAAATAAAAATAACGTAAAAAAACACACACACACACATACACACACAAAAAATGTGGACATAGTGCGGTCATTATTACCTAGCCGTGACCGCAGTGACTGACCTGGCGCTTGCGGCCCCACAGATAGCACAATGCGGCCGTGAGGGAGCAGATGAACACCGTATACGGTCTGGAAAAACACTCCCAAGTTATCCATAGCTCCAAATGGGATAAAAACATGTCTATGATCGATCTAGCTAATGTACAGAATGCTAACCTGGTAGCTGGCAGTATTAAAGGACTCGTTTACCGGCACAACGAGACACACAACTGACAAACAGACGCGTAACGTTAGTTAATGTTCGACGTGCCTTCATCACCACCAGCTACCGTTAAAGATGTTAAAGATGTCCTAAAGCCACTCCTCTACTGCGAGACGTCCTATCCGCTCTGTCGGTGTGGGTGAGGAGCAAGTATCCACCTGCAGCCTTCTGTTCAGCGGGGTTTTCTCCAGGAAGAGCTGCTACTTCCTGGTTTCCGAGGATCGTATGTTTGAAGTGAAACGTCTAATGTCAAAGTCCGCCGTTATGGATGCGTCAACAGACTGACTGACTACAAATATGGAAGTTAACTGATACGCATGCGCCGTTCGTCTTCTTCTTCCTCTTCTATATTTAGCGCCGGCCGGTTGGCAACAAGTGAGGTGCATTACCGCCACCCTCTGCTGCATGTAGCACTTGACAAGGTCATTATTGTCTTTATATTGTCTATTTTTACTATTTTCCTGAATTCCAGACTCTTTTTTTTGTCAGATTCCAGCCTTTGCACAAGTCTGGCACTGGGCAAAATGTAGCCTACAACTGCCCCAGGGCCCCAGACCCTCAGGGGACCAGATGATTAAAGGTTATGTGCAGCAATTACATTGCAGTAATTTGATTAATTACAAGTGTTTGGTCATTTGTACATATTTATGAGGTCCCCATGTCAATATCTAGTTTTAACACCTGTAACACCTGCAATATGTGAGTTGGGGCATTTTAGGGTTCCAGTTTAAGAAAACTGGTTGGTTTCTCAGGCTCAGGAGAAAATACAGCAGGTTGTATGTGAAGTGCTCGGCTCATTTTTGCCCCGAGGGACTCCTCACCAGGTTAATGCAACTGCCACTGCACAGGACTGTTATTCCTCTTCTTCTTTAGTGTTTATGGCAGACATCTGAATCGTCACCCACTTCTCTGATTTGTTCAGCTCTGGACTGTGCAGGTAATTTGATACTGGATGGATAATTTGCTCGCTTGCCTTGTGGCATGTTTCTGATGATGTTTTCTATTAGCCCGTGGGATTGGCCTTTGCTGTCCTGTTACATTCATTTATTTTATTTATTTATCTTTTCGCCCTTTTTCACAAGGCTACACATTTTGGATGTAATTTATTATTATTACAGTGGTAATACAAAAAAAAACCTAATTTCAATTTGAAAACTGTTCAAAATAAATTGCAAAACAAGTATCAGTTAGGGGTGCTCTTGTTGCAAGAAGAGCCAAATTGTACTTGAACAATTTAGTTTGCACCTAACAGACTTTGAATATCTTTAATGGAAAATACTGTCACTATTGTGGTTTCTAGAAACTGAAGCAGAGTGGAAGCTCTTTCCCAACTTGTGAGGTGAGTGCTGTCTCTGTCCACATCTGCCATGTTGAACCACACAGGCCATAACACCAAACAACATCTCCATATGTAAAGCATCTAAACTGATGTTTCACATACAGTCTCGTAACTGTATTAACTTGCTTTTAATAAAGTTCTTTAAATTGGCCTTATGAAGCTATAAAAATACTGTAGGCTATAGTTCAATGGGAAAAAACTGCAACAAAATGATTTATACAGAACAATAACGAAGCAAGCACAGACGTTCTTGTTTCACCATGTTGGGTAATTTATTCCCAGTTGATTGCATGAAATCTCTCAACATTTGCCCTGAAATACTGAAGTCTCTTACAAACTAAAGCCTTTATTTTATTCTTTCTTGACTTGATTTGCCGATCGTGTGCAGCCAGGACTAATTTAATCTAGTTGAGTGGGATTCCTGTAACCACCTCTGACTCAATACCACACTCATCGTTTCCACGCTTGATCTTGAAGAAACCTGAAATGAGAAGACACAAAAATACGACTTAAGGCCAACACTTCTTTACGATGTCACTCACCACATTGCCAGATTATGTGACACTGGTCTGTCCTGCACTTGAGCAGGACACGTGACGCTCTCCGGGCCACAAACCCTGGCTCCGTCGTACCTTTGTCTCCCCAGTCACTGTTCCAGGAGTTTGCAGCCAGCCAGTAGGGCGTCCCATTCTCCTCACCCCAGCCGAGGATCTTGATGGCATGACCGCCCAGCATCTCCCCTGTCACATGCTGGTACACACCTACAGTAGAGTAACATTGAGTACAATAACACAGGGCTTAAAGGACAACAGTGGTGGTTTTTTCACATTTTAATACATTTAATACAGATTTCCTAAAGAATAAACTATGCTTTCAGATTGGTGGTGTGTTCAAGTAACTCCACTATCCCAGATTTGATAGTCACTTGCCAAAAAGCTCTATATTTATGTGTTGTAGGACAGTGGGTCCCAACCTGCTGGTCAGGATCCTCCCAAGGGCTTTCAAGATAAATCTGAGAGGTATCAAGTTTATAACAAATTAATGGGCTTTTATTTACCTTTTGTTAATTGCTTTTTCCCCGTGAAAACCTGCATACTTTTATCAACAGACCAAATCCTTCAAATGAAACAATCTGAGAAAGAAAGAAAGAAACTAAAAATCGCTCTTTGGTTGAACTGCTCACAACTTACTTCCACACCAAGACCCTAATCTGTGATGAGGGGTCACATATGCTTCTTAAGGGTTCACGCGATAAAAAGGTTGGGAACCATAGTGGTAGGAGATTAAAATAAGACAAATAAGCAAACACGGGTGGCATGACGATAATGTGTCTTTGACCAAAATAAAATACAAAAAATGTTCAGCATAAACTATGAATATCATTTAAAGCAGGTGTCAAGTTTGTTTTCATTCTGAAATGAAGTAAAAACTGCTTCGAAGGTTGTAAATATATCTCAAAACTAAAGAAATGCTTTGGAAAATATGTCAGCAATAGTGGAAAGCATATGTTGTATCCTGTATGTTGCAGTTAATGGGCTTAAAACCCAGTTTCAGAGTTAAAGCTAACGTGGAAACAAAGTCAAGCCTCACCCGTCTTGTACAGCAGAAAGTCGGCATATACAGAGAAAGCTGCCTCCACAGGCCCGTTCTTGTACAGCTCAGTCATGATCTGCTCCTGTTGGGACGGGACGCTGTATGTGCGTCTACCTGAAGAGGGAAACACAGAAAGCAATAACATCAGAGGTAGAAACTAGATGAGGCATGACAGAAAATAGATCATTTTAGAGGTCTGTACCAAAGTGTTTGTCCTTCTGATAGGACGGCGAGTATCCATCAATGCACTGCTCCTCACACTTAGGAGTCTCCTCTTCACCCTGACATGGAGGACGAGTCCCATTTACATGATGCTCACAGGGAGCGATGCTGTAGGGTCGGCAGCCTGTCAAACACACCATCAGTTTCAGTTCAGACTTTAAATACTTCCTTTTAATGCTTCCCTAAAAGCTGTATAAAACACATTTCAGTTCACATTTAGGACGAGCTTACCAACTTTTGAGTCATACAGGCCTCCTGTCACGAGCCCCTTCTTTGCCCAGAACTCCCAAGCAGCAGAGGGAAAACCACCAAAACAGCTACAGCCACAGAAAAATAAAAACGTGTTATTCAATGTCAATGTAACCCTGATCCTTAAAAGACCGGGAGTACACTCATTACTCATTCCACAAACACTCACCCCATGCCACACTCATCACAGCAGGACAATAGATCTTCAGCGGAGATCTCCACAGCGATCTTACCACTGCTGTGGATACACAACCTGTCGGATATCGCCTCGGCTGCCCCAAAGGCCTGTGGGGAATCAAAAAAGGGAACACTGCTTTGAGAATATGGTAGTTGGTTCGATAATGCACTTGATTTCTCTTTTGGTTCCCCTCAACTGAGCACCTTTAACCACCGTTACAGCTTTCCCTAATCGGGGAAAGAGTGTTGATTGTATTGCTGCCTACTGTATCTACTTTGATTTGTACTGTTGTGTCCTTGTGTTGGTCTGTCTTACCCAGCAGGACCCACAGGATCCCTGATCTCTGATCTGTCGGATTGTGGGACAGTTGGGCCACTGCTGGCGTGGGTCGAAGCTGTCTGGAAGTTTTATGCCTTCGATATTGTGAACCCTGAACAAGAGGGGACGGTCACTGAGCACTGAAGATAAGATGAACCTGCTGACTGTCACATGTTTGGGCATGTGAGAGACTGCATACACACGCACATACACATAAATCCCACACACCCTCATATATGATGTGTAGTGCACTGTTCAAACTTACACCTCTGGCAGCTTGGGTCCATTCAGTAAAGTCCCACATAGTCCCTTCACATAGCTGATATCAACGTTATGGAAGTTCTGCCCGGCCTGGAGCAAAGAGTTCAAATTAGAAATGACAGAAATCACAACATTCATGGCCTCAATCTGTGACAGCAGGTTTCCTCAGGTTGACGGAAGTGCAGGAAATATAGATCAGATGATTAAGATGGGCTCACCGTCCAGGTGGAGTTGGCCTGGTTAACAAGGCCAACCATCTCCAAGGAGAGAAGGGGGAGTTGAGGCCGAGCCCAGGTGACAGAGACTGTCACAAATACACAAAGGAGGGCCCGTGGATGCATTCTGCAAAACAGATGACAGTCAGACACAATCAACATAATCACCTCAACTGTAATATGTCTACTGCTACTCAGAGGGACGTTGGTGAGCACGAGCATCACAAGGCGATGGCAGTATTATTGAAGTCAGGATTTCCCTCAATATCTTTTCTGTAATCTCACTGGAGCGTCTTGCTGTTTCTTCTCAAAGTGTTGAGATTATATTAGCCTACATTTCCTTGTTGTAATCACTAACATCTGAGTTAACAAAATGTTGTAAAATAAACACTGCGGTGTTACATTTATGTTGTAATTCGAGTAACAGAATTTGAAGTTGGAAAGAGCTGCACCTCCACAAGTACAACGCAACTAAAGAATTTATTAGAAACTACCTCTGTACTTTACAGATAGGTACATGAAGTGCCTTTTGAAATTAAATATATATTGTTGTTCATGACACCTGCCTAGTTAGAACCAATCTGAAAGGATGGAAATGGGGTCTTATTATAGCCATATTTTCCCAGGCAGGAAGTATTAGTGGTAAAATCTGTTGCGATCGAGTCATCGTATTCAAGAGACTAACAGCTATTTATAAAATATTAAAAAAATATTTGAAGTTTGTTGGTATAATAACCTACATCAAGAAAAGCATAAACAACATTTAACACTCTTCTTATTAACAATCAACTCAAATATAAGAATATGGTAAACACCAAGTATCATTAGAGATAGAAATAAAAGTCATAATAATAACACAATAAAAAGAAAACCAATCTCCCAAATAAATCCAAGTCCGACTTTTACCTGTGGCCTTTTTTCTTCTGGGCAATTCCTTCCTCTCAATGAAACAAAACACCAGTCCTCTCACTTTTTACCGTCCTTTTTACAAGCCGCAAGTTATGGAATCACATGTCTGTGTAATGAATGTATTAAGGTCAGTGCACCCCTCATGTGACTAACAAAACGTCTTTCCAAAGGTTGACAGGTTATCTTAAAGTGATAACCTGCCAGCGACAAAGAATGTAAGCAACCTGCCATTATTATCAACTTTATGAAACTCTTTCCTTTACATTATTTGTTTCGTAACTAGGATTTACATTTACATTTAGCAGACGCTTTTATCCAAAGCCACTTACATATGAGGAAGACAATCGAAGCAATTATAACACAAGGTAACAAAAAAGCATAAGTGCCTAAAAAAGGTGGCTTTTTAAAGGTGGCTACAGAATCTGCTGATCTTGTAGGAGCAGGCAGATCATTCCACCAATGTGGAACGGATCCAGAGAAGGTGCGCGAGAGTGATTTTATTCCTTTTTTTTGGCATGGCATTTACCATTTCCACAAGTAGCCTAAACACATATACAGAAATATAACTGATAAAAACAAAGTGTAGCACAACATATGAACCTTGAACCTGTGCTATAAAATATAGAACAACATTTTACAATTTGGAATCTATAAAATTAAGTTTTACCCCACTATAATCAACAGCCTGTTTAAAAATAAAAAGATGAGTTGTATTGTATGCACAATCACCATGAGACTCAAGTTTAGATTCCTTCACCTCTTTATTTGTTCAAATATGTAGAAATCACAATTTCACATTACATAGCAATGTTTGTAGCTCTCCTTTGGTTCTGTTCAAGGTTACTCTGTGCTAGCCTTCTACTCACCAAAGCTGTGTTAAGGACACTTAAGCTAGCAGTCTCAATATGCATTTCTTTCAGATATCAAATGTATCAGAAATTACATTTGTTCTCCCCATACATTTAAACAGTCCATGTCAAAATTATATTGGAATTGCACTGGTTTTTTTTTTCTCCTATTTCAAAGGACACAGAAACAGAAAGAACCCAGACATAAAACAGTTTAAACAAAGCTCTACTGTGAGTGGATGCTTTCATCTATGCTAACATACAGTGCATATACTGCTTTTCTTTAATTTGAGGGTTTCTCCTGTAGATACATAAGTAGAATATTCAGCTAACATTGATATGACAGAAAAAATACGAAGACTAAGATTCGACACAAAATTAAACAAAAAATGAATGAAGTTTGGTGACTGTGTGCCCCACAATCCTAAAACGGGCAGTGTCATGTACTATGCATTTCCCCATTTCAGCTCACTTCACAGAGGAGATTAAAGGTGGGGTATGCCATAGTAATCCAACCCACGTCTTTTTGACAAATTTAGCGAATATCTCCTCACGATACGCCAGCAGTCAGTTTAGTGTGTAGAAAACAAAAATCCGGTGTTTGTACACAGCCCTGGCTCTGTAAATGGGAAACAACATCAAATTCAAGGACTTTTCAGGCCCTCATATTCAAGGACCCAACACGGCATACATTGAGACACGGCTCAATGTTAATTACTGTTACAACAGTGAGAATTTTTATAATGAGAACTAGCAGGCTTTAAAGAAGCTCACAATTAAAAAGAGAGTGAGGCTTGACTGTGTTACAGTGATGTTACTCGAAGTACAAAAGAAATGAAAAGAACGTGAATTTCTATTCTTGCACAAAATATATAAATCCAAGCACTATTTTCAAAAACATTCAAGGCCTTAATTTTTTCTCTCAAATTAACAAAGTTTTAAGGATTTCAAGGACCTGTGGGAACCCTGTAAAGTGGCTCAGACTGGGCCACACATCACTAATCCAGCCATGATTTGTGTGTCAGGTAACGTTGAATGACTTGTTTTGACCTTTCTAGTATCCTGTTGTTGTGATGTTAGCTATAGCGGCAGGAGAGTTGTGAGCATCGCTGTCTGGAGCTGATGTGCTGCTCTGGGAAACGTCTCGTCCTCGCTGGCTATTTGCTTCACAGCAGCAACTGTAGGGACAGTTTGCTAACCCACAACCTAGCTAACGTTACTTATATTACTTGCTGCGTTGTTTGCTCTGTATCGTGGTATTATATTTCTCCAGAATTGCACACCCCACCTTTAAATTATTAATTTCCGCCTTTCCATAATTTCACTCAATTCAAAGAGTCAAAATGTTAAAAACAAACCAAACAAAAAAGAAAAGAACACGATCAAACCAACCATAAAAACGCCCTGAATTGTTTCAATGTGCCATTTATGCTGGTGAATATAACCACACAACACTGTGTGTATATAATGTTTCCAGATGCAGGATGGACCACTATCACTATCAAACAACCTAATGAGACCAGTCTGCTACCAGAAACCCTCTATAGACTAAATATGTCCATGGCCCTGTAACAGTCATAAGAAAGAGGGCAAAGTGGAAATAAATTAGGGTTGCCCGATATGGTACAAAACTCATAGTGAATATTTTGACAGATATTACAATTGCGATATGATTCATGATTAGTGGGAATGATCATTTTTGCATCCGAATTTTAATTTTCCCTTAAAAACTATTAAAATCATGATGATGTGACATTTGTTGTTTGTTCGATGTTCTCCTAAATCTGGAGAACAAGATTTGTAGGCCGGGGCATCACTGCAGCACTGTGCTACTTCATTATAATGCTGTTTTGTGACACATTTTACATTTGGATATTGCACTTGACCATATTGTGATTTTGATAATATTTCGATGAATTGTGCAGCCCTAGAAGAAATGCTTCAGATTCTTCCAGTCAGAGGAGAACCGCACCTCCAGAGTGAGCAAAGGGGCTTTCTGAGTCTGTGGGCCCCAGGAAATGTGAGGATAAATGGGTTCACTGCCCCTGCATGTCGCCAGTGCCCTGTGCCTGTGCTGCAGTGGTGCTGAGGTACTGCCAGCTGAGGGCGGCAAGCAGCATGGCAGCGGACAGGTACATGGGCGACAGGTGGTGGGTCCTGGAGGGGAGGCTGGACTGTGACAGGGCAGACCTCTCTCGGATTAGAGCCAGGATGTGCAGCGTCTTGTCCCGTGACGGGTCAGTGAGGGAGACCTTCTGTAAAATCTGCAGAGACGGAGGGCAAGATTGTTTGTGTTAAAGTGCGCCAATGTGCTGGAATTAAGAGAGCAAACACAAAAACACACCCACCTCCTGGCTGTACTGGGCGATGATGGTCTCCACAGCTCTCATGTTGGTAGCTTCCATCATGAGTGTGACGGCCTGGCCCTTTCTGATCTTTACTACTCCCTGGAACACCATGGGGTTGTTGTAGCACGTAGATAGTGTAGCTATTGCCATCACCTGGTCAAGAGAGGATTAACATGTAGTCAAGTGGAAGAAACGGCCTGTCTTGACAAAGTCAGCTGTAGTCAATCTGTTCAGATCAAATATCATGTCATACAAATCAAATTCAATCACTACATTGCTGGAATGCAGTAAGTAATGAATCAGTGTGCACCTGTGGAATGGCACAGAAATTGAAGACGCTCTGGTTGCGCAGGCGGGACAAGTAGGCGATAACATCTGGGACGTGACGCAGAGCATCAGTGACCAGCAGGTTGAGACAAGAGAGAGCCGACTCCAGCTTCTCAGGCTGGGCAAAGTCCTCCAGACGACCTGCAAACTGACTCCAAGCCTGCACACGGACACAGAGGACACAAGACATTAACACATCACATATGGTACGGTGTTTTTATTCAATATTCAGCAGAGCTCTAAGCAACAGGAGCGATACATGTCGAAAGGAGTGTTGGTTTTGCTTTTACTCTCCCCTTTGCAGTCTTCCTCATCAACACTAACAAATTGTTAATTGTAAAAGATCCATAACTTGGATCATTACTCAAATAGCAAACAATGGCTATGGCAACAAAAGTCAATGACATTTTTTTTTAACTGTTTTAGAAATGTTATTTTTCTTAAGAGACACAATATATGACACAACCTGACGTGTGTGACACAACTCTCCGTGCTGCATAAAATCTGTGCAAAATCTACATATTCTGCTGAGTAAATATTTAGATTTGAGTGGGTTCAACGCAGAAATATGTTCAGGAGCATTTGCTTAAACTATCACAATGCATAACTGTGGGGCTCAGGTCAGACACACAGGTGAAGCAAACACGCTCATACCACGATCTCACCTCTTGTGGCCAGAAGACACGTCCCTCTTGCGTGTCCTCTAGATAGTCTCGGATGATGTTAGTCTTCTGGAGGAACAGGCCCATGGAGTTGGCCAGCTCGGCGTCCCGCCCCACCTCGGGGTCCTCCAGCTTGGACGCAGAGAACAGCTGAGACAGGCCGATACCGACCAGCCCTGCCACAAAGTGGCAATACTGCACAGTGGATGAAACAAGACAACATGGCATCAGCTTTTACAGTCTCAGCATGACACATATGACAAAGCTCTGGCTTTTGATTGAACATACACAGTTACCCTAATATCGAAAGGTGAATAAGAGTTTGACTAATTAAGCATTCATACAATATTGTCTCAGTCATATTTTATTTTTGTTTGTTTTATAGGAAGTTTTACACAGCGTGGTAAGACGTGATCAAAATTAAGCTACTAGAATGACTGAAAATACAATAATACAGAATGAAGCTGCAATTAAGTGAAACAGTTAAAGGTTAGTTTGCTATTTCTGGTTTTTAAAACTCACATAACATCCAGACTCAGCCGTCACAGACAGAGGTTTACGTCAATAATAACATATAGGATACATACAACAATAGGATCTCTGCTCTAATCTGTTTACTCATCTCTACGGTTATGGCCGGTACAGGGTACCATAACCAGTGACAGAGATCTGTTGGTGTTGTTACAGATTTAAGTTGTTTATTTCGTATTAGCATGTAACACATGTTCCTGTTATTATAATCCTAATATGTCAAATTTTTATACCATTATCCTAAAATAATGGTAACACAAAGCTAACATTTACCAGGTCCCACTCCTTCATGGATCCCACTTTCTTTTCCAGGAATTCCGCCATCCCGACTCCCATACGGTGGCAGATATCCGAGATAACGTCTCTGTATTCCTGAGCGAGGTTTCTGAATTCCAGTGATATCTGCATTGCAAGGACAAGTGAAGATTATGGTTACTGATTTTTAACAGCCTTTAATCTGAGTGACAACGATGTCATTTTAGACTTTTCGATCACATACCATTTTAGAAATTAGACAACCAGCTTACAAACTAAACTCTCATTAACATGGTATTTTCTGTGCATGTTATTGTGGAAGAACTAAAAAAAATGAATCTGAATGCTACTATTCTGTCTGTAAATCTGTAATTTAAAAAAGGGACTACATCAGTAAATTAAGCCTGGCGAGCCTAATGTACCTGCCTACTGCCTTCTAAGTACCACCATGCAGTGCTACTGACCGTGGGGAAATCCTCCAGAACCTGTCGGTCTTTCTCCTGGCTCTGAGTGAAGCACCACTCATCCCGGTACAGGTAGGTGTGGAAATCGTTCAGCATGGGAACCTTCTTGACAAGAGGGATACTCATGTCGTCCTCCACTGTGTCCAGCGCTCGCAGCACCAGGTAGAAAATACAAACTGCGTGTCTGGATCATAAAGACAGGAGGGAGGACATGAGAGGGCTTTAAAACGCAACTGGAAAATCCTTCATTTGAGTGTGTTTTCACAAGCTGACTTAGAGGTTGCCTCATCACTGATTCACAAGACAACAAAAATAGCAGGAGTGTTAAGCAGGTCGTCACAGATCAGGTTAGTCTATATGAAGAGGATTCCCCTTGACCAGGGATATATTAAGTGCACGCACACACACGCACACACACACACACACACACACACACACACACACACACACACAAACTATGTGAATTTATAAACAGCTGTCTTCTCTTTACTGACAGTTCTGACCTGAACAGTGATCGTAAATTAGACGCCCAGCAGCAGCAGCAGCAGCAGCAGCAGACTTCACTGTTTGTAATATTAGCAGTTTCCTTTTGGGTTCCTGCTGCAGGTCATTACAGGTTACCAGGATAATCTGGTCACATTAAGTCATTTTTTACTAATAGTGTAATGTTACTTTTGCGTATAGACACATTAAATCTCCTTCTGCACGACGGCATCATTTGTTTGTTTCTATACTGTGCCTGGCTATCATCATTATTACTCATTAGTGACACTGAGTGAGCGGAGCCGATTAATCGATTAGTAGAGCAACAGAAAATATATCCGCTACAATTCTGATGGCAAAAATGGAAACATTTGTTGGTTCCACCTTCTCAAACGCGAGGATTTTCTGCTTTATTCTGTTTCGTATCACTGTAGATTGAATTTTGGGAGGCTTTAACTGATGGTTGGATAAAAGAAGCTTCTTGGGAGTTGTGATGGGCATTTAGCACTATTTTCAGACATTCCTTGGACTAAACAATTAAGCAAATGATCGAAAAAATAATCTATAGTTGAACTGCTAATGAGTTCGTTGCAACCCTAATGAGTGACATGTTTTACTGTGTAATGTCCTTGGTCATATTATATCTAAATATATCTTTATAGATATGTACTTCCCTGGGTAATCGACAAAGATGAATACATATTTTTCACCAGTATTAAACAAACTAATGCAGTGGAGATGTCACTTCTGATGTGCATTTGAATTATTGTCCATAAGTCCCTAAAAAGGAGTAGGTCAGCCATAAACTGCAGTGTATTTTGGTTTATTGAAGCTGCTGCCTGTGGTTGAACTGAAGAAGAAGAATTACCTTCCCTTTCTGGAAATGCCATTTTTCACTCCATTATTGTACAATTTTACACACCTAGTCCCAAAATACAAACATGCACTCACACAGGACCATGAGCTGTTACACTGATGGGGCTGTCCCGTGGCAGCGCCCCTCAAGCAGTCAGGGGGTCAGTGCCTTGCTCAAGGGCACTTCGGCAGTGCCCAGGATGTGAACTGGCACCTCTCCAGCTACTACTCCACTGATAAATTGAAAAGCTATTGATAAGATTCTTTGTGCAAAATGATGTCCAGAATAAAAAGGACACTGATCTTTCGCCTGGCACTTATTTTTTAAGGCATGAATGTGTCTGCTGGCAGACTTTATTGCAACTCCACAGGACATACCATCGTTTGAGTTGTGGACTGTTTTCTGGAG
The DNA here is from genome assembly GCA_011952105.1 of Coreoperca whiteheadi. Classification (NCBI taxonomy): domain Eukaryota; kingdom Metazoa; phylum Chordata; class Actinopteri; order Centrarchiformes; family Sinipercidae; genus Coreoperca; species Coreoperca whiteheadi. Next base: position 14,289,156 of record CM022481.1, on the reverse strand, counting down.
AATAACACAATCGATCCAATCCAAGGGCAGTCTAAACTACTAATAGTAGTTTCAATGGTATATATAGTTTCTTTATAGGATATTTTATTTTGCACAGAAAGTACAAGTGAGGAAAAGGGAAGTACCCAAGCCAACGCCCCTGGTTCTGCCCGTCATGAAAGAAAACGTGCCCGCAGACACACCCCATTCACTCACCTTAACTCCCCGTCCAGAGCTTGAATCACAGCTGCAAAACTCCGGCTGGTCTGGTTCAGGTACAGGTAGCAGGTCCGCAGACTCTCACTCATGGACTCCTGGCAGGAGAGGCAGACGAAGGCAGTGTGTCGGTAAGAGCATGCGGGTCTGAGGGCGCTGGAGGGTCGGGCGGCCTCCTGCAGGCCCCGCTCCCCCAGCCTCCAACCCAGAAAGAGGGGCCGGGGAGCGGACCCGCAGCCCCGCGGCGCCACCGAGAGAGAGCGCTTAAACACGGACAGCGAGAGTGGACACTTGCAGCAAGCTCCAGCCATACGAATAACCTGATAGTACGACGGACCGTGCAGCTATAATAATACGACCCTGTCCATGTCGACGGCACGGCGGGTGGAAAAGCTTGAGACACGCAGTCCATGTAGAGGACAAGCGAGCGAGGAGAAAACAAGTTTAGGAGGACGTCTCGGGGAGCTACGACAAGCGCGCCACTGATCTTAAAGCAGTCCAACTCCGCTGCGTAGCTGAGCAGGGTCTGTGCACAGCGCTTGTAGATCTGCTGTTATGACTACACCACTCCTCCCACCTCTACACAACGCTGGACTTCACCGTGTTTCCTAATGCGCTCCTAGCAAGGAAAAGTGGCTGTTAAACCCGACTTTGGCCCGCGTGCCAACCCCCAACTTGCCAGTGTCTCAGAGCAGAAAGTGGCAGATAATATAGTGTTTTGAATGGAAAACACGCACACGCGCCAAAATAACTACGTATGCTATTAGCTAATGTTGCCTCGTGGAGATTAGCCCACACGCGCGGATACAAAGTGCAAAAAGTTATTTTAGCTTTGGGAGTTTCATCATTTTAACTGAGGGACTCGTCTATAGCATGCGTTGTAAAACTTTTCCTCTTACTTCTTTCCTCTTTTTTTTTTTTTAGAGTTTAATATGTTAAATGTTACCAGTGAATGTGGTCAGTGGTGTTGGGAGCATTCTGGTGTGCAAGAGTTTAACAAAAGCCACTGATAATTATAAGCCTGCTGTGAAAATGAAATCTTATTAAAAGTTTGGGGTTTTTTTATGTAGTTTTAATTGCACGAAAACATTTTTAGCAAAGTGAGTTCTGCGGTTAATCATAGTGTTGAAATGGACAAATTCAATGCCACATCTTCTGGCATCATTATCTTTAAACAGTGAGAATCGTTTATGTCTTTTTGCTCACAGTATCTCAAACTACATTTGGTTTAGATCCTTTTTTTGGTATATTTTATCATGTATAAGTAACTTTAAATGTGATAATTTCAACAACAGATTATAGATTCGAAAATAACCTGCATGATCTCATCTAAAATCCTAATTATATCAACACTCTTTCATTATAAATCAAAGACAGCTTGTTCATGATCCAGCAAACTGTCAATACGCCTGCACTTCTGCAGGTTTGAGTTTAAGGACTTGTTGCTTGGACAAAAGTACCATATGATGTTTAAGCAGCTTTGGGGAACCACAAAAATCTAAATTAATGTCAAATTGTCAACAGTGTAATCTGGATAACTCCAGTTATGCATGGATGAAGAACGGGCCCTGCCTATTGTCAGCGTTGTTATGATTTGTTGGTCTATATTCTAACTGTTTAACAGGGAAGTTTGGAAACACTGTGGAGCACAATGTAGAACAAAATAACATCAGTAATAATGCAGGAACACACATAACATGACACTTATGTCCATGAATCCATTGCCCCAGTGCATGCTGGGAGGGTTCCCAACACATCTATGTGTAACTGCAATCAGATGAGCAGCACTCAGCTGATCATATGACTGCTCATCGGGGTTTCAACTCTCTGCTCATTTAGCCTTTATTTCAAGTAAGTAAGTGCACTTCATCCAACAAACTAACCCTCAAACTGCTTTTAAAAGAGCCAAATTAGCTGGATGAGAATAAAAAAAGGGATTATTTTAGCCTGATAACAGCATGTAGGCCAGTATTACTTAAACCACATTTGAAGAACAGGACCCTGTGTGACAGCTGGTAGCAACACACCCAGCAGACTGAAAGTGGCTGGTGGTGAGCCGTTTCCCGAACTGCAGCTGCCGCTTGAACGCGCTCGGCCACTGTCGGACTGTCACACCAAATCGTAACTGTATATATGTTTATTATTTCTGTCTTTATTGACTTGGAAGAAGAAGAAAAAGAGCCATACTTTAATTATGATTGGCATGTTTAATGTATTAGTAGAGCGTGATCACACGTTACATCATATATTCACCATAAATACTTTGAATGGGTTGCTATCATCCTTGGCATAGGCCGTCAGACATGCGCACAGCATCGCTTCAAGCTCATTATGTAACGTAAATCCCGAGTCAATGGTCGCATATATGCCTGTGTGTGTGTGTCCGAGCCAACTCAGGAGAGAGGGCACAGATTTAACTAATCCAACTAGCTGGCTGTTTCCATCGGCTCACTAAGGAGCAAAGCTGAGCGCCATATAGGTCACTCCATTACAAGGCAGGTTGTGTTGCACTAAGCGTGTGCAGACTGCAAGTTACTTCTTAATGGTGGTTTGGTGAGGCTCATCTGCGAATACAAGCATGCGATCCGACCTGCATATGAGATTGCTGTCTTCACATTCACATGACAAGTTTATTCTCATTATATAATTTCAGAAAGAGGGTTTACTCACATAATCCAACTTTGGCATAACGGCTCTGCAACCCCCCATCTTGAATTTAAACAGGTTGAATATCTCCTCCGGGTGGCCCAGTGACTTCAGGATGTCCATGTTGTTTGAGGTGTTCAGCTGTTACAAACTGATGTGTACACCCGGAGAGATGTCACCCATTAAAACGATGCGTCGCGGAGGTGCAGCACCGGCAGCATCAAGACAAACCGGCTTTCAGCCTTCAGCCTCGTCAGATCGACTGACGCCTCTGATTGGCTGTTGAGTCATGGGCTTAGCGCGCCGCGTCCAATGAGCGACCAGAGCGTCTGGCGTGATGCCCCGCCTCTGCGGACTATCAGTGGAGCGCGGCTTCTGATTGGTCCGTCATTTATCCGAAAGGGAAACGATACCTGCCTAATGATGAAACTACATAATCTTGCTGGAAGGATTGACTGGTACCCGTCGGTTGTGATCACTAGCCATACATACACATACAACACACTGTCTGACACAGTGTATGTTGTATATCATCTCGAAAAGTATGGAAATTAAATGATCTTTCTAAGCTTTACCTGCAATTTGATCTATTATTATGAAAAGAAAAACCGTTTCTTTTTATTTTCCAATGTATTGTTCTGGTATGTGTTTAGCCTTTTATTCTTCCTTTTCTGACTGTGAAGCAGTGTGTACTTTTATTTTTAAGAAGATATACTGTACAAATAAAGGATAATATTAGTATTATTTAATCTATCCTCTATCAGATATTAATAATTCATATGATTACCACTGTCTTTTAAGACAAAATACCCTTTTTTGATCCAACGTAGGGAAATTTAAGTTTCACAGCAGCAGAAGTACACAGACATGTTTATAGCATAGATAAGTGCCTTTAAAAACTAGAATACTATATATATTATGACCATCTACTAAGAAATAGATTTCTTTTTAAAAAAAGGTCAATTCTGTATACTGTAACAAAAGTTGTATCCATTAATTCTATATTAAGACAAAAATAGTCACAAATAAAAGGAGGAGACCAGGAAATCTGAATAAAAATACAACTTGATGTATGAATTGCCTTTTAAATCTGTTATTGAGTTCAAATCAGGCCACAGAAGATGTCTCAGGTCATACACAGCTATGTGTGTAAAGCCTAATGAGTCTGAGTTAAGCTGAGCTACTTCATTGCCAACTAGTCCATCAGTAAGTCAGTAGAGGACATCCAAGGTCCACAGTCCAAGCATGGAGAGCATACCCAGCTCCATTTGTCCGCATATCTAACATCTCTTTGACTTTCACACTTGCAGACATTAATAAAACACTTTCAAGTGATATTATAGGAACTTATATATGGAATTGTACAATAATTGGCCTACAGCTTGTAGCAATGGATGCACAAACACCCACAGAAAAAGGAAGAAGAGGAGTGAGGCAGTGTATACCATTAAAACCAAAGTGAACTCACTGATTAAGACCTAGCTGAAAATTTGTATTTTAACTAGTTGCCTTACATGGTCTGTGGAATAAACACTGCAAAAGTGCCCTCTTGGATACCCCTGGACACTTCGCACAGGCCACGCTCTTCCCTTCAACTCCCCAGACCTGCCATCCTCTAGCTGTCCACCAGAAGTCCTTTCCTGAATCACCTGACTGGCCCACCCATCCCCACAGCCCTGCAGTCACCTGCGCTTCCCCACCCATCTCCACATCTGGACCTCATTCCCTAATCAGCCCTTCACTACTTATTTCACTTCAGTGCTCCCTGTTAGCGCATTATGTTATGTTGATGTGTGCTTTATGTCTAGTTTCCCTGTTTCTTCTTTCCTTACCTGTGTTTTGACCTGTTGCCTGTGTTCTTGTTACCCTTCACTCACCAGCCATGACACAATGTGTCCACTGCCTATAGCTAAAAGTAGCTCTAACCGTCCGAGTTAAGAGAAACTTGGTGCTCATCAGTCCTAACCTTAAGATCCCCAAGTTCTTTGAGGGCTTCACAAAGCATAACACCAAATCTAGCTGAGAAGTTAGTAAGGTCAGAGACCCTACTCACAGTCAGTCAGCTCCTGCAGGTTATGCACCTTGTCGTGTCAGTGTGTAAAAAAAACAAAAAACAATACAAATGCGCATTTAAAAACATTATGTTGATGGTTTTGGAATCAATAAGGATCCACTGAGCTATAACAGTGGAGATGATGGTTTGCATAGCTCTGCACTAGCCTATAGGCATGTGGAAATACAAAAACACAAGACGTGGGTGTGCACCAAAATAAACCACCACAAAACACTCAGTACAGTATAGAACACAATAGAATCAACAACATGGGGTGATAACAAGGCTATTTAAGTTATTTTCCTTGTTGTCATATATTTTAAAAGTTGCATGTTTTCCCCCTAAGCTATCTCATTTGTCTCAAACAAAACTTGACTTTCTGGATGTCAAACATCATAATGCACTTACTGCGTTAGTAGGCCTATATCATTTACTGACCGAAAGGGTGATGGGGGCAGTCAGGTGCTGAAGGAGACTGTGTCGTTTCCAGTGGTCAAAGAAGTATTCATGTCTTTAGTAAAAGTGCTACACTGTGAAAATACTACACTTCAAGTAAAAGTCCTGCATTACCCTTACTTAAGTTAAAGTATATAAGTATTATTAGCAAAATGTACTCATTCTGCAGTAAAATGGTCCCTGTCAGTGATTTACTATTATATATATATGAAGGTTTGGATTAACATCACTGCTGCCTTAATGTGTATGTTGCATTTTTCTGCAGTTGTTTAAGGATGTGCTAATTTTAACTACTTTATATACTGTTGGGTAGTTTATACAGCAATGCATCATATTCTATAAGATCATCATGTTTGTAGCGTCACTGTCCTGCGAGAACTATGTAGGCTATGTCTTAAAAGTAAACTTTTCATGAGAAAAACAGCCCTGTTTTCAGCTCCGTGACAATGCATTTTCCTGCTAATCCAAGGTTGTTGTTTTTTTAAATCGTTTTTTTTTTGCCTCTGAGATGTAGTGGAGTAGAAGTAAAGTAGCATACAATCGAAATACTCAGGTAAAGTACAACAAATGAATATGTACTTAAATACAGTACTTTAATGAATTTACTTAGTTACATTCCACCACGGGTCATTTCCGATAATTAATAGAGGGAATAGACATCACAGCTAGGTACACATCAACATGGAGACACAAAAGTTGGACAACTCATATCATCTGTTGGTCTATTTAATCTCTCCCTGCACTCTCTCTCCCAACTGTGTTTCCAGTTTCAAATTCAGATTAGTGGTATTGGCAAAAGTATTGCCAAGCTGGTTGTTTAAATTTTACAATGTAACAACTTGGAATATACGAAAAAAGAGACACAGCTAATGGTTTTCATGCTATGTTGCTACATAGCAGCGATAAAAGGAATAGTTGCAAACAAATCACTGAAAAAAAAAAGTTAATATTTAACAAATACGGGGGGAAATTAAATATAATGTTTCTCTTTCGGTGTCTTGCTCGCACGCACGTGCGTCAGTAAATGTCATGGGATGATGACCCAACCAAGGTCATATAAGGGCTGCAGACCATTCTGGTTTCTCACTTTGCACTTGGACTTGGTGACGAGTTGACCTCGTTCAAATCCAAACTGTGGAAACTAACTCTTGAAGAATTGAAGCCCTGGAAATAATCTATTGGAAAACTGATCTTGTTGAAGAATAAAACTTTGATAACTCAACAATTGTGGAAAACTGAAGAGCTTGAAAATGGCCATCAGTAGACCACTTATCAATGAGGAAAACTTGATGGGAGTCGCCCATGAGCTGGCCATTAACCGTGCAGGTAGGAAAACCGTTTGATTTATATTTTATTGTTTTACTTATGACTGATTCATTGATTCATCCCCTTAAAACTTTTAAAAGTTTTATCAGTACAGAAATCAGCTAAACTTTTTTAATTGTGGACTGTGGGAAAAACAGATTTGATGAAAACAGACTTTTACTCGACGATTTCTTCGTGTAACATCATTATTTGAGAGGCAGAATGTCTTAAATTTACCGGGACAGGTGTGGAATGTGTTAACATTTAGTGTCGTGATTTGAAAACCATTATTTTTGTTTGGGGGCATCGAATTTTCCAAATTTTGCATCAAAATTATAGAAAAAAAGATGGCTACTGGGCCAGATTCCATAAAATGCAACAAATCTCTTTTTCTTGTGCACATCAAGACAATGGAAAAATTAGATGTAACATCAGGACATATTGGTCTAATCAAACCAGAGCACGATCCCCTGTATGGGACCCTGGGTGCTTTGTTTTTATTGTTGAAGCTTGACTTATTGTCAGCTGATGCCCACACATCTCCTCCTTTAACTTTCAAAGTTTATCACATTAAAAGAAGTTTCTTTAAGATATTCCTCAAAAGACACCTACAAACAAGGTTGTTAAGAACTTGAGTTAAGCAAAGTGAACAATGTCTTAACTGCTGTGTTCAATCATCAAACAGCTTGTACTACTTGACAGTTTGGAACTTTCATAAGATTGAAATGCTCTTTGCTCGTTAGCAGACCTGCAGTGTTTTATTTTTGAGGAAGGGTATGTGTCATGCAGCTACAGTATAAGGGACTGCATGTGTGCGCCCTGCATCCAGGATTATTGTGGAGAACCTCTGTTGTTGGTTGCAAAGTAAATGCCTTTGTCCAGTGAACTTACACAACTTGACACTCACTGACATCCAGCAGTTCCCACCAGAACATTTTCTCCAGGGATGGTGACAAGTGTATCCTCCTTTTTCCTGCTCGTGCTCCTGTTGGCGTTCCCAATCATGTTCCCGTTTATGGTCCTGTTGCTGTTCCTTAGCAGCTGATTGTCAGGCACCCACAGGTACCTTTTCAGCATCGGGAGCCTCCTGGCCAGCAAGTGGAACAAAATAAATGCTGCAAAAGTGCCCTCTTGCATGCCCAATGTGCAAGACAACATGATAAAATGCCCTTCAGGCTGCCCTTTAGGCTGCCCTCTATGCCGTGCCTCTAAATGGTTAAATAATAACAGTAAATAGTAATAGTTCCTTGTGTGTTTTTATTAGAGGTGTAAATGTTCTACTTTAAATCTGAGTCACATAATAAGACAATTAACAATAATCTTGACCAGGGTTTGCCCCTCATAACGAAACACACTAAGGAAGAAAGCTGAGGCTGATGAAGGTATTTGGCCATAAACCAACATTTTAGACAAAAGTTTTAGATAAATTAAAATGTAAATCTGATTATAGCGCTAGATGACAAAGTGATTACAATTCATCCTAAGAGACATGAATGTCTGTAGCAAATTCTATGGCAATCCTATGGCAAATAGTTGTTTCACTGAAAACCACAAATGCGAACCTCATGGTGGCCCAAGAGAAAAAGTCAGGAGATCACCAAAGTGAGTATAGGGTTCATCCTCCGGGAACCAAGATTCCCATGCCATTTCAGTTCTTATTGTAAACAGCCATAACCTTAACGCACAGATAAGCTACTCCAAACTAAACCAAACACAGAGTAACCCCTAGATCCTGTCTAGCATGTTACCCTGCATGACTCTGTTTTATAGCAACAGTCTCCTCACATATATTAACATGCCTTTGTTTAAATGCGACACTGTCTGTACACGTCTCCCGCAATTTGCCAGTGACATTTCTCAGCAAACACAAAGGAGATTGTTGCCGCCACAATTTTGTTGCTAAAGAATTGTACAAACATGCCAATAAACCAAACCCTCGTAAGATGATTTTGTTGTTGATAAAGCGCCAAAGGCGTCAGTCCTCCACTGTCGTTGATATATTGCTTTAATCTATCACCAGATGTCATCAGTCTAACAAAAAATGTACTGTGTGACTTTTGTTTTATATCCCTCGGGTAAAGTTGTACACCTAAGGAAAATAGCGATAGTCACGTCAGTTTTGCTCACACAGCCTTACGAAGGTTCCTAATATGCATAAACTGTTGTCATATATTGCACTCATACTTCTTTCATCAGAGTGATAGTAGAGGCCGGTGCTAGAATAATAACAAACAAACCCCTGGGTGAGGGTTTTCTAAATAAAGTTAATTCCTATACAGACTAACACATAAATTATATACAGTATATAGGTAGATATAGAATGATGTACAACAAAGAAATTGATTTATAATAAATTCTCCTTCACAGTGTGGGCTTTATAAAAAATATACACACACACTGTACTGTACACTGTACACATTTGGGCTTAAAGAAGGACATTTCAACCATGTGAACACAAGACTAATTGTGCAATTGTAATTTAATTAACTTTCCTGCACAGAATGTGTGTCACTTTGTAGTTTCCATGAATCACCCATAAAACGAACCAGAAGCATCTCCTACAAACTCTTCAATTTATGAGGCAAAATTATTGTGTCTTGCACTTCAAAAGAAAAGTGGGCTTTGATCTATCGGATTTGCACACTTCTGAGAACTTGCCAAACTGGAAAAAAGGAGCTCTGAGGATGCCATGAAGCAGTCGAGGACACACACACTTACACACACACACGCCGTGCAGCTTGACTGGTTAGGTGATAGCTGTGAGCTATCACCTAACCTTGCTGTGAGCAAGAGGAGGAGCTCAGTGGTGACAGTAACAAACTCTCAAGCAGTAAACATGTTGGGAGTGTAACCGTTCAGCTGTCGCTTATGACACTTAGTTTGCCAGAGCTGTTCCTCTTGAGATCAAGAGTCAACTGAGCTACACTACATGACGGCCCCAGCAAGAGTAGCAATTCAACATTTTATTTGAATGATTCCTGAACTACCAGGGTGAAGAAGTCTGGATGGAACTACCCATGTGAGTGAACTCAGTTTTTACTTTGACAAAAACTAACCTGAATAAGAGACTAGCCAATGTTTCCTTTCATCCTAATGTGTGTCTGACTGTGTCTTCTGTGACATTTGTCTATGTTGGAATAGATGGAAGGCATTGCATAGGCTCTTAAAGTCCTTTATTCTTAACTAGTGCTGTCCACAGATGTTCCATGAAGCCTACAGTGTTTGGTTGATTTTTGACAGCCACTGTACATACACTGTTTTCTGATCTAACATGTTAACCAGTCTCTTTGTATTCAGGTTGAGCCGTAAGCGGCCTCTGTTTGTTGGATATGAAAAGGAGCTTCCGCCATACACAAAGAAATGTTTGACCTGCCTGAAAACTCTGCTGGACAGATATCAGACTGACAGAGCCACAGAACACACCATACTGAAGTAAGCACTGACTGCAGAAAAATTACAGTACATTTTCGGATGGGGCGTTTTAAACTGTTTTCTTAAACAATGTGTTGCAACAGGAAAAGCACACGTTTATTTAGGGTATCTCACTTATCACATTTTCAGTTCCTCTTGGTATTACTCGGGCTGCAAAAATCTCAGTATTACAGTATGCTTTATATGGATCATTACGTTTCACAAGAGCATTTTCCCATATAACCATAGCTCTCAACAGCCATAACCTCATTTCAGATATATAGAATTATGCTTATAGAACGGACACTTAACATAATTAATTTACATTTTACATCATATTCAATTCTTTAAATCACTTATGTGTCGTTTTTGCTGTTGATGAAATATTGAGCTATGATGAGCTCTCCTGATACGCAAATATTATTTAAGGCATTCTCTGAAACCATTCAAAGAAAAAGGAGGAAACTTGTATCTTATATACATTACAGAAGTCAGACAGTTAGTTGTATGGTGAAAAATACTTTTATGATGTGGTTGATTCACTATTCACTATTATTTAGTGATGATATTTAATGGAAAGAGTAGTTGAAAAAATAATTGTAAATTATTTTATTTGAATAATTAGACTTATTAGGAAATGGCTTATTTGCTTTCTTGCAGAGAGTTAGATGAAAATACCACTCTCATGTGTGTCCATTAAAATTAATCTATAACCTATAGCCTCTATAATCTGTAATGTCACTCTGTGCAAAGGTAACTAAATCTGCCTACAAGCACCTCTAAAGTCTTCCAGTCACTTCCTGGAGTTAAAACCAAAAACGTGTCTTTTCTTTTGCTTCATTATTTGTACAGATTGAACATACAAGATTTAACGTGTTAATTAGTGAGCTTGAGAGGTGCTGATAGATGGGTTTTGTTGCCATTGAGCAGAGCCATGCTAGCTGTTTCCTCCTGTTTCCAGTCTTTATGCTAAGCTAAGCTAATCTGCTGCTGGCTGTCGATTCATATTTGATGGACAGACATGAGAGTGCTATTGATCTAATTCTCTGCAACAAAGCAAATAAGCATGTTTCCCAAAATGTCAAACTATTCCTTGAAAAAGTCAATCAAATTGTAATTTGACAACAAAATGACTATCACATGTCCGCTTGGTATTTGTGCATGGAAGCGTAAAAAAAATATTCAGGAATTGTTGTGTACATTTACGTATGAGACACCGCATGTAAGCACAGTGTTTTTGTGTTAATCACCCAAACGTTTACGCCTTACAATGAGATATCTCCGTGTTACAGGACAAGCTGTGGACACCGCTGCACACGTGAAACTTTCGCGAATGGAGGGACAAAACACCTGACTGACACTGAGAGCTTCTTTGAGCAGATATCGTCCTGGGCTGACACACAGCACTCTGTGCAGAAAGTATTTGAGCATCTCAAGTTCAGACAAGCCGCCGATGACATTTTCCTCAACGACTCGGTCAACAAGAAGTTTTTGGAGTTTCACCGTGACATCACTGAGGAATGTGGTGCAGAAGATAAGCAGCATTCGTGGGCCGTTATTGAGAAACAGGAGGAGATTGTCATGTACGGACCTTATTATCCTAATTACAACAACGGAGAGCACAGCGAGGACGTCGTTATTAAACAAACCGAGGAACTTCTGGAGTCAGAGGCTGTCTCAGAAGACTGGCAGGTGTATGTTTTCACCATGAACAGCCCGTGTTTGGCTAGACACACCGATCCATGCATGCTGAACCTGGTACAGAAAGCTCAGGAGTGGTGGAGTGTGTATGGAGTGAAGACTCACGTTGGTTATGTGAAATGCTGGGGCTTCAAAGGAGCTAAAGAAAATCTGTTCAGGGCTATTGACTACAGCCAAGTGAACTGTATAGGTCAGACGGAGGACCATGAGAGCTATGTTAAAGCAGCTGAAAAGAGCGCTGATCTTAATCCCTTGTGTGCAAATCTGTTTTCTGCTGTCAAACACGTCCTGCGGTCTGTGGATTTCCCTTGGATAAACATCGAGCAAGGGCAGGACTGGAAGAGCTACTTCAAAAATATGTATAGTATTTTTGAAGACAAAACAGAAGACGAGAAAAAAATCTGCACACAGGAGGTGAACGCCGTGATCGAAGCTGCACAAGCTCTGCTTTCAGAAAAAACTGGAGGTTTGGTGGAATGTTTCAAAAAAGGACGGGCTTTTGCATTCGATTACACTTTTAGTTCACAAGTATCCGACGCCATCCAGGATCACATAAGACTCACATTTCAACAGTGTTGGAAGGAGATGGTACAGGACAAATATGCAGAGTTCATAAGGGAGAAGCTGACAGACGACTTCAGTCAATGCGCCGTCCAGCTCTTTATCAAAGATGTTGTAAAGATCACAAAAGAATACTTGCAAATTGGAAGGGTACAGTTTTGAGACAAAGATTCAAAAGCTCCACAGGGAGTCAATAAATAAACACTTTTCCAAGATGATGTGGAAGTTAGGACTAAATATTTCACAAATGGTTGGTATGCATTTGAAGTGGAATGAATGAGACCAAACCTTTACATCATACATACCAGTTTCATTATGTCAGAATGCTTTGTCTTTATTAGTTTCCTCAGTAGAGCTACAGTTGCACACAGAGGAAGGTAGTGTTAGTGCACACTGAGAAAGTCCACATTCACATGTCCATCACAGTGTCTTTACTTACAATGTATCTCAAACTGTGTATTACAATCATACTGGAGTTGAGTTTTTTTTTTTTTTTTTACATATATGCTCATATATTTGTTATTTTGGTAATTACATGTGGCGATAGCCCACATTTACACATGTTGCCTCCATGCTTGTCACAAGCAAATTAAAGCATTAAGTACTGCTAACAAACTGTACAATATTAATACTATACTTCTTACAATGCAATAAAAAACAATACTTCTTCTATGAAAAAACCTTCAGCTACTGGGTGATAATTAGATGATGGTGTGGTTTGGGGTTGTGCCTGTATTCATAAATACTAGCAGGATTTTTCTTTTAATTGGAAAGGCTATAAAGTATTATTGTGGATGCACATCTGTACGTCTGTCAGCAGAGGGAGCTGTGTGCCATTACTTCCATCCCACAGTTGTCATGTGCAGCTTAATTGCAGTGTAAGTAGTTTATCGTTTCTTTTTTCATAGAGGTGTCAATGCTGACATTTATTGTTGCAGTTTAAATCGAAAGGACAAAGGCACACGGTTCAGGAAACTGATCCAGAAACAACAGGCCACCAGGGAGCTGTTCCTATTGAGTATGAGATCGTGTTTACCAAAGCTCATGTCACCTTGTTGAGGAGAGAATGAATGCCTCGAGCAATTCTCTCTTAGTTACAGTAAGTTTATAAGGAATGCTCCTGATTTTAGCCCTTAGAATTAGATGCACTGTGTGCATTAAATTCATGTGTATCACAAATAATACCTAACCATAATCAGTGACTGCCAGTTTTGGGTAATGTTTAAGGGTCAGTTCACACTGATCACAAATCACAATTTTTCCATTTACCCACTAATCCTATTTTGACTACTACAACTTCGATGCCTGCACATCTCTGTGTGGTGCTCTATCAGTTGACATCCTTTGAAAAACTCAATAGCAAAGTGCTTTACCAGATACTCTGGATAAACTACAGACCTCTCCACCTTTGAACAGTTTTAATAATCTACTGAACATACTAAATACTGAAAACTGACCACATCGAGGTCTGCAGATTATTTAGTAGCCAGCAAATAGTAGGCATCACAAACAAAATTGTATTCACCTCCATTGCATTGTGGTGTAAAGTAAATACCACTTGTGAGTGTGAAAATATATTTTTTTTTATTAATGTGAACTGACCCTTTACATACACTTGCTACAGCTCCTGTGTGGTGCTACTTTTGACATTAAGGTGTGCTGTTGTGACTATTTACATGTTTTGTGAGTCCATCATTTTATGGCAAAATCTCCATAATAACATGAAAATGAATAACTATATTAATAATAAGTCCAGAGAGAAAATGTCAGACCATTACTGTTATTTGTTACAGTACTTTTCAAGCATTTTCTTGCTCTGCACTGGCATGGTAGAAAAGGTGAGAGTGACACAAAGAAGTTCCCTTTTTCCACTTGTTTCATCTCAAGAGTTGTGTGTATTTAATCACAGTGCTACTCTTTAACAATTGTCTAACACAAACTTCATTCAGTCCTCATTTGCTGTAATTGAACACACAGTATCTGTTCCATTCTCCATTTCCTTTGTGGCGCCCACGCATTTGTCCCAGAGCGTTGTACTGAAGGCACGGTGCAGTGTGTAGGCTGTGGGAAATCTGCATCCAGAGCGGCAGTCTGCTGTCTGGAGACCCTTGTCTCTCAGGAGAGTTTAATCGGTATTGGTTGGTTTGAGATGCTGGGTCATTGGTCTTCTAGGCCAGGACTAGGTTGTTCCAGGGCTCAGCTTTTGAGCCAGAAGATCCCCCGTGGCCCCCGGGGGACATCTTGAGAGGGATGGCCACACCTTGAGCTGCCATGTAGGCTGGCAAGGCTGAAATCTAGAGGGATACAGAAGGGAATTATGAGAAGGCCAGTAGAAGAATCTGCATGTGGGAGAAATATCAATATAAGAGTAAAATAAGAATCTATATTGTAGAATTTGGGTTATAATAATCGTGTCAAAACAGTAGTTTAACTGTTGTCTGTTCATTTAGGTGATACAATTTTCTGGGCTTATTAGACTTTTCTAGCTGAATGTAATGCGCAATGAGAGCCTCTACCTCTTTTTTTCATCACAACCAAAAACTCTACAAACGTTTTGGTTGGAAATTTGACTAAAAAGGCTTCCAACCTGTGTGTGCGCGCTGTGGTGTGAGTACAAGCTGTGAGTGTCCGGCTCTGTCTTTATCTGGCGAGACTCCTCTGTGGCGGCGGAGGCATGGGGAGTGCTG
>CM022481.1:14259630-14274123 GCA_011952105.1 Coreoperca whiteheadi | reverse complement strand
CCCTCACTGCCTGGGGTCCCTGTGGAGCACAGAACTGAGGTCATTACACATTCACAGACAGTATACACGTGTGAGTGGGCCTTGTTACATGTTCACATGCGAGATATGCTGTCAAAAAGGCACAAATAATTGCTTATTTATTGGGTGCGAGGGAGGAAGGGCTCCAAATTACTGCTCTAATTTTTAAATAGGGTTTGTTCAAAAAAATGTTTTCCCTACTTCCATTTTGTTTATCATCGATAGAATAATGATGGTTGTTGGTGGTAAGGAGGGGAGCCCTAAGTCCCCTCTTCTACGTGGGACTCAGAAGTCTTAGCTATGCCCCTGCTTATTTAATATCTATATCTACATATATACACAATCGTAAGCAGAAGTGGTTTTGAAGCTCACCAGTTTGGGGCTTGTTGAGGTTCTTGGGTTTGCGTTTACGGGTCTGGATCCCCTCTTTCTTCATAGCCAGAGGTCGTGGTACCTGTCGGGACACCAAGACAACGGGATAAACTCTGAGTCAAACAGCAGACTGAAGTAACGCAAGTGCAGCATCGGTGGAGGATGGTGAGAAAAAAATGTTTATGGGGTGAAGTCAAGATTCAGAGATGCAAAGAAAAAATGAGGATGTTCCCGAACAATGTCTGCTGTCCTCAAGACTTAACCTGTTTTTTCCACTTATTTCTAAAGATACCTTTTCCTTTATGATGGATTTCCTATCATTGAGGACGGGTCAATGGCTTAAGTTCATTTGGTTAAGTATAAAAAATAAAAACCTGCAGGGGCTCTGAAGGGAGTCATCCATTTCATCAAACATTTAGTCATCGCTCATTTTAGGGCAGAATTATCATTGGATGGTGTGCGCTTGACCACCAATATGGTGCTTAAATGTATATTTACTTTCTTGATGTCTATACATTTAGAGGCTCTGCGTGTATTCTTTTTTGCAGAAATTAGAAATGCTTTAAGTTAAAGTAAAGTATACTCAAGTAGTATCAGTGATGCACTCCCCCCCTCCCATCTTCCTCTCTCACCCCATGCAGCTTCATGTAGAGGCCACAGGCGTTGCAGACAGGCTCTCCCTCTGCGTTTCGTCGCCACAGGGTGGTGGTGGTGGTGTGACAGTTGGTGCAGGACAGGCCCACCCTCCTCGAGGCAGACTGCAGCGTATAAAAGAAAATACATCCATTTTTTTATTTACAAAAATATCTCAAGTGAATTTATTATCCAGGTAACACACTGTATTGCTTCGCTGTATGATACATATGAAACAAAGAAGTTGCAGGGAAAAGTGCTCTACTGTTACCCACCAGCCGTCTTTGAGGTTTGATAAGAGGTCTGTTGATGCCATTCATCTTGTGGTACAGTCCGCAGGCGTTACAAAGGTAATGGCCAGTACCATCCCGCCTCCAGAGGGGTGTTGACATCGCCCCACAGTTGACACACTCTCGCCCCTCAGCGAAGTCATCGAACAGGTCTGATGACGGATGACAAGAGAGAAATACAATAAGACCAAACATATGTTACGTGTGTGAAGAGCTTTTCTCTTCCTTTCCTGAAGCCTGATCTGGAACAAACAATAATCTGCTTCTGTAACTCTGTTGGTTCTTTTTTTAATTAACATCAGTTTAAGGATCATAAAATGCCAGTGGTGCAAAGTAACTAAGTACATTGTCTCAAGTACTGTACTTAAGTACAATTTTGAGGTACTTGTACTTTTCTTGAGCATTTCCATTTTTTACTTTATACTTGTACTCTACTGCTTTTTACACAGCTACATTTATTTGATACATTTAGTCACTAGATACTTTACAGATTCAGATTAAACATACAAAATTTAATCCAGAAATAAATGATGATGTAATGTTATAGATTAAGCTACCCAGCAGTATATAGTCATTCAAATTAGCCCCATCTGTACAAGCTGCTACATTAAAATGATGCGTACATTAATCTATCAATATTATAATCCAATAATCCAATATACACTAGTTTGAAATGGTCCATTCTGCATAATGAGTAGGCCTATATTTACTTTTGTTACTTTAAGTATTTTTTGATCCTAATAATTTTATTAGTATTTCTATGCTGTGGTATTGGTACTTAAGTAAAATATCTGGGTAGTCCTCCACCACTGTGCAATGCTATGAGCTAAAACAAGTTCTTTCAAAACACATGCTTGGAAAAAATCCTTCAAAACTGCACTGAATAAACAAAACAAAAATGCATCCTGGTCAAGTTGAAGCCATGGCTTTTTTCTGAAAACTTGACGTTTTACTGTTTTGGCAATAATTTGGTAAAGGTGAAAAGGACAATTCAAAGTGTCTGCTGCCACTGTCGGCCATTGCAAAGAAAATGAAACTGACCGTTACAGCATGTCCACGTATTACTTTGCACACGTCCAGTTCATGTTACAAGCCCAAACCGAGCTTATTTCTGTGATTCTTAGCCAAATTAACTTCCAGCTGGGCTCATGCCACAAAAATTCGTTCCACCCTCCTTAATAAACCGTTTCCTGTGCTGTCAAACCCTGTCAGGGTGATAATCAAATGCAGTGCCACTTCTCCACCAGCAGAAGGTGCAGGCTTTCAGTCCTACAACAGGCCCACACAACAGCAGCCTGGAATCCCTCCTTATCTGGCAGCTCTGCGTGAGATAAAGAGTCGGCTGGAAATAGAGACGGAATAGAGCTCCATCATATTCAAATAGAGGATCCGTGTCTATCACATCTCTTTCTCCCTCTCTCTCGGGTAGCATGACATCTGATGAATGCAATATTCACTCTCTCATCTGACACATAACAGAGTGTCTCCCAAGAACCACTTGGCTGTTCAGGGGAAGGATATCAATCTGTGGTGTGATAGTGACAGCTTGGCGTTTTTCTTCATTTAGCAGTGATACCATCAGCACAGGTGACAATATTCATCAGCTATGTGAGGTTACGCTAAGAATAGCTTGAGGACACAACTGTAAAAGCCACATTTAAATCAGATCACATCGTGTTTTTTAACTGTACGCTCCACTGTGCATAATTATCCTTTTTCAGATAGCATGAATCTGGCCTCCATCTGTTTCTCCCTCGCTGCAGAGTGTAACTGGAATGGCACTGATATGTATGCAGACCTCCTCCAAGGCTGAGAGCAAAACAAAGATGGCAGGGCACGCTAACCTTGAGCCAGGCAGCAATTGTAGCCAACATAAGGCAGCAACACAAGACAATACACAAAAGCAATAGTGCAGTGTCCATGTCTATCTAAATGGAGGTTTATTTTTTCCGCTGCATAAATGTCAGTGGGTGTCTTTATCAGGACGCAGGCTAAAAACACCCACACTAACGCTATTGGAGGACAAAATAAATAAGAGACTCTACTGTGGCATGTGAAGACTAACTGTCTGTGCAGGTTTAAATTTGTGTTTTTCAATCGTCACAGTGGTAGTTAATGAGGAAATACAGTGGCAACCTATGAAAGTAACAAAGTTCATTTACTCAGCTTTATCTCAGTACAATCCCATGCTACTTTCACTTTACACAAATGCTTTACACAAATGTCCTTTTTCTTACACGTTGCACTTTTACTCCACACCATTTCAGGTGGGAAGTTTGTTCCTTTTTACTCCACTACATCCATCTGATGGCTGTGGTCACTAATTACTTTGGATACGGAGATTTTACATGCAAAACATATCATCAGAATATAAGAATTTGATGTAACAGTTGTTGTGTGAAATGGTGAAACCCAACAACATTGACCATGTACAACATCATTACAGGTACAGTAGTATATAAGAATAACTATAGAGAGGGCTTTCTCGGTGGCAGAAAGTAACTAAGTACTTTTACTCAATTTCAGATTTACGGTATTTCCATTTTATGCTCCTTTACTCTTCTACTCCACATTTCCGAGGGAATTATTGCACTTTTTACTCCACTAGATATATTGAGAGCTGTAGTTACTTTACAAATTTGGTTTGACAGAAAGGGTTTATAAGAAATTATGCATTGCTGTAAATTAAACCACCAAACAATATGTGGAATAGTTGAAATGAGCTCCTTCAAGAGTAAAATTCTGCGTATACATTAATGTATCAGCAATAATCTAATGGTAATAAATATACTTGTATAACACTCACAGGGGTCTTTTTCTGCACTGACTACTTTTGATACTACATTTTTTTAATGATACATATTTTCAGTACAGGAGTTTTACCTGTAATGGAGTATTTTTACAGCACAGTAATGTTATTTTTACTTACTTATTCTTCAGAATAAGTATTTTTGCTTTCAATATTTAATGCATTTTATGCTCAGTGCTGTTTAAATTTTACTTTATTAATATTCAGCATTTTTTTTCCATCGCTCTTTACCCAAATGCCAAGCAATGGCCAACATGCAAAGGGAGAGAATATTAAACTGTCAAAGTCATTAGTTGGATCCTTATTTTATATTCCATGAGAGGTTCCTTGTGTGTGAGGGAGACACTTTCAATACTTCCAGGTAGCCTTTATACAGATATAATGTCTTAGAAACTAAAATAATGATATTTGTCCAAAAAATTTCATAAAATGGTTCTCTTGTAGTTGGAGGAATGTTATTTACATAAAATAATATTCCAATTTAAGTATGATCAAACTTAAGAAAGAATGAACATATCAAGGCAGAAAGTCATAAACTAAACATCTGATGCATAACTTCTTTATTAGTTAAACAATATTAACAAAGATGTTTAATAAATGAAAGTAATTGTGATAAATATAAACTTATTTTAAGATATATTTAAATAATCAAACACATTTTCACTGATGTTTTAAAGAATTCAGGTTTCTCAGTAAAGCTGGGCTTTATGATAATAATCACCGTGCATATTTAATGTGACGATCATTAAAGAATCCCCATTGTGATTTTGTGATTTATTTCTTCTTTCATTGACTCAGAGAGAAAAATAAAGTGACTTTGATGCTGAAGGGGTTTCCCTTTCTCCTGTTCACCAACAGAACCACATGTGACTTCCACTGCACAGCTGAATGCCACTTCATCGGATTGAGATTTGATTTAATTTTCATGTGATGAGGTGGAGCCTGTTACTGAGACATGAAAACATGTTCCCCCATCGGTGAGCGGAGAGGCTGTACTGTGAGCTGAGTGTGATTGATCAGATGAAGAGGTCGGTGTGGATCAATGCTGTTATCTCTCACACTCTTGTTCAGCTGATCTTTTTCTTTCTTCATCAAACGGTTCAGGGAGATTTGCCTTGGGAACGTTTAGGCTGTTCAAATTATCACTACATAAACTCTAACCAGTCAGATCACATCCATCTGCAGAGTGGGTGGCTGATATTTATGAATGAGGATGTAATCAGCTGTTAATCAACTGTTAATTTGATACTATTTATAAGTGATATGTCTAATAATGATCCAGATAGATTAAGTTACATGATAATGAAATGGGAATATGTTCAAATGTGGAAATGAAAATGTGAACGTAAAGCTTCAGATGCCCATCACCCTGCCGCTGCCAGCACTACAGAAAATGTACACAGGTCAAATGAACACATTGCTGATTAATAATGAGGTAAAAGTCGAAGTCATCGAAAAACTGATGGCCTAAGCAAAATCAATGCGTTGATATGGTCCAGAGTACACTGCAACCTGCAGCTAAAGGCCAAATTCACTCCAGTCACAGGGACGTAAAGCTGAAGCTGACGGTTATAATTATTCCTTACATGAATTATGTTTTCATGAAAATGGATTCCCTGTATCCTCACTAACAAAAAGTACTCTGCTGTTGATGCGATATGTCCTGGGCTGCTGATCAGGGTCAGTTTCCACACGCACACTTCAAATCTAATATAATCTGACCTCATCCAGGAGACCACAATCAAACACAACTCATACACCATAATACTTATAAACTGTGTTATCAATTCAGGCTCAGGTATGAATGTCTATCACTCCAATAATGTCTCTTTGATTCATAAAAATATACAAAACATGTTTACTATGTTGTTAATTATATGTTGGTAGTTGTATGTGTGACTTGGGGTTGTATGGCTGCTAAAAACAGTCAATCTGAGTATTAAATGTTATGTTAGTTAATTCATTAGTTAAGTCATTATTCAGTCAGACCTACTGGTTTGTTTTAAAGGAAATCATGGTAAAATATTGTTTAAAAAGCCTCCTAAAAAATAAATGTTTAATATAGAACTCTTTGCTTTTTGTTTCTTCTTATTTTTATGTGTAAATTGTCACTTCAAGACACATGGAAAACGAAGGTAGCTATAGTTAACAAAGTAATACACCTAAAATGTGATAGGCTCCACTGCAAGACTCTCAACTAACCTTAAACATGATCAAACCATACTATCACCCTAAACATAAGGATAAACTGCCATTTTAGAAATAAAAGTAGCCAAACTTGATTAAAAATGTGTGCTTTCCATAATATTAACTGTCTTGAAAATATGTTGGTTAATTAGAATTCATGTTACTTAAAGAAATAAACTGCCAAACTCCCATCACGGCACTGACTTATCTCTCACGTGGCAGCCTGTAGCTTTTTAAAAGTCGTTATTGTTTTTGGTTAGTGTGTTGTTTTAATCAAATGTAGGGAATAAAAAGCATTCACGCCCGGCTTCATTTACATTTGACGTTAATTTTCGTTCTGCATTAATTCGATGAACTCATTGTCAGATCTTTCAAAAAAAAATAGGCCTGAAGTTTGAATTAGTCTCATAATTCAAGCACATATAATCTATTCGTTTTATATAATATTTTTTCTTATAGTTGTGTAAAATATATACAACATTTAATCTTGTAGCCTATTGTTATAATTGGCCTATTGATATATTTGTTATTTGCAGATCATATTGCAGGCATTTTGCCCTAAATTAGTGCAAACGTGTGTGTTTAGTGTGTTCTGTCAATTAACACTGCCTTAATCTTGATGGGTCTTAATTAAGAGATTATTTGTGTTATACGTGCAGACCAAACTGTTCTTAAGAGCTGTCCTGAAGCAAGACTTAAGACAAAATATTTATTTTTCAAGATAATCCTGTTATTTTGCACACACAAAAAAGGCCAATTTTTCAATCAGGCCTTGCAACCTCTTTGACATCCTTTACATTTCTGTCTGGATGACACAATTTCAAAAGGTTAAAAACACTTTTTATTGAAAAAAAAACAACAAAATATATTCATGACACTTATTAATAATATTTAAATGCTAAAATAAAAAATTATGCATTGTATTTTCCTGTCGCTCACCTATGTTTGGGTGCCGTGTTGTGCCAGGAGGTGCGCCGGTTTGGAGACCATGGAGGACCGGGCTATCAAAGGGGGATGACGGCCACGTTCCACCCACGTTCGGGCTCATGTAGGCCGGGTAGTGGCTGTGATACGACCGGGCGCCGTAGTGCTCCCTCCCGTTGGCGGAGATGTTTAGCGGGCTGGTGTAAGAAGCCGCCGTCTCCCGGGCCGTGGCCACCCCGGAGGACAGAGGCGGGCTGGTGGAGAAGGCGAAGCGCGGAGACACCGGGGAGTGGTTATACGAGGGAACCGAGTCGACGCCCGGCTGCGCCCAGGCAGAGTGGCTCGACACGGGGCTGCTCTGCTGCGACGCGCCCGGCGTCTGGAGGTAAGGCAGCGCCGGGATCATGGGGGTGACGACCCGGGTGGTGGGCACATAAACCGGAGAGGTGCCCGCCGAGGCGTTGTGGAGAAATCCGGCCTCATAGGAAGAGGGTCCGTGGTTAGTTGTCATTATGCCCTGATACATATCCTCTCTTTGAAGCTGCACATCCGTGTTGATAGAAGGGATAATGATAGTATGGATGCAGTTACGCACAGGATTGCAGATTATTAACACAAAACTATATGGTTTCATACAATCCGCAAAGCTCTCTCGTCCTTATTCAAATCAGATTGCTGGTGAGAAGTCAAGTACACCGCAACATTCAGAAAATTAAGAATAAACTGAGAGAGGAGACTCGAGAGAGGAGGAGGAGGAGTGAGAGGCTATACCTTGTGATCAAGATCCAGCTGTTATCATATCTCTCTCTCTCTCTCTGTGTCTCTCTCTCTCTCTCTCTCTCTCTCTGTCTGTCTCTCTCTCTGTCTCTCTTTCGCCTATTGGCATGGGAAACAGACGTTAACATTGCCAAATCAAGTCTGAAAGAAAAACATATACGCGTGTGTGTATGTGTGTGTGTGTGTCTCCAAAACAAAGCGAAACGTAAAAAAAGGATTTGAATGAAACTTAGGCAAATGATTTTTTCAAATATTCGATTAAATTATATTTCATTTTCATTTTATTTATTCTAGATTCTAGATAAGCTCCGCGGCTTTGTCTAGCCTACTGGAGATTTAAAAATGATGACGTCCTTGCTGCTAAATTCGATAAAACATTTTTTTATTTCTGGATTTTCGAACTCATTTTAATCCAGAAAATAACTTTTTATTTTCTTTTGCTTAAGACCTTTTCCCTGTTACAGAATAGCAGAGTAGTTTTTTCTTTTTGTCATCATAAACAAATTCAAAATATCTGTAGGCTAAATAAAATCATTTTGAACGTTGAACGTTAACGCAACTTGTATTTGTAGGTTTCTAGGTTTACTTCCCTGTTAAGGGTCCTGGAGTTTCTTCCATACAAATCACAAGCTGAAGTCTTCATTCACTCCACACCAACTCTCTTAACCACTTTTCAAAATATTCTTTCGTTAATTTGAGATTTCTCTAAGTGGTGATTGGTGGATAGTTAATTCCCGGGTTGTCCGTTTATTATAATAAAGCTATAATGATATGCGCGTTATTTTTCTGCGTAGCCTACACTAAATATCTGTCTACTGAAAAATATTAGCCGAGTGATATTTGCTATACATTTTGCAGCAGGGTGATTTACAAGCTAAAAATAGGTTATGAACGAAAGTTTGATTATTCTGGTAAGCGATCAAGATATTATAGTTTATAAACACGCGGTGGCCGTTATTAAAGACACCTCAGTTTCATCAATAAGTCCAACCTCCCCGAAGTCATCATTATCCGATAGAAGGCCTATAGAAATAAATTATATATGCGATTTATATGATTTCCATACATGTGCTGAACTATTTACATGTCTTATAAGCAACATCAATGCCTAGTCTTTTTTTTTTTCATGACAAATATGATGTATCGTGCTGGATGCTTGACGCGCCTTTAGTCGGAAGTCTCTGGCGGTTGTTGTCTTCAAGAGGACAGATTTATACCTGTCATCAACACCAGTGGACGTAAACACACGAGGCCATTTCATTGTGCAGCCACTTCCCAAAGACATTGAATTATGTGGCTCTACACAGGCTGCCAATATAGTCCTGTGTGTTTGTGTGTGTGTGTGTGTGTGTGTGTGCGCGTGTGAAAGTCTAACTTTATAACCCATAACAGGTTATTCACTGTGTTGTACATCATCTTATTAGGAGGCTATCACATGATGAAATGATGTTTATGACCAGGCCTATTTATGGAGAGTTTTAAAATGCAATTTAAGTTTCCCACTGCCATGCAAACCAGAGACAGAAAGTGTCAGAAAGGAACATAATGTGTTCACAGAATTTATCCAGATTGCAGTTGAAGACTTTATTGTCTGTTCCAGTTTCTCTTCCAAATGGACAGATATTGTAGTTTGACATGGCTGTTCTCTGACAAATCATAGACCTTTCTCATGAAAACCACAGGAATAACTAATAACATGAATTATGACTCCATTCCATTGAAGTGCACACCTAAATGGAAGGCAGCCATCATTCATGTAATTAATTACATCTGTGGTTTTCCTGCTATTCAAATTTTAAAATGTCTACCATGAAAGGGGCCTTTTGGAAAACTGTAACTAAAAGAAATGACAAATCAAATTTTTTAAAAAATGGGTATGTTTCTGTGTCCTTTAGTAATGAATAAAAATGCTAAAAGTTTCTTGAAAAGACAAACTTAAAAACTTACATGCAGCACTGGATGTACTGATGTAATGTGCCTGCTTTTTCTGCTTTTTCATCACGGTGCAACAGTGCTTTCAACTCTCCTGTAGTCACTTGACTTTTGTGAAATGCATTGAATGGTATAATAGATGTTTAAAATTGTACATGGTCCCTTACCAATAGATGCATTAAAATAAAAAAAAAATGAAGACACAGATAGGCTAGATGTAAACTGTCCAACAGGTGCAGCAAAACATGCTAATTAAGCAGAGCTCTAATCAGGTAACATAATTGAAAACGCCTGTGTGTGGGTCTATCATGCACCTGCTGGCACTTTAAAAGAGCACCACTGAGTTAGCATTGCCCTCCTATAACAATGTCGGACTCACTATGTGCAATGTAAACAAACAAAAAAAAAAGGATAAAGGTTAATGCAGCAGAACCAACTTATATTTTCCACGCATTCTTCTTCCTTGTCAAAACCTGACACCTACATTACCCACAATGCACCACAACTGCCAACAGTTCAGCTGGAGATTCGGGTGAGTAATGCTAGTAGCGGCTAATGTAGCCTCGAGCTGCTAGCCTCAAGCAGAGATGAGGAGCGGGCTTTCATTTTGAAACTTGTCGTCTTCAACCCTAACTGACGCTGACTCAAGTGACATCACTTGAGGACAGTGACGTGAGCTCCCCTTTTAGGTCGCCAAATCCACATGCATAAAGACCTGAAAGTAGATTTTTCCATTTTAATGTCTGTGTAACTTATGGCTTGTGAGCATACTGTATGCACATGCTGTATTTGAATGAGTGAAATATTGAGTGTGTGAACGAGAGAGAGAAACAGACTAAAAAGAAAGGAGAAGCTCTAAGAATCTATCTATCTATGCATGAACCTTATACAATAACCTATAACCTTATACAGTTGTATTGATTCACTGCCCCCCACCCTCTCTTGTAGAAGTCAAATATAAATAGAGCAATATTGCCTCAATGGAAATGGGGAACTGTCATCAATGTGTAACTGCAGGCTGATAACAGAACCACCAATTGGTGGCTAATAATATCAAGGCGTGGGTCCCTATTTGCCTGCGAGAGCATAAAGTAGCACCAAAGTCAGAGATGATTCATGCTTTTATGGTTTAGTCTGTGTACCAAGAGGCAAATGGAATGAAATCAGAATTATTTAACAAAAGAAACATGGAGACATTTCTGTTACATTTGCATGGTGTACAAGAAGTTTGGAGAGTAAGATAATCAGTCAGTCCTCATTCAGTTTGTTGTCATTTGTCTTTCAGGCTATAGGTTAATAAACCCCACGGTGCCGTCTAATCTGATCAAATATAGGGTCAAATGGTTACAAAAATACCAAAAAATTTAGAGTTCATCTTCTTTTCTGTTATTGTACAGTACAGCGTGTGTTTTGATTTGTGTGTTTGCACATGCCAGGCTGTATCACTGACAGTGACAGAGGCCAGAGCCCGAGAAAACACTTTGTGTGTGTGTTTATAACCATCATTCTGTGCAACTGTGTGTGTTTTCAGTGTATATGAATGAGGAGGTGTTAGGTGAGGGACTAGATAGAGATGCTGGTATGTGGCGGACAGCAGCAGACTGCTGCTGAGGAAGTGTGTGTGTGTGTGCGTGTGTGTGTGTGTGTGTGTGTGTCCAAACCAGGCACCAGGAAAACTGTCCCCGTCTTGGCTGGGGCACAAACTCAATCATTTGGGGTCGGTGACTCACTTTGGCCCTTCTTCCTTGCACACATAACGCACACACACACACACACACACACACACACACACACACACACACACACACACACACCGAAACTAGTAGACTCCTGGCTCCAGGAAGAACACTTCAAATGGAGAAGCAGGAAAAGCCAGGAGGCAAAATACTCCGTCGATATGGGCCAACAGAGGCCAGTGAAACACACACATACACACACTCAGCTGTACTGGTATTCTTCAGCATGCAATTTTGCAAAGTGAGCAGAAAGTATGAATTGTTTTTACAAAAGGCCTTTCATCTTGTCTGCCGCTGTTCCTGCTGACCTCACCTGTTTGTCTTGTTTTATCTGATCAGATGGATTCGTTCATGTGATAATAATGATGATGAAACAGTGCTAATCAATATTCAATATTAACTCAGCCTGTCAAATGGGCTCTGAATATGTCTGACACCCCTCAAATTTTTGTCCTTTTTTGATTATTTATTCAATTTTCTTGTTTGACAATTATTTAATAAACCTCGGTTGACTTTTCTGACTTATTGACTTTACTTTATTGACACCATGTGCACATAACACGTGATTTGATTTGTTACTCTGAAAAACGAATTTAATCCATCAACTAGTGACCTTTTAAATATAATGTCATTTGGCCTGTTGTCAGTTATGAGCAGGACCTTCCCCTGGTCTCAGACTTCTCTCTGTTTCGCTAAATGGTTTTGGTGACAAGTGACGTTGGCGTCAACCTTCTTTGTTTCTATCGCCCCATGGGGACATTAATGCTGTACTCTCAACTCTCACCACAAAATAGATCTCTCTCTGACTACCACTGTGTTTCTACTGCTCTCTGTCTTATGTTAAATGAATTATATTCTCTCTGTGTCTGTGGTCATTTTCTAATCCACTACCTTCAGTGCATATCATATATAGCCTACGAAAGCAACATATTTTGGTATCCATTTGCATCCCATATAAAAGTGCAAGCACTAGTTTGTTACGTTTTGGTTTTGGGAGTTTGAGCTTTTTTAAGCTTCAGAAATAATATTTTAGTTAAGTTTGGGTAGTCATTTAGTTCAATTAAAGTTTTTTTTTTCAGTTTATTGTAAAAAAAAAAACCCAACAAAAAAACCCCACTGGTTGTATCTGTACAGTCCACTTTTTTGCCAGCATTATTTATTTTTATACCAACTGATTTTCTTGTGGGATCGTGCTCATGTCTGTGTATGTGTAAGTAGGCCTATGTGTGGATTTGTGTGTTATTCTACCATATCTGTATGTTATGCATTCGGATTAAGTGGGTTTGACCAGGTGAGCTCAGGGAGTCACACTGGGGAGAAGTCCACTCAGCAAGACACCTGGGCTTCAGTAACACAGATAATCTCTCTCTCTCTGACTAACACACACACACACCATTGGCCAGGAGTGTGTTTTTTGTTTTTGAATAAATTATTAACTCCTCAGTTGCAGGTTCTCATATGTGACGGGCTCAAGTGCTGAATTGGACTCTTGGTTCACACTGTTTGAAGAGCAACGCAAACACACCACACAACACTCAATTACAGATGATAAGAATTCAATTATCAAAACCTCTTTTGTTCTGATGGTCTCCACTGTTTGTAAGCTACTTAACCAACTCACTCAAACAAACGTTTGAATATTTCTTTGACACTTGTATGCTAATATTTAAAATTCCACTCCTGGGTGTTGCTTGCTCAAATGCCAGCTATAAAATTGAGGAACAATCCTATGAACGTTCTGTGGGTGGCTCATTATAATCAGGTGAGTCGAGCCATGTACAAAATCCACCACTGACCAATCATACTGGCCGGACAACTGACTGACGGCCTCATGGGGGCCCCATGATACATCGAGAGTGTGTGTGTGTGTGTGTGTGTGTGTGTGTGTGTGTGATTGCATGTGTATGCAAGCTATGCAAGTGTATTTTTAGTAGTGAAGACTCAGGGATCCCAGGACCTCTCCCTGTGATAAGCAGTGGCCAAAGTCCACAGGCTAGCGAAGGCCTGAAGAGCAAATAGAGAACACACACACACACACACACAAACACACAAATGCAAAGACAGTGTTTAATATGCTGATATGTGGGGCTTAGTTGTAGTGATGTGGCAGGCAGAGGGAAAGCTGTTTGTTTGTACGTGGAGGGGCAAGTCAGGGGTAAGATTCAGGTTAGGTAAAGGTGAGGTGACATCATCAAAACAATGGATTCTGGAGTCTTTGAAGGGTTCATGTAGAGTTCATTCAGAGAGGGTTAAAAAGTGTCAGTTGGGCTAAAATAGTGTAAGAAGATGCAGAGTGGGATGGAGAAAGAGTGAGGGAAGACTGTAAGTGTGCGAACTTTTCATCAATGTCAAAAACCTTTCTTCTTCTGTCAGTCAAAGGCAGGCTCCTCCCTCTCTCAAAACACTGCAAGAGAAAACAAAAACACAGGGAGAAAAAGGTTCCTCAATCGAGGGACGGTCATAGCGCACATGCCCGATAACAGCAACAATATTTCTGTTGGGACAAAGAGAAGAGGGGTGGTGGAGGAGAAAAGTTTAACAAATTGGTTATGTCTGAAAAAAAGAAGTTGAAATTGGACAGAGAAAGAGGGAATGTCAGAGAGGAGGAGAAGGGAGATGCCACCAGACAGGAGGAGCAGTGGAAAACAAAAGAGGCTCCACACTCAGCTCTGTCTTATCTGTCTGAGGGTCTTATCCACCACTGGCTCTGTTAGTGTAACCCCATTCCCTCCCCCCCCCCCCCCCCCCCCGCCCCCCCCCCCCCCCCCCCCCCCCCCCCCTCCCCCCCCCCCCCCCCCCCCCCCCCCCCCCCCCC
>CM022481.1:14235013-14258256 GCA_011952105.1 Coreoperca whiteheadi | reverse complement strand
CTCTCTTGCTCTCTCTTACTCTGACCTCTCCTCAGCCAAGCAAGTAGGAGGAAGAAAAGAGTGGCCTTGACAGAGCGAGAGGAGGGGTGAGATGTAAAATAAGAAGCGGCGAAAGAAGGAGACCGTTGTTTTCTGAGTTGCTTAGTTCTTCTCCTCCACCTCTCGCTGTCATTTTCTCTCACTTTCTTTGTCAGACACACACTCCCTAAATTTCACCAGTGGCTGCGGTGTCCTTGGGTGTAAATAACTATAAAATAAGTGAAACATTGGGAGTAGAGGTGAGTGTAAGCGAAAGGGGGAAATGAAAGGTGAACTTAAGGTGCACTCTAAAAATGTTCTAATGCATGGGGGGAAAAGAATAAAATGGAACTTACTGCTACAGATGACACTGTGTCAGCAGTCTGTGAATGCTCTGTGGCGTCCTAAAGAAATAATTTGTGATATGGTGGCATTATCAAGAAGTGCACTGAAAAATATGTACAAGGAATTGTTTTGATTGCATCAGGCAGCAACCATGTTTGCTGGATGTTGAAGTCAATGCATGAGTAATTAAAGATGCAGTTTTTCTAATCGGGCAGTGTAGGACTTGGCACCAACATTTTTCCAATTGTATGGGGGAAAAAATTCCCCAATTTCTTAAGAAATACAAATATAGGCTAGACTTGCATGCAAGTATACCAGGAACTAGACGGTTGAGTCTGTGTCTGCACCAAAACTAGATAATTTTGGGCCTTAAAAGGCAAAGATACAGTGAATACGCAATCAAATCCCTAGCTACACTTGCATCATGCATTTCAGTGCATGTTCAGCCTGAGTTATCAGTAGCTTTTGTAATGCAGCTTGCACATGCAATTGTATAGGCACACATGCATGTGCTACACATCACCTGTGTGTGTAACATTGCTGAATGTCTGGGGAAAAACGCAGCTGCTGTCTGGCGGGCAGCATATGCATGCAGTATGTTAACAAGTGGGCACAACAGAAGTTAGTGTCTGTTGCTTTCTACAGCAAACTTGAGAATGAAAAATTCTCGAGTTTGCTCGAGTTTACAACAGACTAATATGTCCAGAAATAATATATATGCAGTGAGTAAAATGAATTAAATTTCATGAAATGGAAAAGAACAAATACCAATATGGATTACAAATTTCACTCCTTCTACGATGTTCTTGGTGGCAGTTTCCATTAAGATGATATTAAAACTTATACAGGGGTAGGTTCGGGCATATTTGCTTGACTGACAGATCTCTGTCATTCAGCACTCAGCCACGGTGGTTTTCATTTTGCTTGCTTCACCCAGACTCCACACTTTATTCCAAATTTGGATTTGGAAGTGGCAAGATAGCAGAGAACTGTAAACCACTTATGTGGGGGATGTTATAGATTCTGCATCTTTGTTCTTTCTACAATAATCAAGGTTTTAAGGTACACAGCCTGTGTGTTATTGGGAAGCGTGTATTTCAATACAATATTGGCTCATTAACACAGATTGTAAATAAAACACAGAGAATTGTTCTGGGTTTTTTTTTACTTTGCATTTGACTATTCATCCATTCATGTGATCGATCACCTTCCATTCAACAGTGAATCATCTCCTCCGCTCTCTTGGTAGTCAGCCATGCTGCCTGTCTTGATGCCCCCTTCTCTGCCCTCTGGGTGACATGATAAGCACAGGCCTCATTAGTCTTTTTAATTGGTCCAGAACAGTTGTAGCGAGCCAGTCTGTGGTCTGGCCACATGCCAGGCTAAAGTAAACCAACCCAATGGAAACACTGTACAGGCCGACCAACAGATCACAGTGCAACATCAAGTCTGACAAAGGCCGCTTTAAATTTAGAGTAAACCAAATGGGGAATTCATAGTATACAGTGCTTTATCTTAGTATGCACATTTTATCTTTAATTTCTGAGTTTAACAGCAGTTAGGCCATACCAAACTCAGTTTGGTGCTTAAAGAATTGAAACATTTGAGCTTGTTAATGTTTCTCATGAACCTGCTTTGTTAGATTTTAAAACTCACACAAGGAATCCACCAAACACATTTACTCTCTTCACTTGACAGCTTGTTGGCCTTCTTTTGTGCCCACTAAACTTTGACCAGTCTCCATTGAGCTAAAGAAATATACTTCTCTTCCCAAGATGAGGGCAAAACAGAACAACTTCTAAGTGTAACCTTTAGCCTTCTTGGGCATTTGCATTGTCTATTGATACAAGTGTATGTTCTTTGTTAAATATAAATACTAGAATCTATTTTTTATTGCTTTTATTGTTAATATTTGGAATTTTCCCACTTTTTACTTATTCTTTGCTTATCTGGTACTGTGCAACTGTGATGGTGCGAGCACAAACATGCATGTGTGAATCGGTGAGCATGTGCGTGTGTGTGTGTGTGTGTGTGTGTGTGTGTGTGTGTGTGTGTGTGTGTGTGCACCATGGCGTCTATAGCTTGTGGGGAATCCATCAAAGCTTATCATTATAAGTAAACATGACAGAGTGGACAAAATGTCTTGTGCGCCGCCAGACCTGCTATCTAACCACAAGCCATATCTGTGATGATGGACTGATGTGGCGCTGGCTTGGACTAACCAGAGTCTGAGTGTGAGAGTGGGAGTGTATGTATGAGCACACTAACACACACACACACAGCACGCACGCATATGCAAGAATACACACATCAAAAGATGTACACATGTAGACCCTCAGACACAGTAAGCACACACTCAAGTTACCTTTAACATGGACCTTATATCTTTTGCCTCTCAAAGGAATAGTACTTTTACCGTACATGAAAAGATGACTTATCGCACAATCATAAATGAGCAGGCACAGTCATAATTCATAAAGGAATTTAAAGCAGTTATTTATTGGCCAGTGTTTGCTGGGGTTCATAGTTTTACCTATGAGTTGAACAGAGACTGTGCCTTTTCTTCTGAAAAGGGATGGTTACTGTGCAGAACAAGTCTCGTTTTATGGCAGATGAGATCAGAGCAGAGTTAAGGAGTTTCTGAGGGAGATTTATTAGTAATGTTAGCTAATAATTCATGATCTGTACTCATTATTATGGTTTCCCTAAGTGTTACAATATAGACCTAGATCAAGTAAGGTTATCAAAAGTCAGAAAATGATTTGGGAGATGAACATACGTTTCTATTAGATTTTTAGGGCTTTTTTGTATTCTCCCAGGGTGAGGTTTCTGGTGTGTGCGTTGAGGCCAGCCTGTGTGCGCCTCTACGTGTTACAACACCGCTGATAAGCAGGGTAAACAACCATGCACTGTTTGCTCCCCTACCATGGTCATGTGATCAAAAACACTGATGATCCTTCAGGTTTTCTACACTGTCTGCTCCTTTTTCGAGGTGTGGCCCCTGCTCCGTCTGGACATTTAGCTTTAAAAACGAAATCCCCAAGATTGATAACCTTTCCCCTGCCGTTCAGTTCCTGGGTCAGAGGTCAGGGCTGCAGTGCCTCAGTTGACTTGGCAGACTGACAGTTGGTGTAGTGGCACTGGATGGTATACAGTATAGAGCTGTTTCAAGCTGTGTCTCCATCACTTTCATTCTCCTCTCAGTCTTTGTTAACTGACTGGTGCAAGTGGCCGGTGTGTATGCAGAGGGAGTGTCTGTGTGTGTGTGTGTGTGTGTGTGTGTGTGTAGGGGGCCATTAACCTCATGGTAACCAGTCACCAGTCACTGTGGACTCCTAGACCACCAAGGGAGTGGAAAATGTGTCTCCATCACATTTAAACTATTGCAGCTTGCTCCTATAGCCAACCACAGAACATCATCGATTTGTAAATCCATTACTAAATTTGTGTGTAAAGTCTTCCTGAGTTCTTAACTACTGCCTATTTCTATTCTAGTGGTTTATTTAATCAGGCTGCACTATTATAAGAATAGTTTGACATTTTGAGAAGCACTTTTTAGCTTTCTTGCCAAGAGTTAGACGAGAATACCACTCTCTGTCTGTACGGTAAATATGAAGCTACGGTGAGAAGCCAGCTTAGCTTAGCACAAAGACTGGGAAAAGGGGGAAACAGCTAGCCTGGATCTGTCAAAAATGTGCCTACTAGCACCTTCAAAGCTCACTAATTGTTATTAATTTAGTAATTAATCAATCATAGAAACAAGGAAAGGTAGACAATAGAAACATCCATTTTTGTTTCAGTTATTTTTTGAAAGAAAATCTTCTTTCTTGCTTGTGGTGACCTCAATGCAAAATCTTAGAAATCTGTCACAGTTGTTGGCTGTTGAGGTTCACAAGTCGAACTCTCAATCCTGATTGATCCTGACAGTTGCTTCATTAATAACAACACACTCTCAAAGATTTATTTTCTTTCTAATTGGTTTATTGCACAACAATCTGTCAGCATTCTTACATCTTCCCATAAACACACAGATAAAAACACTGTCCGATGGAAGATTTTCTAAAATATAGCTGCCTTTTTTCACAGGTTTGGTTCATTATAATGAATTACGATACGACTCCCATATTTCCTATCAATTATCATTTGTGTGACATATACTTTTTCAGTGTTTAGATTTTGCATGCTTCTTGCTGCCACAGTGTACTTGAAGTTATCAGTGGTTGTAGTCTAAGCTAAGAAGTGTATGACGTCTGGGCAAAATGATTTTAAATCTCTCCAAGGCCTGTGCTGGGTCAGACCTTTGTGGCCACAACAGTTTAAAAAGATATAAGCAAGATATTATCTTTATTTGCACTGACTTAGCAAAACAGGATTTTAGTTGCTGCTATTGCCACTCTGACTGTTTAAATCTCCCACTCCAACAATGGACATATTTCAAATGTAATGATAAAAAGCAAGTGAAGATCAAATGGCTTATTTTTAAATATGTACTGAGTATGGTAACATTAGTTGGCACATACAAGAACACATGTATTCTCAGTGGCACACATACAGACATGAAGATACACTATGCTACAAAATGTGCTTCATCTTTTCTTTTGTTCGTTTCCTCTTTCTCCTTTTCTGGCCATCCTCTGCAACATAAATCCCTGTGTGTGTGTGTATGAGTCAGTGAGTGTGTGTGTATTTGTACTTAAACTAAAAAAAAAAGTGTAGCAGTAATATTAACTCAAAAAAACAGACACTGTAATGCTACCAAGCTGTTTGTGGGCCCTGCCAGGACAGTAACATAAAAAATGTCTAATATCAGAGGCTGAAATGAGACTACCTGTGTGGTGTACAGATCTTATACGACATGGAGACTATAGGTTTGATGGACTTAGACTAATATTATAGCCCTGTCTGAGAGCCACATCTTGAAAACATTACTCAGTAAAGAGTCAAAAGTTTATTAGAGCTCATCCTTTTTTTTTTAGTGCTTAAAATTCTGTGAAACCGAGCTTCTCTGTCTGCCAACCCGATTTCCTTTTCTATCTTTGTTGTTTCCAGGAAGGAAAAGCAGAAAATCAAGTATAACTAGCAGTATACAAAACTTATCGCAAATGAGGAAAGGGAACAAAAAGCAAGAGAAAACATTTGAAAGCAGGCGGATGGCGACATTTGGGTGGCTGTCCCTTTGCTTAATCACGTGAAGGTTTGATGGTCTTGAAGGGGGACGATAATACCCAGAGCCCCAGGGTTCCTGCCAACACAAACCCTGCTCCCAACCAAATAGTCCCCCACAATCCTTTGCTCCAAGCAGGGTAGGGAGAAGAGGGGGTGGAGAGGGGTTGATGAGAGTCTGAACAGGACGGAGGAGGGACACACCGGCGCCATGGCGATCTGTAAGACAACTTATCTCCTCTCTCACAATGATAGCGCCTGTCAAAATAACTGCAGAGATACATAGCCAGCCAGGAACTGGTTAACTCCTGCCTTGTCCAGTCAGAGGGCCTGCAGCCGGGGTCTCGGTCTTTGTCCACCTTAGAGGGCTCTCTGGGACCCAAGTTCCACAAACACACCTTATCTCTGTCTCATTGCTCTCTATCTCAAACAGGCTCAGATCAGCTAGTCCTAAGCTTTATTGGAAAGAGGGACACAACATTTTTACTGCATTACATTTACATCTGAATTACATTCTAGTTAATGGTACAAATATGTAGTGAATATTGGGCTTGAAGTGGTACGTGCAAGCTGAAGACATTACACAAATCAAATGTTAAGAGCACTTAATAGTCTTTACTCATCTGACAGAGACTCAAAAAAGCTCATGTAAGTTACAGGGTTCTTATGGTGGACGCTGTTTTAATGTGCAATATCTGTTATGTAGGGACTGTTCTATATAACTAATACAATATAGCCTCCTCCACATTTTGCAGACCTGTTTCTTTTACCATTTCTTGTGATTTGTCGCCACCTAGCGGTGTAGTTGATAAATAGCTCCAGACCTAAAACCAATTATTCAAATGAAACTGTAAATGCAAATTCTCAAAAATCACACTACTGTAGGTGACAGGTACACATTGCTGCCAAAGCAAATCTCAACTCTTAGCTAGGGTAGGCAACGCTGGAGAAACTAGCAAGAGACAGCTAGATCTGAAAGTACCCAGCCAGATATTAATGCTTTACTGTAATGGCCAGTAAACAATAACGTTACTTAGCTACAATCATTTATTACACTGTAATTCATTTAGTTAGTAATGTGGCTGCGAGAGGCAGCGTTGTGTCAGTCATTTGAACAGGACGGTCACGGTCAAGCTGTAGCGTAAACACATCTGCTTCCGCTAAACGAGGAACGAAGGGATTTTAGTTGGATAAAAAGTAGTTCCCTGACCGGGAATCGAACCCGGGCCGCGGCGGTGAGAGCGCCGAATCCTAACCACTAGACCACCAGGGAAGCGTTACAAGATGTCCGATCCCTTATAACTTGTACTGTACAACAGGACGTGATGTCGGCGATTTGTCGTAATATTGTTTGTGCTCGGTTACCTACGCCGTGCGGTGTAATATGCTAATATGCTAACGCCTAAGCTAGCATTACCGTTACCAGATAGATATTAACTAGCTAATAATATAGACACGCTAGGGGTTTGTGTTTTTACCAGCAGAGGGCGTAACGTTAGTGAAGGGAGGCTTCATTTTGATGTCAACGTTAGCTGTTTGAGGATGCACGCAAGGTTTGTGGGGACTTTTAGCCACCTGTTTTAGAAATGTAGAGTTTAAATGCGTTGTTCTGCATCATTTGGGGTCAGCGTGGGGCCAGATTGTATGAAAAGGAATAACGTTACCTTGACTGGCTAGCGGCTGAACCGAATAAAATATCCTTACCATCTCCGCCAGGTTGCTATTGTCCTGTAACGTCAAACAAAGTGGCTAGCTAGCACAGTTGGCATCAGCTGTTAAGTCAGCTTGAAGACGACCTTGTCCGCTGTGTCTGTGGTTTGCTTAGACTTGGCGGTTACACAGACGGTTCTAACATTAGCATAACTAACGTTAGATATCTGTCTTTTGGCTCTGCTGCACCTTAAGAAGAGGCTGGTCAGTGGTCCGGTTCAGATAGAAATTCCCATTGAGCAAGCTGCTACAAACTGAAGACTGTAGCTAGGTGGGGTAACGTTGCTTCAAATTTTGCAATTCCTCTGTTGGTAGTCTTCTACCTGTTATATGACACGTCCAGCCTACACGTGGATGGACTTTAGTTGCCTTATTTCTGCTCTTTTAGGGTGTGTGACATGCGTGTAATCGATTGTTTCGTTTTCGCGTAATCCTGTGATGTTACAGCTAGCTGTTAGTGTAGCCATGACAGTCTGAATGTTTACATCAACTGGATTCCCAATATGATGCTGCTAATAATAGACACACTGTTGTGATGAAGCATAATTACTCAATAAAACCCATGTTTACTGTGGGAACATTGAGTAGCAGACGTGTCTTTCCTCGTTGGTCAGCTGAGTGGCCCTGCCATGGTTATTATAGGATGCTCTCATCGCCCTCCACTAAGGCTGATGAGGCTTCACGAGCAGTTATCGGGCTTTTGAGTGAGTGTTGTTGAGTGAGGAGGCACCTGGTGAGCCTGCTAATCTCCTGGCTTATTTCCTCTGCAGGACAAGAAAGAAGTGTGAGAGCACAGTGTGAGAGGTGATCCTCCCAAAGTTGTGTCTGCTGGCTTGGACACACTGAGTGTGCGTGTGTAAGGGTGGCTGTTTGTATGGATGTACTTCACTGCATGCAGATTTAGGACCCTGGCCTGATGGAAAAGAGAGACAGGAAGCCGGGATATTTTGCCAGGTAAGGGACTGTGTGTGTTTGCAATGAATTTGTGTCATTTGCATTTAGTTTAGGTATGTTTCATGCAGCAAAACCGAGCTCCAACATTTAGCTCTAATTAATCTGCATGTTGCTTGTGCTTATGATAAATTGCTTTAATCTTAAGGCGGTACATTGATTCTGTCATTACCTAATTAATGAGTATAGATATTTTGTTTTGGATTCATGATGATTTCGTGGTTTTCTTTAAGTTACCATGTAGGGTTGGTTAAGTCACTTTGATTTAAAAATCCCAAAATGACAGATCACACATTTGCTCAGAAGGCTTTACAATGTGTATATAACATGCAAACACCCTCTATCCTTAGACCCGCGATTTGGATAAAGCAAAGCTACCCCCAGAAAAAGGAGAAACCTCAATAAGAGCAGCAGAGGAGGGATTCCTATTTCAGGACAGACAGACCTGCATGATGTCATATCTATCTCTCTCTCTCTCTCAGAGAGAGAGTACACAGGAATAGAAATAGTAAAATTTCAATATGGAGAAACAGAATAACAATTTGGTAATGAAATGTATGTGCAGAATTGGTATCAGAGAAGATGCAGAGCTTCTTTCAGGTGCTAGACATTATATTCACAAAGTTGACTGTTTCACAGAAATCCTGTCATAGTATTTTTTTTTAATTAATATTGTGAGTCATGATACCCAATTTATGTCTTTATTAATGTCACAGAGCACTTACTGTGTCAGATTTCTCCCCAAATGACTTGCAATATATTAGAATACCAGCTAAAATGACTTCCCATTACCATGATATTCAGTGAATGATGAGTCAGTTTAATGGGCGAGTTTCCCTACCCAAACAGATAGTGTGTGTGTATATATATATATATATATATTTGTGTGTGTGTATCTGTTGGATGTAAGTCTTTTGGCTCTTGTGATATTTGCGTCACTCAGCCCAGGTATTACACGATGGAGTGTAAAGTCCAAAATCTTTTTGTAAACAAGTTCTCCTTAGTACATTGCTTGTGCATGAAGTGACATTGTGGCTTTTCCATTGTGCTGCATGGTCATTTGTACCTTGACATTATGTTGTCAAGGTGCATTAACTCATTATTTATTCCCACCTTTTTTTAATCAAGGATCAGCTCTGTTGATCCTCATATGATCCGAGTCACGCGTCAGACCCGCTGCGATCATGTCGACTTTAAAATTAGGCTTATCACAGCTACGGTGCATAGGCTGACAAGCAATCGGCAGGTTATCAACAAAGATCAGACCTTTCTTTCTGACGTCTACACATGAGAGGTGTTACAGAACTCCATGATTGACTAATAAATGACTGCTGGGTGTTCATTTTAGAAAGCTGAGTGAATAATGTAAGTCGATAAAAGTGATTAAGGGGTGTACTACTGTGTAATGTGGCTTGAATATGGCTAAAAATCCTTAACCCACACTTCAGAATATAGTTACTTTTCTGCCTGATTTATCCCGTCCTGTTCTGGCCTGCTATACATAAACAGTATATCATAGCATGAGAAAAATAAATGTAACTTGCAGTTAATTTCGTTATGAAAACTACGACAAAAAATGTTCATCAGTTATCTTTTTTCATGACAAAGATAAGACGTTGACAAGCAAAAAATAGATCTATTGATAATAAAAACTATGACAAAATGTATTTTTTGGTTTCGCTGAGACTAGACGGGACTAAAATGTAAGTGGTGGGCTGTCGGACATTCAAACAATGCGTGATATTTTCCCCCAATTGTGCGTCTAGTCTGTCTGTCAAAATCTAAACAATGCATCCTCACCATTGATTGACGTGTGCAGATGCTAACCGACAGCGAGTTAATGACAACAACATATGATGGCTTCAACGCAAAAAGGGTTTGGTCGGAAAAAAATAATTAGATCTTTGGACAAACTTTATTTATAATTCGGCAGAAAGGAAAACTGTAGTAACGGGAGACAGGGAAGAACCTTCCTAACTATGCTACTACTATTATCTTTGTATAATTCACTATCCTTAGTTAGTATATCAGCAAGGACAGCAGCATCACATCAATGGGAGAGTCTAGAGATATCCAACTAGGGCTGCATGATATGGTAAAAAAAATCATGTTGCAATTATTTTGACAGATATTACAATATAGAATCATGATTGGTGGGAATGATCCATGATTGCATCGGAACTGATGGAATTATCTTTCACAGTGACATTTGCTGGGGTCTGTACCAAAAAAAGGCCAGGGCATCTTTGCAGCACCACGGTACTTCATTATAATGCTGTGTTGTGACGCATTTTACCTTTAGCATAAAAGTCGAGCTTCTGCGATTTGGATATTTTACTTGGCCACATTGTGATTTCGATAATATTTTGATTAATTGTGCAGCCCTAAATCCAACTAAGGTAAGGAATCTGGGAATTACACAAGTAAAAGTGTTGAGAGTGAAATGTTGCTTTGCAAATTTCAACACTTGATAGATACCGATACCTGTATTAGGCTAATTAGTTTAAAGAGAGAAAACATTTTGACTAAAAGTTGACAAAAATGTAATGCCTTTTCGTAGACTAAAACGTTTTGTGTCGACTAAACTGTTAAGGATAAAAACTGCTAATATGTTTGTCTTGTTTTTTGCTTTAAAATAAGTAAACAATTGCTTATTTAAAAATTAAGGCCCCTACGCTGAACAGTCAAATGTACCTAAAACGTTGTGGATGAGCAGTAGTTGCGTGGTGAGTGTGCTGTTAAGATGCACTGTAGCCTAATGGGCTCTGTTCTTTCTTATTATGTCTCAGGTTACTTGTTTAGGCTGTGCTGACAGCCTGGAAACAACCTGCAGTTTATCCTGTGTTTTCATGATTTTATTGGCTTATGTTGGAAATATTACGTTATGTCGCTCTCTAATTATTAGGTAGTAATGATTAATAACTTTATTTATATAACATCTTTTTAAAAAACAGAGTTTACAAAGTACTTTGACAGACAAGGCAAAGCAGAAACAGGATACTCAGAAGGCAATATAACGGCAGGAAGCCAAACAGAAATGCAGCTGGCTCATATTGGGTCAACATTTCCATTTTATAGCTTGGGGCTAGACCCACACGTGCTTTAAAAGTGATCAGTAAAATCTTAAAATCTATTCTAAAACGAACAGGGAGCCAATGGAGAGAAGCCAAGATTGGGGTGATGTGATGTCGTCTGTTAAAACGAGTGAGAAGCCAGGCCGCTGAATTCTGAAGTAGTTGAAGGCAAGAAGGTGACTTTGGGTTTATGCCAGAAAGGAGAGATTTACAGTAGTCCAGTCTGGAGAAGATATAAACGTGAATGACTTTTGCCAGGTCACCGTGTGAGAGCATTGGTTTGATTCTGGAGATTTTTATTATTTGGAGGAAGCAGGACTGGAGCACCTAGCTTAGATCAGAATCAAATAGTACACCCAGAGTGTGGTACACCACAGGTGATGTGAGTTGTAGAGGATAAGTATTAACCTATGGTGAAAATCTTAATGAATGCAGGCTTTGAGCGGAGTTAGAGGTGGTGTTTTCTTGCAAAGGCAGTGTACAAACCAGTGGGGGTGAGCATAAAACCAACAGTGGAAAGGTGCAAGATTAATACATCAGACTCATGCAGATCTCTACTACTATAAATACCAATAGCCCTATTCAGGAAGGAAAATCAGCCTTATTGCCCACACAGCTACTTTTATAACATGTAGCACTCCTGCTAGTTGCATTATATGCTGCAGAATGTCCTGACAAATAGAGCAAAGGTCATTGTGGAGCATACACACGTGCTGCACAGTACCAGTAACAATTGTATTAACCCATCATTTGCAATACCTCGATACGATAGTGCGCAGCACTATGGGAGACTGTGAATCAAAGTGGGAAAAGGTTCTTTTTTATGATGAGACCAAAATTATTATTATTGTGCTTTCTCTGTCATTATGCCGGGAATGGGTACACTGGTTACAAACAGGTTAGAGGGGAGAGAAGAAGGGGTAAAATAGTAAGATGAAGGGGAGATAGTGATTCGCCAGAGTGAAACAGATGGTGCTCTTGAGAATCTGTCTGCAGATTCTTGAGTTCACTACCAGATGTGTGCTGCATCATTTAAAGTGGGAGAGTGACCTGAGGCTGTGGGAGAAGCCTGATCTCTGTCTGCAGCCTTATCGACCCACTCTTGCCTTTCCATTAAGGCACTTGAAAACTTAAGTCGCTTCTCTTTTCGTTTGTCTTTTATTCTTCCTTTGCCCGGGGCTGTGCAAGGCAACACTACCCCTATCACTCAAAGCCTATGATAAATCAATTTGGTCTTATCTTTTCTTAACATGCTCATATTCACACTTAAGGCTTCAGTTGGGCTCATAGAGTGTGCATCATCCTTAAGTGCACCACTAACCCGTGGTTCCACTGCACTGCAGTGTCCCCCCTCAAAGAACCCCAACATGGTCTGGAGATGTCGTTACATCATTCCCTTACCTATCAATGATTAAACAGGGGGGAAAGGACAGTCTGACAGGAAAACATAGCAAGAGAAAAAATAAGTTAAAGTTCAATACGATAACTTTGAGCACAATAGCAGCACCTGGACAGAAGGTCTGAGTTTACTACTGATGTTACAATTGGATGGTTTGAAATCAGACAAGTAGCTAGCTGATGATTTTAATACCTTTTTATCTGAGATTTGATATCAATGATTTTAAAGATCAAGTTGATCAGCTGATATTGAAAATGTCTACCACTCCACAGCTAGAACGTTGATGTGCAGAGTGTCCGGTGCACACTCTTCCCACATCAAACCAAGACCAACAGGCCTGATAATAACTCTGGTCGCCTTCTGAAACTTGTGTTCCTTGGAGCGACAAACGGTTGGGCGTGGAAACAGTCAACAATTGTGCCAGTGGCTAAGATTAAGTCCTTTTAAGGGCATTTAGACCTGTGGCCCAGACTTCACTAGTTATGAAGGGATTCGAAAAGCTTATTAAGAGGGGATGGTGAGCTGTGGAGGATTCACTAGATCC
This sequence comes from Coreoperca whiteheadi, assembly GCA_011952105.1. Lineage (NCBI taxonomy): Eukaryota > Metazoa > Chordata > Actinopteri > Centrarchiformes > Sinipercidae > Coreoperca > Coreoperca whiteheadi. The sequence goes on along the minus strand of CM022481.1, from coordinate 14,245,052 downwards.
CCTGCAGTTTTCATACAGGAACAAAAGAGTGGTTGATGATGCTGTTCTTCTTAACTTGATGGTTAAACACCTTGAAGGCACAGGTACACGTTCCCATCGATGGTTGGATTGAACGGTGATCGCTAAACAAACTCAAGGCTTTATGTTGTCACTTGATGTATACATGTTTTATTGATTTTATTCTGTTTTATGTACCTGGGTGTGTGTGTGCTCTGTGTTTTACCTGGCTGTTCATACATACCGTATATTGATCCCAGCCTGAAACAGGTGTCATGGCTTGAGTTATAAGGGATCAAATGGTCAGCCTACACTCCTGTGCTGTCTTTATTTTTTTTAATGAGTAGATGATTAATATCCGTCTCCTCTGGCATCAGGCTGAAGAGGCGGAGACAGCTCAAGCAGAGCCAGTCAGAGAAGAATGTGAATGAGCAGAGCCCGGCGATCATCTCCTGTCCTGACATCCCAAATGACAGTGACCTCAACAAGAAGACAGACCTACAGAGAATAACAGCAAAGCCACCTGCAGGCTCAGGTAAGACCTGCGTCAAAAACTCTCAGGAGATCTGCAGCATGTGTGAGAATAATTCTTTTTATAAATAGCAATCTTGAGATGTTGGAACATACCCTGAAGCTTCTAGTTGACTTCAGATACCCATAAATAACATAAATGAATATATACAGTATATTATTTAATGCATTCTGTATTTTCAGATTATTATTATCAGTAGACTTAAAGGTTGATTAAACATCTCCACAACCTTAGGTGTATACCAGGGCTCTGTAGGGCTCTGCTGTATCTTGTATACACCTCTTAAAAAATGTGACTTGAGTGGCTTGTGGCTATGCAGAATACATGGATGCCTCAAGAACTGGGACTACTCTGCTTCGGGTACTGTTTGCTAGTGTTTATTAGTAATCTGATTATTTGGGTGTAAAACTAATGGCACAACATTGCCTGAATGGAGGACTTTCCCATCTACGGTAGCTTTGTGACACTGCAGCAACGATCACTGGGTAAGGCCCATGAGAATTATAATTAAGTTAGAAATATTCTAGTCAGAGCACATTATTATGGCAATTACAATTAACATTTACAATGACTCCATTCAAAGCAGATTTACTACCTAATTAGAAGAAATCTTATACCAGGCAGGGCAAAATCAAATATGCCTACTACTGCTACTACAGAAGTATTCAGGCTCTTGTTGTCTTAACAAAATGGGTTTTCACATTTTTAGACTATCAGTATGTGAACTTAGCAGTGTTAGTATTACTGTCCATGTTGATTTTATTCCCCTGTTCTGTTATTTGAAATGATTAATCTCTGACTGATCTGTAACACAAGGATCCTCTGTGTTGGGAACAACCTCAGCAGTTTTAAACAGGAAGTTGCATAACCTTTTCCTGTACTGTTTTTCAGTCAATGATGAGATTTAAGGCGCTGTATTCACAAGGTTTGTGCATGTGTTAAAGCACAATAGAAATACCATGATGCCCTGTAATTTCTGCTTAAAAATGACATCAAATTAAAATGACCTTAGTTAGGATGCTAGGATTTTGCCATTAATATGACTCTTTTTCAAGGGTTAGGATTTTTTTAAACATAGGAGAAAATGGCTGAAATAAGCCAATAATAATAATTTAATATCAACATTAGGTTATTGAACTCTTTGGGTACAAGAATGACTAAATGAAATTACTTGTGGTTGGCAAGTGTCAGTGTAAGCTAATTGTCAGAACATATCTATGGCTTCATATTTGCCCAACAATAAACCTACAATTATTATGACAACTCAATGATGTGCAGTTTAAATCAACGCTTTAAGTTGGTTTTCTGCATTCTGTCTTGAGTGCATGCTACATTATGAGCATTATGCAACACGCTACCAACACCTTCATATTGTCTGTGATAATAGTCTCTTGTCATGTGTGCAGTGGGTCAGCCAGCTGTGTAAACTCTGCAGCATGTGTGTTAATAAGACCACACCATTGTCACCTGCATCAAATCAAATATGATTTTCTGCAGTGCAATAGAGAAACAAGGTTTGGTCTTTAGGTTGTATGCACTTTCAGCTAAATGTCCATAGCCAGCAAGGCTTCATAGTGTATTACCGGTCACAGCCCATTATAAATTCAATGAATAAGCGACAGTCTTGTCTTTGATGCTCGGTACAGTGAAGAGCAGACACAGCTGGAGTCTGGATGTCTAATGCTTAGTCATGCCCTCTGTTTCCATGGAGGAGGCAGCAGTGTAATTATGCAGTCAGGGAGTGGTACGCTTTTAGCGTCTGTGTTCCTGGCAAGAAGAAAGTGCTGACTGTGGACTTTGACTACTACAAGGGTCAGATTGTGTTTATGATAACTGCTTCAGCATGTGGGACAGTGTCTTAAGGCTGGGTAATGGTAGGGGACAATCAAGCACTGGTACTTCCTCAAAGGGCAATTAACCACAGGATATTTAGACAGTCATCTCTGTTGGGGCATGTCTTTGCACCGCCCTCATTGGATAGTGTTTTTCATTTTTTATTGTTTATTGTAGAAACTTAGAATCACTGGATTATTTTAAATATATCTTTTAGCAACCTAGGAAGTATGAGACGGACATCATGAAACCATATATTCATCTCCAACTAGAATAATTGTCGGGGGGTTTTCTCATGAGATTATTGTCAGTTTGTCATTGTCCACGGTCTGCAAAATCCTTTTCTTGTTTTGTGTTTTCCTTGTAGATGATGACTGTAAAAGTAACAATCAGGCAAAGAGGGAGAAGAGGAGGCCACCAGGGACAGTGGAGGCCATTGTGAGTAAAACTACTAAATAACATACTGACTTATTGGCAGAACAGTTGTAGTTTGCATCATCTAGTATTTTGACCTGTGTGCCTTTTTAGAGACTCATTTCACAGAGGAGTTCATCTGTTGTTACAGGTGGGAGCTAATGATTCTCTCAGCAGCATCGCACTCAAGTTCAACATCACCCCAAACAAGCTGGTCCAGCTGAACAAGCTCTTCTCTCGCAGCGTCTACCCTGGTCAGGTGAGAACTTCGGCAGTAACACAAACCGCTACAGTTCCCTCATTATCCCTCTGACTGCCTGACCATTGGCTGTCCATCATCATTATTACAGAAGCTGTTTGTCCCTGATGTGAGCCTGTCAGAAACTGACCTAAAGTCTCCGAGCTCCTCTGGTCGCTCTTTCACAAACGGCTTGTCAGAGTGTGCACCACATGTAAGTAGAAAAGGATTCATCATGTTGCTTAGAGTGCATGGCATTATACAGTAGTTTACAGTAGCCATTTAGGGACAACTTGTTTAAAAAGACTTGATATGTTTTCTGTCTGAATCTATGACTATGAAACTATCCAAAATGATGTCGTATAAATCCACCGCTGAACTTGTTATTGTTTATTTAAGATAATTGTGTGAATTAAACATTACTTCAGGGTCTGTTAAAAACACCAGGTACTGGTAAAGTTTAATTTTCACCAGTTATCTTAGGTGCTACACTTTGGTTAATTAGATAATGTAACAGGAAACCACATGTTCATCATACTCTACAAAATAGGCTGTACTAGAATCGAGCATAACATTCAGGTCTTTTAACTTCCTTCAGGGTGGCATTTCAAACTGCATGCCAGCAAAGTCCATCCGGCGTGAGCTCTCCCCAAACTCGGAGGACGAGAGCCCGGCAACAGTTAAATTCATCAAGATGAGCTGCAAATATTTCACTGATGGCATGGTAAGAAGCCTAGAAAATGTGATAATGCCAGGTAATAATTTAAATGAATGCTGAAACACTTAATTTCTTAGTGGACACATTATGAAAGTATGTAATAAAATGTCAATTCAAATAACTAAAATACTGACATAATTCAAAGTGGATCTAGCAGCTACCACTCTTGTGTATTGTTTGTCTTTGACCTAGACGTGGTGTCGTTGCCGCCCCGCTCTCAGCACCGCTGTCGCTGTCTTTGTTATTTCATTGTTGCAGGGCGTGGTGGGCGGCGTGCTGATTGTGACACCCAACAACATCATGTTTGACCCGCACAAGTCCGACCCCCTGGTGATCGAGCACGGCTGCGAGGAGTACGGCCTGATCTGCCCCATGCAGGAGGTCGTCTCTGTGGCGCTGTATGACGACGTGTCACGCATGAAGCTCAAAGATGCTCTGCCGTCGTAAGAGCTCCTCACCATCTCACTTTCCTCATTTCCTCTTTTGTAAATGTTCTTCTTCCAGTCCTCAGCTTGGATTGCTCCTTTCTTGTTCCTCTTTCTAGTTTCTATATTTCTTCTTCTAGTCAAGAATAAAACACCCTTTCCACCCTTTCAGGACTTTTCACATTTGCCCCTTTTTAAGTACCTTTTGTTTCTACTGGAGTTAAAAACCTCTCTGGCTGTTTTAGTTTTGTAATTTTCCATTGAAATCTTTTAGTTTGTTCTTCATTAATCCTTCTATTTTTGATTCATTTGCTGTCTCACACCACACATGTTATTTTGTTTTGTTTCGTATCATTCTGGTCATATCATTTATAATTTCAGTTGGACCTTGTCCTTCTTTTGTTTTTTCCCTTTTCATTTTCATCCTCATTTGCGGTGCGGTATGTGTGATGCCCCGTGACCCCACAGAGACCTACCCCAGGATTTGTGTCCTGTGTACAGGCCCGGCGAGTGGGAGCAACTGCCTTCAGAGCAGGATTTGAACCCCTTCAGCCGCTACGAAGCTCTTGATCCGAAGCGACCAATCGTCTTGGACGACATCGAATCAGCCCTCTTAGAAACTGGTAACGTCTTGTGTTGTGTACTTTACTGTGAAATGTAATGAAATCACTCTAAAATGGTGGCAATTCTGGGTGACTTTGTACTTTATCTGTTTCACTATCTCCAACCAGCTGATTTTTACATTCTAAAAGTTAATTTTCCACCCTGGCCTGCTTAATGAAAGTTTGCTTGTGAATTGTCAGATTCACCACTGTGACCAAATACTTAGTTTACTTCTCTATCATCGATGCTTGAGCATCCAAATTCTACTTTGGCATAAGTTAAAATTTCTATTCCATATCAATTTAATAACAATTGACTATAAAATATAGCAGAAACAATTAGTTGAATAATCAATTAGTGTATTTTTGGACTGTTGCTCAGGTAATAGTTTTTCACTATTTTCTGTCATTTTATTGACCAAATAAATAATGAATCGTAAAAGAAAATCTGCCGCTTGATTGGTAATGAAAATGTCTTAATCTTAAACAAGAACCCTTTATCTTCTTAAATACCAGGGAGCACAGAGGGCGAGCAGCCGGAGAAATCTCCGTCGGACGAAGGATTTACAGAGTTGGAGCCAACTGTCAAAGGGAGCACTGAAGAGGCGGAGGGGATGTCACCCAAAACACCCATCATTGCCAGCAGGGACCAACAGGAACTAGGACCAAGCTGCCTAGGTCGGGGACTCTTTCAGGACAAGTCAACGCTTGGTCAAACTAAAGGAAAGCTGGATGATGGAGAGGATGAGGGCGTAGCTCAGAACAGCTCCATTGAGGATGGAGAGTCAATACAATCCTCTATAGAGACTGAAAAACAGGTTCACTCGCATGATAGACCTACAAGCCTAGAGGTAACTGAAACCAAAGATATAAAACCTAAAGGGGCCGAAGAGCAGCTAAACGGTGCACATGATAAAATAATCCGCGAACCGGTGGACCAAAACAGGAAGTTGAGTCTGAAGGAGGCTGCGGAGGTTGGTGGGAACTCTAGTCCGAAGAGACAAAGCCCAGAGAGACCAGCAGGTGGGGCTGAACTCAGTGAGGAGGAGAGACGGAAGAAAAACTATGAGGCAGAAGTGAAGTCATGGCTGCTGGAGAGGATGCAGGCTCCAATAGAAGGTAGGGATTAGAAACTAGATGTTAAACCCATTGGATTTAGGTTTGTCATCATCACTGTGACAGGATACTAACCAAACTCTCGTTCTCTCCTTTCTAATTTTCCCATTCTCTATAGACATGCTTTTCTCATCCGAGGAGAAGAGTAAAAATCCACCTATGTTCCTGTGCTTCAAAGTGGGAAAGCCAATGAGGAAGTCCTTTGCCTCTGGGATGACCTCTAGTCCCGCCCACTCATTTGGGGGCCGGGGTAAACAGCCAGAGTACTGGTTTGCTGTGCCGCAAGAAAGGTGAGATTATTATTAATAAATGAATAAATACCGTACAGGACATTGTCATGCTGAAATACGACAAACACAGACTCACATTGATTCACTTTCAAAAGCCCTGATGGTCGCATTTGAATCGTGGAAAAATAACCAACTATAAGTGGTTTGAAAAACAGAAATCCATGAGGGATCTGGTCTTAAACTACAACGTTTGTAAACTAGCAATATTCCGTGTGTGTGTGTGTGTGTGTGTGTGTGTGTGTGTGTGTGTTCCAGGGTGGACCAGCTGTATGCATTTTTCGTCCAGTGGTCTCCGGATGTGTACGGGAAGGAGGCTCGAGAGCAGGGCTTTGTTGTGGTGGAGAAAGATGAGCTGGACATGATAGACAACTTCTTCAGTGACCCTGCATCTTGCAGCTGGGAGGTGAGCTTAGTAGAAAAGCAGGTAGCCCACTCGCTTCCCTCTATTTGCATCACAGAATAAACACTATAACGGTATGTTTGCTGACATTTCTCATACAGTCATGAACAACAATGTCATGTTTTTTCCACTTTGTCTTGAGACCTTTTGATGATTTCAAATGAGCTTCATGTATGACTGATTCCCTGCTTTACATAGGCAGTGACGTCTTTGTGTCACTGATTTCTCCTTAAAGTTGACTTGCTTTTATGCCTGTTTTGCTCCAAGATCATCACCATCGATGAGGCTAAGCGTAGGCAGAGTTTCGGCAGCTGTGACGGAGACTTGTCCGTGGATCCACTGCCAATGCTCAGTGATACCAGTGATCTGCTGCAGGACACACACATTGAGAAGGTAGATGCAGCTGGATGCTAACCACATAAAGTTAACCACTTACAGTCAAGAAAATGATTAAAATTTTGAAAAACCTAATAATGAGGGGGGGTGCACGGTGGCAGAGCGGTTAGCGCCCCTGCCCCCCAACAAGGAGATCGTGGGTTCGAATCCCGGACCAGACCACGACCTCCCTGGGTGGAGTCTGCATGTCCCCCCCGTGTTACCGTGGGTTTTCTCCGGGTTCTCCGGTTTCCTCCCACCATCCAAAGACATGCATTAGGTTAATTGGTGACTCTAAAATTGTCCCTAGTGGATGAATGTGTGCGTGAATGGTTGTCTGTCTAAGTGTCAGCCCTGCGACGAGTTGGCCACTGTCCAGGGTGTACCCCGCCTAAGGCCCGAAGCCACTGGGATAGGCTCCAGTCACCCGCGACCCCGAACGGGAACAAGCGGTAGAAAATGACTGACTAATAATGATCTGATGATGAGCTGATTTCTACATCTATTTCTAGGACTTATTATTTCTTCACTGCTCTACTGTGTGTGTGTGTGTGTGTGTGTGTGTGTGTGTGTGTGTATAAAATTAGTTGCATAAAGGGAACTACAAAACAAAATCTCATTATACAACCCTATGCTGTAAAATAATTAATAAATCTATCTTGTATGATCTGTTTGCTGTCCAGCTTGCCTGTCGCTTGCCAGCCCGTGTGCAGGGTTACCCCTGGAGACTGGCCTACAGCACTGTGAAACATGGGACCAGCCTGAAGACTCTGTACAGGAGCCTGGCGGATGTGGACAGTCCTGTGCTGCTGGTCGTCAAAGACCTGGATAACCAGGTAGATAATGTATGTAGATGACTGGGGGCTCACTGGCAGATAATATAGAAGGTGAATAGCAGCCAAATGAAATGGACACTGGTCATCAAACAAATGCTAAAAGGTGATATTAAGAAGTATCTTGTTATTTGTTTCTTACTTTTAAAAACTGAATGACATGTACTGTCTGATTTTATTCATTTGGCTAACACTGGACCTGCATTCGCCTGCCGTGTGCCGAGACCATCACCAGGTTATTTAGAAGTGCAAAGTAGCAGTTACTTTAAAAGCAACTCCTCCAACAACACTTCTGTTGGTGAAGTTAAACATGTTTGTTCCTGCATGGATTTTCATCCTATCCTGCATCCTAAAAGATAATAGTCAGATGTAATGGAAGACCTTGCCATCAGAGCATAATGAAATTTAAACAGTGGTTCTCAAAAAGGTTTCGTGTGGGTGTTTCTTATATTACATGGGGTTTAAATTTAAATTTCTTTTTTTTTTTTTATTCAAACATATCTGTCGCAGCGTCCCAATTCAGGGGCTGGATCCTTATTTTATTAGCTTTTTATTTATATTTTTAAGTATCCATGCATATCCCCCCCAGAGAAACACATTTTTTTAGGTTTTTAGTTTTAGAGAGTTTAACAGTTCACTCAGTTATGGCCCTGTGTGTATGATTTCAATAAATTCTGATATTGGCGACTCCTGTGTATCAAAAAATACACTGTGGAAAAACATTATGCTATCAGAATAAATTCAGGTTTCATACAATCATAAAAATTCACATGGTGGTTTTAACTACTTATTAAAGCAGTTTAATCCTTTTTATGATCATTTGTTCCAAGTATTTTCACTCTTAAATTGAATCTGCCTCTCATCACAGATATTTGGGGCATTCTCGACTCATCCCTTCAGAGTGAGTGAACACTGCTACGGCACAGGAGAGACATTCCTCTACAGCTTCTGTCCTGAGATCAAGGTTTGTTGTACGGAGTTAGTTTGAGACCTCTTTTGTTTGGCTAGTTTAGCTTGATTCCCCAAACGGCAATATCAGACATCTTTTGCACTGTATTTTCAGGTGTTCCGCTGGACGGGGGAGAATTCTTACTTTGTGAAGGGCAATATTGATTCCCTGCAGATGGGAGGAGGAGGGTAAGGAGATCTACCAGCTACACTGCTAGCTAACCACTAGCTTGTTTAAGGTGGTCATATTATGCTTTTTCCCTTTCCTTTATTGTGTTATATATATTTTTTTTTGTGAATGTAATAGGTTTGCAAAGTAAATAAAGGCCCAACGTTCACCCAAAAGGGAGTTACCCTCTCCCACAGAAAACACTGCTCCTGAACTGCCTGAAAACAGCTCAGTTGTAGTCCAGCCTTTGCTCATTTTGTGCATTATGTCTCGTGTTACATAGTGACAGAAATACGTTCCGTATTAGTTTCCACAAGTACACCTAAATATGAAATTTAAATAATGTTAAAGTTGTTACTTTGATGTAGAGAACAGTTAAACCGTTACATATGAAAGATACAAAGTTAAGTAGTAATTTTGGGTATCTATACTTTACCGGAGTAATTCTTTTTCACCCAACTTTTTACTTCTACTCCTTACATTTCAACGCAGTTCTCTGTACGTTCTACTCCTTACATTTTAAAAATAGCCTCTTTACTCTTACTTTACTTTACTTTCGTCTTATTTTGATTCCATTCTTGTCAACTTTCAAAAAAAGCCTATCCAGATAAATCGCGCCATCCAGATACAGTGAATTTGATTGTGGTTGGATGAGAAGTATCAACATAAACTATTCTGACACCCTATTGGTTTGTATCCATCGCACCTGAATACTTAGTCATCATATCTTCCGCTCCATGAAACACATGTTAATGCTCAGTAGTACACATATATGGTTCTTTAATGTATTTGCATTGTACTACACCTAACTGACAATCGATAACTTCTTCTTCCTTTCTTTCTCTTTTCATAAAAAAAAAAAAAAAACTTCCTATCCTTAGCTTTGTATACTGTGCTGGGCTTTAACAGACTAGTTTCTGGTGCACTTATGCGTTTTGTTACCTTGTGTTGTTAATTGCTTCCATTGTCGTCCTCATATGTAAGCGTCTGTTAAATGTAAACCTAAATGTACTAAAAAGCATTCATTTTCAATGGGCATATATGCGGCTGAAACAGGTAGCCTAGTGCACTACCAGTACTTTTACTTGAGTAAAAAGCTTGAGTTGATGCTTCAACTTCTAGGGAAGTCTTTTTAAAACCTAGTATCTA
>CM022481.1:14203799-14234988 GCA_011952105.1 Coreoperca whiteheadi | reverse complement strand
GCTTCTGATTGGCTAGTAGTCCTTAGGTACTGCACATGTGCAACTCCCAACAAAGATCCAATAGAAGATGCCTCACTCGGTAGCTAAAACGGACACAGAAGGAAAAGAGGTGCTGCAGCAATGTGCAGTGTGAGAAAAAATATGGTGTTTTTTGAAAGCTAAACCAAGTAAACCTATTCTGGTACAACCCAGAAATAATATTATGAACCTGAAAATTAGCAAATATGACCATTTTAATATGTGTGGTTTTTATGTGACCAAGCTCAAATTTATATCCCACAATCTTAAACCCTTGGAAAGCAAAGGGTTTGCTACCAAATAATGTCTTCTAACCTGTTTTCTAACTTTTGCCTCCTCTGCAGTGGTCAGCTGGGTCTGTGGTTGGACGCTGAGCTGTACCGAGGCACCACAACCAAATGCGCCACGTTCAACAATACGCCACTCTCCACGCAGCAGGACTTCAACATCCACAGTCTGGAGGTCTGGACCTTCGAGTAGCCTCACCTGCTGCAGCTACGTCCACATTCGCTCTCTGCTCCAAACCTTCAAACACCCCCCAAGTCTATTACGCACCACTTGGAGGCAAACCTAGCTACCCCACACTAAATATCTCTGTGAGAGAAGACCGAAAGCAGCCTGTGCAGTTTTTATGTCGTCTGAAAACAGAACGGAAAGTCTTCTGTAGCCTGTTTTGAGGTGGCCAGTTTGTGTCTGGTTCATTCATCCTTCAGAGGTGGAAGTGTGAGAAAATGTTGTTGCTCTCAGTTCATTGGCTGCCTTAGACGTCCGACAACGCCTCCAGCTTTCCCAGCATGCAGACTGCCATACCACTATAAGCTTATGAGGAGAGAGAGCAGAAAAACACTGCTGAAGTTACTGTTAAAGTTATCCCGCAAAAAAGCTGATTTTAAGTGTGTATGAAAGAACAAGGTGTCCCATAATGCTGTAGCTGTATTTGTGCAGAGATAATGGTTGATGTAATTTGTATTTTTAGGAATGTACAGGAATATGAACTGAAGAGGTTTGGAATGATGGTATATCTTTCTTTTTTTTTTTTTTTTTTACAACGCAATGAATTTCAAATGTGAAGGAAGTGGAAAGTTGCCAGGGAGAGTTTTGGATCCTCCACCATTTAATTAACTTTCACTTATGGGAAATATTTCTACTTGTTTACAATGGAAGTAAAGTTGCACTTCCCCTGAAGGCCGTCTCGTTCTCTTTTTTGAGTTTTAGATTAACTGAATGAGAATGTTCCATTGCATTTCCTCATAACTACATATAATGTTTTCATTCACCGTACTATCCAAAACAAGTGGTAAAGCCAGGAAACTAGCAGTGACCAAATATGTTATATTTTAATTTCATATTGGTTGTAAGCTCATCATATTTTGTAAAATATTTTTATTTTTACATTCGGTTTTTACAAATAATGCTCAGTTGTTGTTTTTTAAATTGCTGTACTTTTATAGAAATGTTGTGTTAAATATTTCTGTTTTTCTGCCGGGACCCAACAAGCACCAGAAATGACAGTGGTCAGTATTGAATTCATATCTCACCCCGAGTGATTTTATCCCTTTAGAGTTTAATTCAGGGTCATTGTTGTCACAGCCAGTAGAAGTTCAACATGATGTCACTTTGCACTACAGGATTGATCGACAGTGTGGCCCTATGTGTAATTCAACATTTCTTCAATGTAAAATTGTTACTGAATGTTGTTTGATCACTGCAGGAGAGATGCTTCCTGTCCGACCACGGGTCAGCCTCTGTCTGCTTCACTTCAAAATGGGTGGAAAAGGGATTTTCTGTTTTTGCAATCTAGTATGCCACTAACTAAAAATTGAGATCTACTAACATAGAAAAGAAATGTTCATTTAAATCCTGTGCATGTGACACAGGCTTGTAGTGCATGAATATCCAATACCGCAAACGTCTCACACCACTGTTATGAATCCTGCCGTAGGCTACTATTCACTATTGCCAGTTATCGCTTCATGTGAAAATGAACTTTGTTGTCTTTAGCTGTTCAGTGTTGTAACTGTGAATACTCACGGAGTATTATTTCTTGTGAAATCAAAACTGCTGTGTGATATCACTAAGGATCTATTTATTGTGTTGTTATGGCAACCACATTTAAATCTAAATAAATGTTAAATACATACATAAATGACAATGGGTCATGTTGTTTATGTCCACCTTTTATTTCTACATGTGCAAAATAATAACTATTACTTTGCACTTTAGTTGAATTTATTTTCCAGATTATATTAATATAATACATTTTTTATTTAAGGTTACCATGTGGCCTAACTGTCTTATGGTTATTGGTGTGAAAGAAGACTAATTTAAGATGGGCACACACTACAGGAGTTTTAAAATCATAACTGATTTTGAAATCAGCTCGGATCACTGGATCACACGCTTAAGGATAATCTTCACATATTTCTTCTCTCCAATCTCAGACATGCTCACGCTATTAGATTTGAAAATAATGACGCATCACACGCTACAGGATGTTAGTAAGGTTATCATAGCATCGCGTGAACTTACGTGATTTCATGGGGAAGCACACGTAAACAAAAAACGGAGACGGAGGTGGTGCAACAACTCGTAACGTAAATGATTTTCAGTGAGAAGAAACAAAAGCAGAAGCACGAGTCTGGGTGAGGAAATGGTTGGGGAGACGCGGTCAACGCGGGTTGTCATGTCCTCAGAGAGAACTGTCAGTATTCGTATATATGAACAGTAGCTTGTATGCTAGCTAACGTTAGCCTCGAGGGCTGGAATGTTTACCGTTGCTTGGCAACACCGTCAGCGTCACCGTCTCAGTGCGACTTGGCTCTCTCATTGGCTATTGTGGTCACGTTGGGAAAGCACTGACGTAGTCATCCAGATTTTAAATCTTAAATATCAGACATGTTTGATATTATCGGGGCGGCCCCGATCTGTCTGCGAGCAGATAGGGGCTTGGGACCGGATCCGTAAACACCTCACAGTACCTGATAATCAGGGCCGAACATCGGTCCCCACCAGATGTCGCCTCCGATTGTCGGGAGGGGTGATCCTGTAGTGTGTAATCACGTTACAGTAAGACACCCGGATGTAATATGCGGAAGTCGCCATCCCATCAACGATCACTTATTTAGAAGATGACTCACTCTCACGAAATAATAAAGCTTTCTAGGTTTCACTCAACATCTGTTTTCACACAGGCACTTTAATGTCAGTAATGTACCACAGTTTCCACAAATAAATCAGGTTTACTTTTTGCGATTGTTTTGTTTAATTAGTTTTCACATGAGGTGGATGCATAACAGTTTAGGTGAATATACCACATGAGCTTGTTTAAGGACTGTATTACATGATGCTGTAACCACAACTGCAGATTGTTTCTCTCACCCATTTCCCAAAGCTCTAGCCCCTCTTTATGGCTAGAGCAAACAGTGTTTGAGTATTACTCCATGTATGTTTAAGAAATGCGTAATTGGTATTAGGACGGCCCTTACTAATCCTTAATCCTGTATGTGTTCACACCTTAATTATGAATGAATTTACTAGGACTTAAGTCACTCAAATAACAAAACAAAGAGGGGATTCACAGAGGATCTACTGTCCAAAGCAAGAAGTGCAAGGAGTGAGAGGGAAAATAATGCTTTTTATGTGATTTGAGTGAACTGAACCTTTAAGCCATTGTTGCTTCTTTTTGAATATTTTAAGAATATGCAAGGCATTCACCGCATTAGCCCTACAGGTCAGTATATCCTGACTGCTTGCTGTAACAGTTAAGATCACAAACAAGCGTAATTTCATTTATTAAAAGTGAACTACATGGGTTGATTTTTGTCCTCAGTAATGTCCTTTAAATATTGTTTGTTTCTATTTGAAAAGCCAATAACATATGCTAATTTGACTGCCTTCACTTCACCACCTACAGTTTTAGGTGTGGGAATTTGGGGAAGATAGAGCATTAAAAGCATTGAGTAATCTCTCTTCGGGAACACAGGCGATCTTTGGCAGGTTTGCTAACTATGGGACACATTTTGAGCAAGCAAGTTGAGGAAGGTACAACTGAGACATTTGTCCCAAAAAATATCGGAAAGATGGCGGGGAACGAATCAGACTCCAGTAAAGAAATAGATGAAACTTGTATTTTCTGTTTGATAGCGAACGATCAAGACAAAGACACGGAAGTTATTAAAAAGGTAAGATCCTTTTAAACAAGAATAGAGTACGCTATAGGTAAAGCTCCTTTCATGACACCATGGACAGATACAATAGCCTATATCACATACTTCATACTAAAATAAGACGAAGACATAAAATATAACATAGCTGGAACAACATTCAAGTTTGTCAAAAAATATTTTTTGACAATTGTTTCATTTAAATAGATCAAGAGTACATCTGGATAAAGATGTGATCATAAGCCAGGCTACTACAAATGTGGTCTATGAAACGCAGGTAAACGTCTATAAAATGAACCATGATACTGTTGCTTTTCAAATGCATAATATGTGGGACTTCTAGGCTTATTTGACTCTCAGTTCATAAATAAAATGACCTAACCAAAACGCAACAAACTGCTGTGCGCGCTTTTCTCCAGGAGCCATTCGTTGCGCGAACCCGTTTTTGACATATTTGTTTCTATAAAGTGAAAGCGGGTGTTGTAATAAACAGCAGGTGATGCAGAAAACGCAATAGCCTACTCAGAGAAGATGTATTTGCCGGAATAAACACCTGAGCCAAGCTGTCAGGAAGACGAGGGAGGCAGGGAGATTAGATAAGTTGTTAATGTGCGGCGTCAGTGTGTGTTTCCACCACAGAAGCTGCAATGTGTGTACAGCATCATTCCGACAATCAACAGGTGCCGTCCTTAATCCTGTACACACGCTGAAGAAAGGCTGAAGAAATCGCCAGGTTTGTCTCCTTCACATGCAGTGGCAACCTTGTATCCACACAGGGATGGTGCCTTAGCACCACAACATGGACAGTATACCCACTAGTTCCCAGTACACACAACTGTTACAGGTTGAACACACGTTAGTTTCTACAATGCCGCATTCACTGGCCTCTAGGTTATCACGAGTGTGTGTTTACCTTTACATTTCCATCCTTTCCAACAGAACAAGGAGCTGGTGTGTTTCAGAGACATTTACCCTGCTGCTCCCCACCATTACCTGGTCGTTCCCATACAGCACATACACAGTTGCTACTCACTGCACAAGGGACACCTCAGCCTCGGTCAGTTATAGTGGATCATAGTGGTTAGTATAAGTGCTGAAAGTATCACTGAACCACTATTTCTACTGAGATGCTACTGCTACCGCTGCTAATGCTCTTACTACTACTTTTACAGGATACTACTAGAACTAGAAATAGCACTGCTGCTGAAACTCTTCTACAACTACTACAACAATACTGCTTCTACATTTACTAATAGGCCTATTATCACTGAACTACTGCTAGTAGGTCACTATTACCTATAGCACTTCTGTTAAGTTTTCCTTCTTCAGCTGCTTCAGTTTACTAAGGTGATATCATAGATACCTCATGCTGCCAATAAATGGAATCTTGTCAGCTCTTTACAGAGAAATAACTGAGTCATGTCTCCAACAGTTAAACAGATGGCTGAGATGGGGAAAGCTGTACTACAAGACCAAGGGATCACTGATACAAAGGACATAAGGTAGATGAAGACAGATAGTGTGTGTGTGTTTTTCTTCAGCTTTAATAAATACAAAGTTTAAAGGAATAGTTTGACATTTTGGGAAATACGCTTATTCACCTTCTGGTGGTGAGTTAGATGAGAAGATTGATACCACTCTCACATCTGTACCTTAAATATAAAGCTACAGCCAGCAGCCAGTTAGCATAGCTTAGCACAAAGAGTAGAAGTAAGGGGAAACAGCTAGCCTTGTTTAATCAGTACAAAGCCAAATCGACAACTAGACAATTTCTTGTACTCAGTAAATTCCTGAAATCTCCACTGGTTGCCTGGCAACTGCTAAGTAAACCCCTATAAAACAGCAAATTGTTGATTTAACACTTTGGTTTTGTTCGGATTAAACAAACAAGATATATTGGTTAAATGGTGAGATTTAGAGGTGGTGGTAAACAGATTTTGTTACTGTTTGGCTAGCTGTTTCCCCCTGTTTCCTGTCTTTATGCTAAGCTAAGCTAAACGTCTGCTAGCTTTACCTTTGCATTTACCTTCCAGACATGAGAGTGGTAACGTCTCACATAACTCTCCCCTAGCGAAAAAGCTTATTTCCCAAAATGTCAAACTTTTGCTTTAAGTAATGATGAAAGTATAATTGTTTGAAATGTATGATGCACCTTTAAACTCAAAACTATGGTTGTAGCTTAAAATGTAATGAGCGGTGGGAATAGACACTCACTTCGTCCAAAATCAAAGCGTTTCATTCCTCTTCTGGGATTTGTAACCTTGACTTGCTTGTCAGTGTGCTGATCACAGCCCTGATGTGTTTTCCTCTCAGGCTGGGGTTCCACCAGCCTCCCTACACCTCAGTTGATCACCTCCACCTCCATGTGCTCGCCCCCGTCAGCAAAATCTCAAAGTACATGCAGCATAAGTTCATTCCAGGGACCAAACGTTTTATAACTGTGAGTGCTGAGGACTAGACATTTCCTCCTCCTTACTCCTTATTTCATTGATTTTCTTCATTAATTTACTTATATGAAGACTGTTACGGCCATGCAATGGCTGTGAAATGTGCACTTATTGTACTTTTGCTTTCATAAGTTACTATGAATGAAATCATCAGACAAATGGCTAAACATCGGATGTAAATGTAGATACTGAACCGGTTACTATGACTTCATTTCTTGACATTGTTTATGCCCCTATGTAAGTTAATGTTTTTCTCTTTGCAGGCACAGTGTCTACAGAAGCTTCTAAAAGATAATCCTTCATCACTCAACTATCCTTTAAAAAGCTGAACGGGGTGTCTGTGAGCCAGCAGCTCCCAAACTGGATTTTGGGTTATTGCATCAGAGCAACAAATATCTCAGGGGAGTCTTTGAACCAGAATGAGCCGCATGTAGAAGATGCTTTTAAAATAACACTCAAATTGCGCAAGAGTGGTGTTTATTAAGTTGGGACAGTAGAGCAATGACAACATTACAAACTGACATCTGGAGAAATGAAAGAACATTTTCTGAAAACGGAGTCAGTAGATGAGATAATGAAGAACATCAATTAATTATTTTTGAAAGGAAAGCCATAGCATGGACATAGCTATGACTACACACACTAAAGGCAAAATCCAGTGTTGTAGTATATATGTAAATGGACTGTACTTGTATAGCGCCGTTCTGACTACTCAAAGCACTTTTTACACTACATATCACGTTCACCCCATTCACGCACATTCATACGCTGATGGCAGGAGCTGACTTCCCATCAGTACAAGTTAACGTAATCATTCACACACACTCACACGCCGAAGGAACAGCTGCGGGAGCAATTCAGGGTTCAGTATCTTGCTCAAGGATGCTTCGACGCATGGCTGGGGGAAGCCGGGATCGAACCGCCAACCTTCCGATTGGTGGACGACCGCTCTTCCACCAAGCCACGGCCGCCCATATATGTAAGCAGTGTGAATGTCTGTATGTCCACTTATAAACAGTATGTACTGTTTGTTGTAGGTGTTTGTGTGTATGAATGTATGTACAGAGACAAAGTGTGAAATGGATTATACTTTTTTGGTCAGTGATATAAGAAAACAGTGAGTTGAGATATTTCTTAAAATTAAATTATTTTTATGCAGAATATTGTGTATTTGTGTCCTGTTGGGGTTGAAGAGAGTTGCTTTTTATTGCTGCAAACGGTGTTGCAGAGACAGACATCCTGGAGAGTGTACTCGAACACATTTTCCACTCATTTTCTAAAATGAACGCTAGCTGTTTCCCCTCTTTGTGCTAAGCTAACTGGCTGCTGGCTGTAGCTTCATATGTCATAGATATGAGAGCATGGTATCAATCTTCTGATCTAGCCTGAAGGCTAGGCAGGAATGCAAAAAAGGGTATTTCCCAACATGTGAAACTGTTCTGTTAATTAACCAGTTTAGATTTTTATTTGTACATAAGTTCATCAACCACTGAGCAGTAGTGAAAGAAGTACCCAGATCTTCTACTTAAAAAGTAGCAATACCACAGTGTAGGAATATTCTTTATTCAAAGTTTTACTGAAGTAAAATACAAAAATATTAACATCAAACTTAAAGTACAAAAAGTAAAAGTACTCATCATGCAGTATGGCCCATTTCAGAGTAATTTATATTATATTGGATTATAATATAAATATTGATATTTGATCACTTTAATGTTGCAGCTGGTAAAGATTAAGCTAATTTTAATTATTTTAAATATTGCTGGGTAGCTTGTAAATTCCCTCCCCGGTGATCAGTAAAATCCTTTCTTAACCTATAATAATACATTTATTATTAATATTGTATTATTAATCTCAATCCCAGTGACTAGTAACTAAAGTTATCAAATAAATGTAGTGGAATAAAAAGTAACATATTTGCCTCTGAACTGTAGTGGAGTAGAAATATTAAGTAGAAGAAAATGCAAATACTCAAGTAAAAGACAAGTCAAGTCAATTTCATGTATATAGCCCAATATCACAAATCACACATTTGCCTCAAGGGGCTCTACAATCTGTACAGCATAAAACACCCTCTGTCCTTAGACCCTCAAGTACCTCGAAATTGAGTAAATGTACTTAGTTACTTTCCACCACTGCCACTGAGTACCCTACATTAGGTTGTTTTGGTTAACACAAGGTAAAAATTGGTAGAAAGAAAATAATTCCTACATGAAACGGGGCCTGTGGAATATCTTGAGTAACCGGGTCATGATTTCTGTAAAGAGACATTGCTGATGAGTTTTTCAAATGTATTTTTTGGCACTTTGATCACCACAAGCCGAGTGCCATATAGCCCCATTGTATAAAAAAATGAAGACATCTCTACGGCTGATATCTCCAAAACTCTGCAACTCACACCAAAACAGTCTAGATGGATAAGCAGCACTCCAGATAAGAGGAGAAATATGTATTTGTGATTGTGGGGTGAACTGTCCCTTTAAGTCGTTTTGAAATTGGAAATTACGGGGTTCCCGTGAACGCAGCCGTGGACCGACTCACCGGCTGCTTGTCCCGAGTCCTCACACCACAGACGTTATTCAGACAGAGCCGTCCAGTCACGAGCTCATGGTGTACCAAAGACACTACTTTAAAAACACAAATGGAGACTCAGGACGCGTCTGGGAGCGAAGATTGTCCTTTCTGCCACATAAGGGACAACGAGGCTGACACCGACATCCTGCTCAGCGTAAGTGGGCGACAGCTCATTCATGGTTAAAGAGTTCAACAGCTGGTTCCGGACTGACGGGTTCCCTGCGTCTCTCTCTCTGCAACGTCTCAGGATGATGATCTGCTTTGCTTCCGTGACATGAAGCCTGGTGCCACACATCACTACCTCGTTGTTACCAGAGCGCACGTCAACAACTGCAAAAGTCTGCAGGGGGACGACGTACCTCTAGGTGAGGGATTTGGTCTGTTTCACAGTTTGTCAGCAAGCCCTGAGTATTGGTGGTAGTTCGATAGAGAAAGGTGAGTCGGCAGTCCCTGACAGATTACAAGAAAGTTTCATATTGTTTGAGAGTGCCGAGTACTGTAGGCCTACTAAAGTACAATTTGTGATGTAACGTTACTTGAGTCTTTCCATTTTATGCAAACGTTACGTTAGATACTTTGCTCCACGACATTTTGGAAGCCAGTATTGTAATTTTTACCCCGCTACATGAAAGTACTGCGGTCAAGTGAGCTGCCGTCCGCATTTCCGCGGTCAAGTCAGGCGCTCCTCAATTCGGAGTGCTCACGTATTCGGACATTTATGGTAAATGCATTGGCGTCGGACTTGGCGACGTTAGAGCGACGAAGCATTCACAGTGACTACTTCCGGTTTTCAAAATAAGGGGTTAACACCAAGTATATACCAAATAGGCCAAAATAATGTATGTAAAAATAAGATTAATTGGATTGTATTCACAGGAAATAAAATAACAACTTAGAGTAAAATGTGAGGGCTATTACTTTTCTTTTACTTTAAATCAAAATGACAACTCACATTTGAGTTCAGGATAACTCTTACTACTAACAGACTAAAAGTGAAGCATTTTTACTGTATTCATTTTTCTGGACATAGAACGTTTTAGACTACTTGCAACCATATTATGATGTCTCTTCGTCCAACTTTGAAGTGGGATAAAACACATTTCTTCCATACGTTGCTCAAGACACTTATACTGCTGGACACTGCACTTCTTAGACTACTTGCAAAAACATTATCAAGTATTTTTACTGTGTAGTTTTTGAGGAATCCAATGTCAAAGCTCCCTGCAGACAACAAAAGAAGCTTACTAACCCTGTTTCAATGCATTCACTGGACCGCAGTATTAAAGTGAAGTACACATTAATGCAGCACTTTTTACACACCCGTGATATTATTCTGAAATGGGCCATTCTGCATAATGAGTATCACACTTGCTTTTTGAAAGTATATCTTGATGCTAATACTTTTGAAACGTTTACTTAAGTATGTATTGAATGCAGGACTTTAACTTGTAACAGAGTATTTTACTTGAAGAAAATGTCAAGTACCTCTTCCACCACTGTCAATGTCATTGAATGAATATGTGTTGCTGCCCTTGAGTTCAGTGGGAACATTTGTCAGTTTCTAAAATCCTTATTGAAAACCAAAGGTGTTCCTGAGATACTGTCCCTTTATGGATTGACACAAATGAGATGCTGCTGTTTACGCTAGTTTTTAGGCTTGTTGATGTGACTTGTTTGTTGATAGTGGAGCGGATGTTAGAAATGGGAAGGAGGATACTGGAGAAGAATAAAATCAGTGACCTAGACGACGTCAGGTAAATCAATTTCCTGAGATGCTTTGCTTCACAGGTCTTTGGGTCTTTTTGAATGATTTTGTTTGTAATCATTTCCTTGCAAACCTTTATTCTTTTGCTTTTTGTTGAATCTGTGCAGGATGGGGTTTCATCTGCCTCCATTCTCATCTGTTCCCCACCTCCACCTCCACGTTCTGGCTCCTGCCAGTAACATGAACTTCAGGTCGCAGCTTCACTACGGACCTCAGTCTCACTGGTTCCTCACAGTGAGTGATATCTCCGATGGCTGCATTTTTATGCATGGAGGCTGGAGTGTGGTAGTGTGCAGTATACTATGATTATGAGTATTTATTATTTATTATTCAATAATTCAATAAAGATATTGTGAGTGACTGAAATGTCCTTGTTTTCTTTAAATTATGATTATATTTAATTATTTAATGTTTAAATGGACATGTGAAATGATTAGCTGCTCATTACTGTCCACAATAATTTAAAGCTGCTAAAGACATGCTAATTAGGTCATTAAACAGCAGCTTTTAGGGTTTTTTTCCTCAAACAATTCATTAATCCAAAATATTATTATCAATTTATTAAGTGATTATATTGAGTATTTATGTACACTTCAGCCTCCCTGTAGTGATGCCTTAAATCTGTCAAACTCTGCCCAGAAATGACCCAGATTATTTCTTCCGTTCTATGTCTTGTATGTCTGTTGTGTACACTGTAAAAATGTTATATATATATTTTTTTAATTTACAAATGTAATTTGTAAGCACTTTTAATCACTTTGACACTGAACTACAATATTGTGAATACTGTATAAGTTCATTGTTCTGCTCTGTTGCAGGTAGACAAAGTGCTTTCTCAGCTGAAGACTTGCGGCAAGGTCAAATGAAGCGATACAGAGAGTCTGAAGGTGTCATCTTTTGTCGAAAGGGATATTTATTATCATTCCGTCTCACCGAGTGCAATTTTAAATCAGTGTTCCACCTGACTTGACATTTTTGTGTTAATGAGTTATAATTATTAATAATTCCTCCATGCTGCTTGCTGATTTTATTTGCGGAGAAAAGTGGAACAAAATGCTCCTTTTTTGAGTGGAAGCTGTAAAAGCTTTCCAAAAATCATTTTTTTAAAATATTTGAAAATCACATATAAGAAATAATTTAATTGTCTGTATTTATCGGGAAAGACAATTATACTTTGCACATCCATGCACAAACCTCTCAAACCTGTTTACAAATGGAAATCTTTGCTTGTTTGTTTCAGTTTATGAAGTGGATTGAAACAGCTGCTCATATCTTTGTGTCATAACCTCAAATCTGATGCACTGCGGTACAATCTTTCTTTTAATATTAATTTAATGTTTTAAACAATATTAATGAAAGAACTTGAGAAGCTCCAAATAACGGGATAAAGTCTTAAGGGTTGCTTGGCCCTTTCTCCCACTTCACAAACACAGACTCAAGTGTGTGCAGCTGTGTATGATACCCCTTCAGCATTTCTGTTTACTTTCATAATCACAGGGGACAATGGGTCCTAATGTACGTCTTTGTTTCTCTGCCAGCACCTACACAAATGTCTGAACAACACAGAATTCATTATGAGAACACAAAAAACCCAAACATTACATTACCATGAGAATACTGGAGGTCCTAATGGGCCTGAATACAGCAAACAATGATACAAGGGTTCCTCTAATTTAATTATTTACTTTTATCACCGCTCAAGATTCCATTAGCGCTGCCGAGATCATGTTAATTGGCAGCGTGTGCCAGTGGGTGCATAGATATCTGAAGGGTTTGTTGGCAGGTTTTTGTTTCGTCTTCAAAATTTGGCCAAATCTGTGAATTTCCAATTGGACTGCTCAATAAGATGTGGGTTTTAAGTCTTTGTGTCCATTCAGATGAAAGATGGCCCATTAGAAATTGGCAGCGAGCTGTTTGTTTTCATTAAGCCACATCAGAGAGATAATTTACCTAAATTATTCTGTTGTTTTTTTCTATCTTTTAAATAAGCCAATTATATGAAAATTATTATATTCCAAATTATACTTTAGTGCAAAAGTAATGGAAAATTATGTTTGAGATTGGTGATACCATATCAGCATGAACTGTACCATTTATACTGTTTCTTTATTCTTAATATACATGAATACAAATTATTTTGTGTATATTTCTGTTCTGAACAAATTCATAACCTTTTTTTAAATAAAATTCCGTGTTACTGTTCAAAAACAAAGTCATCAATTAACAGTGACTCAAGATGCATTGGTGCCACGATTTTCACAACAATGTCAGTTCTCTCTGTGAGCCACTTGATGTCACTGGTGTAACTTGCAACTCTGACAATAGTCAATGTTTTTTTGTGTTATGGGGGGGGGGCAGGATAGAGGGCCAACATGCACCAACTGTTCCCTATTAGTGCAGTTCATCTCTCAGTTTCTACAATATTCAATAACTTTGCTGGTGTTGACTTATTGAAACACTGGTTTACCGTTAAATGACCACTTTTGATTTGTTTTGCACAACCAACATTTCCACTGTTAATTTGTGTTTCTCATGTGATTAGATGTTCAAAACTGCTGATTGTTCACTCTGAGGCAAATATTCAGCACTATTTTTTATTCAGTTTTAAAGGTATCTGTTGGTGTGAAGTTACAAAAATACTGGCATAGTCTAAACCTATTGAAACCATATGACTGAAATGGAAAGTGGATTTTTCCTCAAAGTGCACTGAATTCAGTTGGATCCAGAGTGAGTCTCCTTCAGCAACTACATTTCATTTGAAAAGCCTCATCTTAGTTCAGAGGGACTTTTGATTTCTCTAACAAAACAACACATTTTAGGCTATGTTTTACAGTTCCTTTGGAAAACAATCCCAGTTTCAGAGTTTCTTTTTTGAGGTAATGGAGACAAAACTGCAATGTGGATTAAAGATAATAATCTGATCTATTATTAAGATGCAGGAACGATGAGACAGACACTATGGTGGCGCACATCAGGGATAAGAACTTGGTTCATTAATTCACTGGTTTACACAAGTTTTAACAAAAAGGGACGTGTCTTTACAGAAGCTGTTTAACACTGTAGAAGCATAGATTTCTTGTTTTCTTATATCAATGTAACAGTAACATAATAGTCTGAACATATGTTGTAGGGCCTTAACCAGTTCACCTGAGGATTGACGGAAGAGGAGACAGACTGAGAGACATCTTAGGACCTCTCTGGCAGCCCGTTGTCGGACTTAACAGACTGGAGGACATGGCCATCCCCGCTGGCCCCGCTGCTGAGATTAACGCGCACGCCAACCAGCATATGGAGGAGGACCCCTGGCCTGGAGGATCCAGGAGGAGGTCCAGAGAGGAAGATGATGTCCAAGAAGTAGAGGAGATTTGGCAGCAAGAGACTCAAAAGAGAGACGGAAGAGTTTGTGTACAGAGATTCTGACAATGATGTTGATAATGAAGATATAGGTGAAGATGCTGACGTGGAATTCGTGTGGCAGAGGAAGACCCTCTGCCTGGAGGATCCAGGAAGAGGCATTGAGATGACGATGAGGAAGATGAAAGGAGCACCAAGTGTTTCAGGTGGTGGGTAGCCGACAGTTTAATGCCCCAGCGACATCAAGAATATAACGTCACGCAGGTGGTGATGCGGAGGATTTAGGGACCACAATGGGCCTGCTACTGACTGTTGCATGCTTCAGAAAAAAAGTACACCACTAAACAATAACTTTAATTTTACAGCTTTGTATCTCTGTACTGTATTCTGTAACATTGACAAGCTAACCACCAGCGCACTCGTGGCATCAACCAGCTGGTCCTCCTGGAGGGGGATCCCTCTTTGAGTAGGCCCTCCCAAGGTTTCTTCCTGCTGTCAGACCAGAAAAATAAATGTAAAAATGTATTTGACTTGCTTGGTGACTCCTTGTCATTGCTTTTAGAAACCAGAGCATGACTTTGGTAGAATCTTCAAATGTCATCACTGAAAACTGTACTTTGTTTGCAAAGGATGCAATTTCACCTCAAGGTAATAAGACATTGCACTGGACAATGTAGAAACAAAGGCAAATTGCCAGTGCAGTATCTTAAAGCTGGGACACCTTAATAGTCTGATTATTGATGAATTTCATTATATGGTTTTGCAGTTGTATGAGGCAACAATACTGTAGTTTCACAAGGGTATACAGTAGCTTTCCAGTCATTGATCATTTGGAAAATTGTATCAAAAATATAAAGAGCCACAAGTGAAAACTGATTATAGCCGTATTTTTTTCATGTGTTTAGTATTATTTGTGCTTGTGGGGTGTATACACATCTGTATTGTTCCTCAAAGGTTCAATATAGAATACAAGATTTTTATTCTTTTGTCATTATGTGTCAGTAGTGAAAAATGCAGTAGATTGACAAAGAAAAACTATTAAAAGCCTTGTGTCATCATGAATTTAGCTACAATTCTGAAGAAGGTGCCTAAAACTATAACATCTGTCATCAACAGCACATGTCAGTGTCTGGAAGGAGCTGTCACACAGCCTTCAGAGCAAATTACATAATTTCTCAGACCAAGTGCTTGTCTATCTTACTTTAATCTACTGTAAATCTACACCAACAACACAACTTGTTGGCGTGTTATCACCTTCGGACTTAGACATGTTAACATCGTGCAAGCTCTAATTACTTCTCCCATATTAAACAGGTCTATGCAGGCTGTGTTCTCTAAAGATAAAATGTATTTAATTTAACAGATATAGAGGTGTGCATGTTCTCGGGCAGGGCTGAAATGAACAGCCCAAAGGGTTGAGAGAGCCGCTGGGTATATGGTTGGACACTAGGGACAGAAGAGACCAGTTCAGGGCCCGGTGTAGACAGGGAGCTGGATGGGGACACAAGAGGCATAAATTACATATTTGTTCCCACACAATTTAGCTCCTTGAAAATCAGATTTCAAGGGGTTTATCCTGTTGTAATATAACAAATTTGACCACATGCACTCTCCCCCATCTGAGGTATTTTATCCAGGGCCAAACTTTCTGCACTTTATCCATGGAAATCATGGGTGCTGGCTTATTAAACTAGATATAGCCTAGTTGCCCTCTATTGAAGAAGAAGTCACAAGACAACTGTGAAAAATACTGATTCAAGGTCGTTAATTTATTGTCCCACTAACCATTGTTTACAAAAGGAAACTTAATATAGAAATATGCAACATATGAGCACAAAATGTCAAAAAAAACCCCAAAACAATCATGAGGGACTTCAAGAGGGTGCCTCAAGATCAGGTAATAAAGCAGGAGACACCTTCAAATGGCCCTTATCATGTCAGCGGACATTGTGTTTAGGTGGTGCATATGCCCAGACAAAATTTCACTTCAATTAGTACAAACCAGCCAGCACATGGTAAGCCTACAAACTCAGTTATTATTTCTGCTTATATATATAGATGTTATTGTTTCCCTCGTTAACCATTCTGTCACCCGCCACTTGTCAAGTGAAATACAACTGCAAAAGAAAGGAGCTGAGTGCACTAACGTTATCACAACGGTAAAGTACAGTAACCGCTAACGTTAACACCACGGTCGCATTCGGCCTTGCTACCTGTGATAATGGATCCAGGCCGTCTCGGCAAGGCATCAGCAACGTTACGTCTATCACACCAAAACGCCGTTACGTTGTTACTAGAAACAATCACATTAGGTCGACAGCTGCTGAATTACTTTTACTTTTTGATTTCGGATACCAGTTTGTCGACCATACCAGCGGCTGGCAAACTGGTATCCTGGCTGGTGACGTTGCATTCTTGACATTCTACGTTGACGTGACGCTCGGGCTGCTGCGGTGTAGCCCCGCCCCTCGTACCGTCAACAACTGGATTCCAGCTATTTGTGTTTTCGTCAGCTAGCACTGCTAGGCTGCTAGCGATGATTCATTGCGTTCGTAAAAAAACGAGTTAGCCAGTCATTATTCATTTTTGTTTGCTTGAAACAGACTCTATCAATAGCTTGTGCCGATGTGTAGCCAATGCAAGCTAAAGGACCGACGAGAGCGGAGAGATCGACTTGCATACCGTCCTTTAGCCGCCTCTGAAACCAGCTAACACAGCTAACACATTACGTTAGCTGGCTGGCTGACAGCTGGTTCGGTTAGCTAACTTACATGCCTTTTGACCGTAACGTAGCTAAGATTGACTCTCGGAAACAATGAATTGTCTCTGACATTGGTGAGTATAGTTAGTGTGTCATGACTTAGTAATGTGAAGTCAATGAATGCCACTTGTTTTGACTCGCTTCAGCGTTGCTTAGCTAATTGACTGGCTAACCATCGGCTTGTTTGTAGCAGAGCCACGCCTGGACCATTTAAATTAAACTGTGGCTGATAACATTAGTTGTTATTTTGGGTGTCAGCTGCCTTCCAATGTTTAGTTTTATAGCACTTAAAAGGATTCCACTGTTTTGGTTTACAGAGAGAAGTGAGGCCCAGTTGCTTGTCACGTTGGAGTAACCAGAGCCCATAACTAGAAGGTCTTGGTTGACTTTACGGTGGTGCCATCGAAGATAAGTGGGAGAGCCGTACGTCTATTTGCCGATGCACCCCTGGTCTTGACCTTATTTGCCATTATGATGCCGGTAAGTGCTCACAATCCCCGCTGTCCTAGCATAAAAATGTAATTGACTCTCCCATTTATTCTTTCAAGATCAGTGCCTCCACAACTACTGATCGGACTGCTCACTTTTTTCACAAACTCAAACCTATTTGCAAAGAGGAAATTGTCAGGTGTCATGCTCTCTACAAGATAACTTTTAAGGGGGTATGTTCTTCGAAAATAAGGCACACCTAGCGTTTAATTTTGCTCTATGGCATTTGGGCTTCTTCATTCCCATGTGATGGTCATGTGGTTCCTCGGTCTAAAACTATAAATCTTACAAATTAAGATAAAGAACACAATTTCATTGACTTCTAAGTTAAATCCATTTGCCTTTCAGCTAATCTGTAAGTACAATCAGTTCCTAGAAATAAAAAGCTTAACTTTATCTACTACAACTTTATCGGGTATACAGCATCTCTGCCAACTGTCCATAGCTTCAGGACTGACATGTTTCATGTTGATGGTTACAATGATTAGACCATTCGAAAAGGGGAATCTGCTTAACTTGAGGTGCACGTGAAGTCTGTCAAGGAATAAATTAAGTTTTCCTCACAAGATTGAAGATCTAGTCCATGTTAGCAAACGTGCAGTATTGAGTTTAGAATTACGCTACTGTCTATAGGACAGGTTAACGTCACACCCTCTAAGTATCGCTATATTTAAAGCAGTAGGTACAGTAGGCTTTGGTACATGTTAAACCAAGAAGTATTTTCATTCTGTTGTTTTCCCTGGTGTTATTGTTCAAGATCCTCTGGGTTGCAAAGAATTGAATACCTGAAGGGCATTGTTGGGACTTCCTTTGTTATCTTTTGTGCTGAGAGTGCAGTGATGGATTGTGGCCCTTTTGGCCTTCAGTGAGGGGAACATGAACTCAGATGCAGGTAAGTTAACAGTAGGATCATTAAGATATCTTTCCAAATATCTGTGCGTTGACTGAAAAACACAGTATCACAGTAACATTTAGTTTTTCGTCATTAAAATAGCTTTGCAACTCAACTTCAGAGAGGCCTGTACGTTTTCAGGAGTACATAGTAACAGAGAAGTAACGCCATATTGGCTGCCGCCCCGTCGCAGGATTGACTGTGATGGCAGCGTCCGTGGACGTTTGTACCCTGTGGCACCAACAGGCTATCAGAGTCAAAGAGCCAGTCGAGCAAAGAGGCAGGCCTGCACTTGGGTCTCGCGTGACTCCAGCAGCCAATGAGATCTTGGCAGATCTAGGTCTGTGTGGCTGCGTCGACTAATGCTCTGTTGTTAAGGGGATCTTTTGAGCTGAGTAGATTGTCTAGTGGCATTAATCTCACACAGTGGAGCTGGGCACAGCATGACTTACAGGAAATGTAAACATTGCATCTTATTGTCGGTTTTACCATTTTTGGGGGTATGCTGGTTTAAAATGACATCAGCCAAGCCCTCAGTTATATCATAAAGCACTCAAAATTAATATTAAAAAAATAATGTTTAATGGATATCACTATTAGTGACCTTTTCCCCAAACTCTCTGTGAACAGATGAAAGTAGTCAGTTATTGATTTTATTTATTTAACTCCCATCTGTTTAAGACTGCTAGATCTCTTTCCTCAATGGTAGAAGATGTATACATTATTGATGAGACTTTTTTAATGCCTTCCTCTAATGCACATTAGTCAGCTTTCAGTCAAAGGGACACATCCTTTTTTTAAACAGCAGATTAAATCTTGAAGGGGCCTGAGATGTTCCCATGCCTCTGTCCAAAATTGTATTTTCTCTTAGTCTTTTCAAGACGAAAGCAAATACGTTTTCCTTATAAAAACATGAAATATCAAAGGAGTTTGTGCTTGATAGCTACTAGACACATAAGCCCTACTAGATTAGTCTGTAATAGCAAAGCCAGTGTAGTTATAATTTGGGTTATCCAGCTTAATAACAGAACACGGTCTTAGAACATCTTTAAAAAAAAAATTAAATTTGGATCTAAAACATCTTGTGTGCACCAGTGTCCAAGTGCCAGCTAAAGGAAAGATCATCCTATGCATGCGTAATACATAACAGTGTTATTTTTCAATTTTCAGACACCCTGGCTTGTCGGCTCTTTCAGTTTATTTCACATCATTACCTCATCTTTCCTCCATATGGTTCCGTGCCATTTTAGCCAGATGGGCAGTGTTTGGCATATTTTGGATGCATGAAATGTCTAGATTACACCATTTTTTCTATTAGTCAAGAATTTCAGAGGCAACCCTCACATCTCCCAGTGAATAGCTGTCTTTACATTTAGCTATGATTAATCTATTAGTGTGTTTGTGTCTGACCAGATGATAAAGCAAAATCATGCCTAACACTCATCATATTGTGTTTGTTTACCTAGTTGTTCTAGATACATTTGGGGGTTGAATTCATCCTCGTTTTATTGCAATGTCTTAAATCTGTGGAAGGCCTTTCCTTGAAAAAACAGGTTTTCAGTTAAAGTTTGTGCTCTCAGGAAGCAATATTCTGCTATTTGTGAGAGGAAATGACTGTTTGAATCATCCGGCTGGAGATCAGGCCAGCCAAGCAATCGTCTTTCCCTCTCAGAAGTTAAATCATAAATGTCCCTTTCTCCAGATGATGCCCACTGTAACATTATGCATCAGACAAGAGGGGTACTGTATGCATCTGGGCATGTATAGCCAATATACAGTATGAGATGCCTCTACATGATAGTGCCCTGACCCGCTTGCCAGTTACAGCTGTGGCCAAACTATTCTCATTAGCAGGGAGTCGTTGGTGTTGTAGCCGCTGGCACAACCTAGGGACAATTTTCCAATAGAAGGACTTGTCGGCACCCTCCTCCACCCACATCCACCACCCTGTGACTCCCTCTCTCCCTCTTTCTCTTACTGTTTGTTTCTGTCTCGCTCTCTCTCTCTCTCTCTCTCTCCCCCCCTTCCTGAGTTACACACACAGCAAGTGTTTTTTCCTCCCAAGTCTCCTCTGCAGCAGCGTTGTCTGTTTCAGAGGGCTGCTCGGGATGGGATAACAATTAAAGTCTCATGCCTGCATAAGCGGCAGTGCTATGATGAAGAGGTTTGTGACTATAGTGTTACGTGGCCTTGTTAGCCTCTCTAAGGAAAATCCTATTTGGGCAAAGGAGCACCACCGGCCACCAAAGAAGGAGATCAGGAGGAAACGGAGGGCGGTCAAAAGAGCCAAGAACATGGGCAGACGCAACTTAGTGAGGGCGGTTCGTATTTCTCCAGTGGTCAGTCAGCTGGATCACTGGAGTTTCTGTTTTCTACGCTGTCACTCTCTGAATGTTTATTCACATGATCTGGAAGTTTCTATTTTTGTGAAGGTATATTTTAGAATATTCTGCCTATGCGTTTGTGACCGGTTTAAATTAGGCCCAAGTGATGTTGTCTGATTGGTTAATTGTGTGTCCTGAGATTAATTGAAGGTTTGTTTTGACTCTTTTGAAGGATATTCAGCATGTAGGTCTGTGATGAACTGCTTTGATTGTTGGATTGTAGATTATGATGGACTGTTTTATTTTATCACTACAATATTTCATGACATTTTCTTACCTATTGTATTTCTTACATTGAACGCTATTGTAAAACATAAATGTTAACAGGAATGCACAGTATTGCCACCAGTACAAATTCAAATAATGGATTCAGTCTTCTCTGGATTCAAAGTGATGTTGTTGCTGGCCTCATTGGGCTTTTTTGTGTTCACCGTTTTTCTTCCTGTACTCTGTTGTATCTTATTATGCAGCTGGTAGTACTCCAGTATCCCTTGGGGATTAGCAAAGTAATTATCTATCAGTAAAATGTGGACATAACTAGTCTCCAGCTTACTTACAAAACTCTTTTTTTTCAGTTTCATTCCCATTTTCTTTTTTTTCTGTTATTGCTCTTGCTCTCTTGCGTCCTAATAATGCTCTAAGAAGCAACATGAAATCATAGATGGATGGTATGGATAGGTGACTGTTGGATTTGTGAAGGAGGTGACTCGGCTCAAGTACCATACATTAATTTGCCAAAATATGAGCTTTTAGACTCATAATGAGCTGAGTGAAGTCGTAGAGGTTCCCGAGCAAAAGAAATCAGATGGTTTCATTTAGGCTGCTGCTGAAAATGCCAATGAATCACACAGTTGCATGATCGTTACAAAGGATGAGTCACTTTGTCTCAGAGAAACTCCCGGAGTAATAATGTATATGTAGCTCAGTGACTAATCCTAGATATTATATGACAGTGGCATACACTGGCAATTATTTTGTAGCACCACAAATGGACCCTTAGGCCACACGTACAGTTATGCATCAATGAAACTTCATTGCACTTTGCATTTGAGTACCTACTAAATTATGCACATGTAAAATACACTGCAGCTGATACATTTAATGTTTTTACTCATTTAACAGAGCAAACTGTATAGAAGGTCTGACGTAGTCCTAGTAGGAAGGTTTGGTTCTTTGTTCCACTTTCTCCTTGATTTGGTTTGACATTGTGAGCCGCATGTGAACTTTTAAGTGGTGTAGTTGTTGGTCTAGATGGCAAGAGCAGGACAACAGAGCCCTTTTGATAGTGTAAGTAATGTTTCATCTTAGGTTGATTGCTTGGTTTTCTTTGCATTACCTGAATTGTTTGTGGCTCAAATTCTGCCTGTTATGGCACGTTCCACCAGTGAAGCATGTACAAAAACTGCGAAAGTTGAACAGGTTAAATGCAAACCACTGGAATGGGAATCCAGATTTCCCTTTTCTGCTCTTTTTCCTGACAACTAGCTGAACTCGCACCGAACTTGCACAAAGGCCATGATAAACTCTGTCTTTTCAAACACAGCTAACATTTGAACATCCCTCCTAACTCTTGGCTTTGTTATAGATGTATACTCCATCACACTCACACACATTTCTATTTTTTTCTGTAGTGACTGACACAAAAAGGGAGGCCTGTCACATGAAACAGGAAGGCACACCTCAACCCCCTAGAGTGCTTTGTGCTATAGGAAACACTGAAAATCTGCCGCATCTGACCACAGAAGGAAAAAACCATTATGTAGATATGCTGTCACACTAAACATAGAGGAGTTCATATGAATCAATTTCACTTGTTCTCAAAAACCCAAGAACAAAGAAATCAAAGTTAATGTGAGCTGGTCTAAACAAGGCAGATGGGAAACATTATTACATGAATTAAACTGAATATGAGTTAATGGCACAGCTTTCTTTTTGTCAAAGGTAAAGATCAGTGTGTATAGAGCACCTAAGATGACATTGTCCACTGCTCCTCTCCTCCTGTATTTTGGCTTTATTTGGTTGTTCATATTACCATAAATGTTCTAAGTTCCAGAGAGATAATATGTACGTAGAACATATATGCTAATAGAGGGAAAAGTACATTCAGTAAATTACATGACTTAAATTACATTATCAGTTCTATTAGCGCAAATTCAGTCAGTCAGTCATTTTCTGCCAATTGTTCTCGTGAGGGGTCGCGGTTAGCCCAAAATTATATCTTAAAATTGCTTATTTTGACTATATACGGCCCATAATATTTCAGTTTACCGTTATATAACAGGAACATTTTTTCTTGCATTTTAGAAGCTACGGCTATCACACTTGTGATTTTAAGATGAAACGAGCAAAATATAAGGTCCTCGTCTGGCTTAATAGCCATACAAGAGATTTAAAGAAGCAGTGTTGGAGATGAGATTTGTTAGCAGTTTCTCCATCACTTCTTAAATATAATTGACGATATTAAGCTCCATATAAAAACCAGTGTCCAGAAATATCCTCATCTGCTCTAAACCATCTGCCAATTTTCTCACCCCATGAAAATTTCAATGTTAGAGGAGATAATCTCGCATTTAAAATTCTCCACCTGTAAATTAGACCCCATAACCACCAGATTTTTGAAAAAGGTTATCCAGACTCTTTGCCCACAAATTCTCACCATTGTCACCTGTTCACTGTCTACTGGCTCTGTCCCGTTCAGTTTTAAAAACACAATAGTTCGACCTCTCCTGAAGAAACCTACACTTGACGCTCTTTTTTTTTTTTTAAACGATTTTAGACCAATTTCAAACTTTCCTTTTTTTGCAAACATTTTTAGAAAAGCCCATTGCTTCTCAATTGATCTCACACATGACCTACAGTAATATTTTTGAGCAATATCAATTAGGTTTCCCTGCTCAGCACAGCACAGAAACAGCTCTTATTAAGGTTACTAATGATTTACTGCTTGCCACTGATTCTGGGGCCTGCTCTATCTTAATTCTGCTCGATTTGAGCTCTGCATTTGATACAGTCGACCACGATATCCTCATCAATCGCCTTGAAAACTGGGTTGGTATTAAAGACACTGCTTTTGCCTGGTTTCACTCCTACATCTCTGACAGATCATTCTTGGTTGTTATGGGAGAATTCTCCTTATTCTCAGCCCTGCTCTTGTGGTATTCCCCAGGGGTCAATTGTAGGTCCTGTGCTGTGTTCTATTTATATGCTCCCTTTGGGTGAAATAATTTGTAGGCACAGTATTTATTTTCACTGTTATGCGGACAATACACAACTTTATGTTCCGCTAACCAGTATTGACATGGAGAACCTTTCCCATGTCATGCCTTGTCTCTCTGACATTAATTGCTGGATGTAAAAAAAACTTCTTCCGACTCAATGAGTCAAAATCTGAGGTCCTTTAATTCGGCCCCCGAAACCTGTCTAGTGACTTAAAAACCTGTCCTCCTATGTCAAACATTCCGCCTGCAATCTGGGTGTGATCTTCAACTCTGAGCTCATTTTTGACACACAAATCACTGTTGTAACACTATCATGCTTCCTGCACCTTAGGAACATCGCAAAAGTAAAAGAAAATGTGTCTCATGCAGACCTTGAAAAAGTCATCCATGGTTTCATCTCTTCACATCTAGATTGTTGTAATTCCCTGTATTCAGGGCTCAGCCAAAAGGTCATCTCCGGTCTCCAGCTCGTACAGAACTCAGCTGCCAGACTTTTAACAAACTCTAAGAGACAAGACCATATCAAACCCATCCTTGCAACGTTAAACTTTTTATTAATTACTGTTAAATCCTTACATGGCCTTGCTTATAAATTTAGTCATGCCTAAGTCTATGCCTAGTCATGAGCCTAGCTGCTGCCTGCGCTCCTCAGGTAGAACCCTTTTAACTGTTCCCACAGCCCGCTTGCAATAAAAGGAAACTGTCTCTGTTAGAGCTCCTCAACTGTGGAACTCCCTACCAGAAGAACTTAGGTTAGCTAACGCAATACCTTCTTTTAAATCACTCCTCAAAACGTACATTCATAGGCAGACTTTTTTTAAACAGTAATTCTATGTCCTATCTAGTTTCTATACCTCTTTTATCACTTACATTTGACCTTTTTTATTGAACACTGTTGTTTTATCAGGTTTTTAAATTTTATATTGTCTTCTTTTTTATCTTGACTGTGTGTACTTTTTATTGTAAAGCACTTTAACTGTGTTTTGAAAAATGATAATTTTTTTATTATTATTATTTAATAATCACAAATATCTGACCTTGAACATTTATTGTTAAAGTGTTGCCACCAAACTTACTAAACTGCAGCAAATCAACCATAATTCCTTAAAATGGCCAAACTACTATAAGAAACTCTAGGCTGGATATTTCTGCACTATTTACTGTATGTTGGCCAAAGATGTTCTAGAAAGAAGCACCACCACTCTGTATCATTTCAGTGTTTGTGATTTTAGATTATTGGCACAAAAAACAAACAATCATGTTTAATACTGTCTGGACCATCAGCTAGGCCTGGAGTTTAATTTATAGAAAATGTTCATTTAAATCACAATCCAAACATTGGTCAAAGAAAAATCGTTAGTAGATCTTTCACCAAACCATTCGGCCCTAGCAATTTGTTGATTTTCCATCAGTCAGCTGGTTGATTAATCATCCAATTATTTCAGCGCTGGTATTAAAGCTGAAGACACAAACTATGCAGGCAGTGCCGTATGGTTTAGTCCAAAGGTCATATTCACATTGCAGCTACTTTGCCTCGTCACCATGCTAGTTGGCTGAGGATGTTTGGACAGGTTGTGTTATAAAGTCTGATACCTGCAGGTACAAAGGAGCACTTACTCACCTGAACTCTCAGGTGATTACTTGAAGACGCTGTATGTAGGGTGAAGTTCATTTTAGCCCTCATCCTATCCTCTGTCTTCTGCCTCTAGGCTATTACATTTAGCCATTTAGTGGCTCACATGCAGGAGAGTGTATTTAGGATAGAATTAAGAATAAATAGATCTGGAGTTTCCTCAGACGTCCACTGACTTGTCTTGAAAGTTATTTGTTGAGAACTTAGAAAGAAGTTAGCGATCTCTCCTTTTTTGTTATAGGAGTACAGTCAGAAGCATGTCGGGGCTTGTATTGCTATGTCTCACCTCCCAGCCTAAAACTTATATCTTTAACGATATGGCAGGCCCTAATCATAGTAAACAGAAATGTGGCGAGCACAGGTATGAATCCACCAGCAACTCACACTAGCAGTCTCTGCTGGTGGACAGCAATATGTAGCGTCAGCAAACTGGGCTTTGTACAGCACAAGAGTGTGTTAAGCTTCGTCCTTAAACCACACCATCAGACAGTTACATATTTTCTCATTTCTTGTTTTCCTTGACTATCTTCATATTTTCATAGTGGTTTTTTTTCATGATTTTTATTTAAATCTTTCTTGTTCTAATCTTACATCAACTCCTTTTTTTTGTGCTGTATTTTATTCACTGTCACTGGGGATCATTAAAGCTTCATCTTCTCTCTCCTGGGTCAGTCTCCTCTTCACTGTTTTTATTCCTTTTTCAGATGATATTAACGGTGTACCTCAGCGATGGGGAACAGGCTGTGACTGAAGTGCCCATCACCCCTGAGACGACGTGCCGGGATGTCGTAGAGTTCTGCAAAGAGCCCGGCGAGAGCGGCTGCCACCTAGCTGAGGTCTGGAGAGGCAATGGTAAGAGCTGGTTGAAATTGTGCTGCTTCTTACGGAGTGTGCAAAGAGCTCGCTTCTTGTCTTGTGGTAGGCAGCAATCAGTGCTCTGTAGCGTTAAAGAGGAAGAACAGTGGGGTGTCGCCAGTAATGCATGAAGGTGAAACTCTATTATCACTGAGCTTAACACTTCACTTACGTGCACAGAAATGACATTTTATGAAGTAGTAGCCTTTAGCAGTTCATTAAATAAAGTTCAGGTGCCGAGCAGGGCCACGCATGACTACCTGAGTGGAGGAAAGTCATGGAGAAACCATGGAAAAGTTACAAATGTTTCACACCCTCAAAGAGAAGAAAGGCATGTCTTAACAAAAATACATGTTCCCATTCTCATCAGCTATTATCAGACTAGAATAATTCACTTAAAGCACAAATTTGTGGGTCAGTATAAGGTTGTGTGCTGCTACAGTCCACAGCACTGTCACAGCAGATTCCACTCTGTCCAAACAATTTGCTCCCATCACCACAGTCGTGCTGACATACCCGGTGTTATCAGCATTTTTTGCTGAGGGGCCACTCCCCTGTTGAAAACAACATCCCCGCCAAGGGCTTTATTAACCCACGTTATGCAATCGTGTTCGACTGGGGCCTGACAATACGGCTGTCAGCCCCCAAAACCTCCTAAAACCTCTCTGTCTTTGTCTCTGTCTCTTTGTGTCTCGGCCTCTCTTTGCCCACAGTGTGCCATCTTCTTAAAATGCAACAAATCTTTTAGCGCACATAGTTGTCCATCAATTTCAGCGGTCCCAGTTTTGCTAGGGATATGAAGCTATAGCCAAGAGACCGATAGCTCAGCTTAGCACAAAGACTGGAAACGGGGAAACAGCTAGCCCGGCCAAGAAATAGTCTGGCACATAACTCCCTGTAAAACCACAAGTTGTAGTTTTTACACATAGACTACAAAAACGCGATATTTAATTAGATAATTAGTGAGCTTTAGAGGAGCTGGTAGGTGGATTTAGTCATCTTTGGACAGAGCAAGGCAAGCTGTTTTCCCCCTGTTTCCAGTCTTTGTGCTAGCCGGCTACTAGCTGTAGTTTCATATTTAACAGACAGATTTGAGAGTGGTTTCAATCTAACTCTCAGCAAGAAAGCGAATAAGGGTATTTCACAAAAAAAATTCAATGCATTTGACTTATTGAACATGTAAAAGAAAACTGAATTAGATCAGTTTTTTCCATGAGACATATATGTTCAACTAATCAGTCTTTCCCCCTTTTCCTTAACTTTTCTGTCTCTGTAGAGCGAGCGATCCCCTTCGAGCACATGATGTATGAACATCTGCAGAAATGGGGGCCTCGGAAACAAGAAGTCAAGTTCTTCCTCCGACATGAAGATTCACCAACTGAGAGCAGTGATCAAGGTGCGTGTTGTCATAGTCTTCTCTGTCTGGAGGTTTTTCTGCTCTGTGTAGTCGCTACCTGAAGGAGCCAGGAGGGTGGAGTCGAGGGTGGTCAGGAAATTCCTGACACCTGTTCTGGCTGATGGCTCAGCTATGGACGCTGGTGTCAGTCGATTTTTTTCTAGCTCTCCTATTCTCACCCTGGTATCTCCAGTCTTTCTTGTTTAGGTATGTTTGCTTTCTTGCTTTTGTTGCACAGTACATTTTACCTTTACTGATGCACCTCACACACCAAAGATGCTCCTGATGGACATATCTAAGCATTTCTTTAGTATCAACTTTTTAAAGTTAAAATGAAACCATGTGTGGTTGACACATACTCTGTAAACACAGAGGCATCGTTTTTTTATTAAGAGTTTAAAAGGCTGTGTAGGATGAAACCCCAAAGGTTAATTGATGCTTGATGGGGCATGTCAGGTGTAAAATGCACCAAAGCTTAAAATCAATCACTGAAATCAATTCTGCACAAGATCAGAGACATTAATTCCAATGTTGGAATTTAATTGAAGTCAGTATACATGTGTAGACATATAAAGGAAGTACACACAAAGTTAACAGGGTCATTGTGATGTGATCCTGATCTGATTCATGTTTGATATAAATTTGGATCTTGACTTAGAAAGTATTACTTTTGCAGATAATGATGATTTTTAGAAGTGTAGCAGAAGTGGCCAGTTTTATATCTTTTCCTTTCAAGCCTTTCTTATAAAAAAAAAAGTTTGAGTTAGGTGGCTTTAGTCAGCAGTGCTTGTCCCAGTTCTTAAATCCCTCTGTCATGTGCAGTCATGTCAGTGAATTTCCAAACCATTCCTGTTTGTGTGTCTGCGCGCTTTTCTGTGCACGCTTGTGTGTCTCTGCCCTGCCTGTGTTTGTGATGGTGACTGTTTCTTTTTGCAGGGAGTCAGCAGTCTCAGGATCAGACGAGTCGCAGAAGTGGAAACACTGGAGAGAAGCACAATGAGAATGGGGTGAGACTTAATTAGCATTATCTAAATGATGCTAAAATAGAAATGTACTTCCAATAACTTACTGGAATTTGGTGCCTTCTTTCATAGATAGATAGATACATTATTGTTACGATGAAAGTTATCATATGCCTGTGTGTGTGTAACTTTCTTTGTTTTAAAAAAAAATAAAAATTTAAATAACGAACAGAACAAACTAGGTCCTTAGGCCATTATGAA
The DNA here is from genome assembly GCA_011952105.1 of Coreoperca whiteheadi. Taxonomy (NCBI): domain Eukaryota; kingdom Metazoa; phylum Chordata; class Actinopteri; order Centrarchiformes; family Sinipercidae; genus Coreoperca; species Coreoperca whiteheadi. The sequence goes on along the minus strand of CM022481.1, from coordinate 14,205,816 downwards.
ATCACTGAATTATATGTAAAAGAAAAACTTCAGAGTGCAGTTATACAGGCATATGTAAAGAGTGAGACAAAAACCATCACGCTCTTAAGTGAGTTTTTCACTTGGAGAGTGGAAGCTCCTCCCTGAAAGTGGAAGCTAGTAAGCCTAGCTCGTCAACATTAGCACTGATTCCTACGAGACGTTGCTTATTTTTACAGCTGCTGAGTGCCATTGTCAAACTCCTGCACACTGTGTTGTATTCATCACACATTTATAGAAAGGAAGGTTTAAGGTAAAAATGTCAATATGTGTGTGTATACATAATGATTCTGATGTTAAGCAGAACATCACAGGCCCTGGTGTCACAGTGCCAGTATTTCCTGACAGGTGAACCCATTGTTGTGCACGTTGAGCTCTAGCTTCAGGAAGTGTGTGCTAGGAGATGTGAATGACTCCGATAAGAGCAGCCTCTGGCGTGGCATCCTTTCTCTCTCCGACCATCTGTCCCAGATTTCACAAAGTGTTGCGGTCAAGGAATCGTAACTAATTCAACCTTAAGTGTGGAGGGAAGAATCCAGCGCAGCAGGAGATGGCGGGGTTGTGGTTTTTGTTTTCAGAAAAGATTATAGCACAAGAGCAGCCTGAAGCCATTCCTTTTTATAAGTACAAACATCTATTTTATCATCACTAGTCATTCACTCAAACAGGGAACATTATCTGCTTAACCTCCCAAGTGCTGGGGCTCATTTGTGTCCGAGTTTCTTCCTAATATCTGATTTAGAGGATTATATCAGTCAGACTGCTGGATGATATAACGGGCCCTAAGAGGATCATTGCTTTGGCTTTTCCACGGGCTGCTGCCCAAACCCCAGGGGCTTTCTCTCCACCAAGCAGAGCTGATGATCCTCTGAGAGGGACGCTGCCTCGTAAAGAGCAGAGGTGCCTCAAGGGAGTCGAACGCTACAATGACCACACGAATTTTCAGTTTTTGTTTTTATCACAATTTAAGCTTCTATTATTGGTGATGACAGCTTATTGGCAGTTTTGAAACCTCTCATTTCAGCAACTGTTTTAAGAATCAATTTACCATTTCAGGGATTTTTTTGCAACAACAACACAGAAAATTCTGTGGTTCCAGCTTCTGTAGGGATTTGGTGCTTTTCTTTGTCAGCTGTGATAGTTAATTGAATATCTTTCGGTTTTGGACTTTTTGTCGAACAAAACAAGCAATTGGGAGGCATTGCCATGGGCCCAGACAAATTGTAATGTAATGACAAAACAATTATATATCTGAAAATAATGAAAATAGTCAATGGTTGCAGCCCTTTGTTTGCCCACATCAATATGTTTTAGGGCTGCTACTAACAGTTCATTGCATTTTCTGTTAATCTGCATTTTATTTTCTTGAATAATTGATTATTCTTTTGGTCTATAAAATGTCAGATAACTGAAAAATGCGGACGAAATTTCTTAAACCCAAGACGACATGTTCTGAATGTTTGTTTTGTCCAAACAACAGTCCAAACCCCCAACAATTATTGGCAAGATTTATCTCTTCTCAAAATAGTTGCTGGAAATTTTCTGTTAATAAAAATGTATCATTTTTGATTCTCAGAACATAATAATAGTCAAGAATAACTGAGTAATGTTATTCTGAAACATTATCCTGATGATCATTTTAATAATATAATGATTTTAGCCATAATCAAGCTGTCAATTTCAGATCTGTGCAAATCTATAAAGTTGTTGGAGGGAGTAATGTAGTCTCCCAGTTGGACAACGTCCCTCATAAGCGAGGCTGTGGCTGCACTCTCCTCCTTCCTGGTCTGCTCAGTCGGGTGTTTCTCCAACTCCCTCTTCATCACTGTCTGATGGTGTGTGTATCTGCATCTCCCTCGGGTGAATTGTCACTGATGCAGCATTGCCAGAGTGCATTTGAGCGTGGCTGTATGTGTGCCAGTGACTTCCCCCGCTTTCCCCATCTCGACCTCGCTTGAGTCACCCCCCCCCCCCCCCCCCCCCCCCCCCCCCCCCCCCC
>CM022481.1:14154205-14203774 GCA_011952105.1 Coreoperca whiteheadi | reverse complement strand
TTGTCCTGGTTGGGGCGTTGCCAGGGTGGTTTTGGGCGGGGGGGTGGGGGTGCCCGGTGCCCCCCCCCCCTTCCCCCCCCCCCCCCCGCTTGGGGCCCCCCCCCCCCCCCCCCCCCTGAGTCTTCCCACACATTCTTATATCTAAACGCCTTGACAAATGCGCAGGTGAGACAACACTGTCTGAGCCACATGTGCAGGCAAAGCTGCAAATGCAGTGTCCGTGCTTGAGTGTCTTCAGAGATGAGATTAGGTATGACACATATTCTATTGTTGCCTCACTTCACGGTACCAGAAAAGTCATATTATTCACGAAAAGAAGCATGTTTTATTGAGACGCAGATGAGTCACAAAAATGTCTGCCTCTGCGAATCAGGTAGAAGCAGTGCATACAATATTTTTGTCTTTTGCAAGTCATGTTTATTTCACCTGGACTTTATCTATGTCTCCAGCTTTTTACACGCATGTTTAGGATCATATGAAGCAAATTGTGAAGCACATTCTTAACATAAAATACACTTTGACTAATGTATTTCTATTTTTCATGTCGTCATCCTTTCTATGCCTCTTACTAATCTCCTCAAGTTTAAAAGAGTGCTCTATCCAAAACAGTATTCTACATTTCTCAGTGTGTTACTGAAGAAAAAAACACCATGACATTTCCTGCATCGTCTCCTCTCTCCTCCCTCTTTGAACGCACTTCCTAAAGGCAAAGTCTTGGAGCATTTCAGTGCTGCTTGTAGTCCGGAGAACTGTATTCACTACTCACTCAGTATGCTGTTTTATTAAAGAGTAGCCTGCCAGTGTGTTGACTGTAGCAGCTGCTTTGAGGAAATTCAGAAGTCTGTAGAATGATAGTTTGGGGAAAAACAGAATTTAATGTGAAGCCAGTCTTCCTTTATTCTCTGAGCTCTCGAACAACACATGGGTGCTGATTTCTGGATCAAGAGGAGGACTTTGTTGAAAATGTTTATGGAGGTGACCCAATTTTTAGCTTGGTCTACGATGTAGAAACCCTATACCTTATAGTTTATTTGGTTGTGTAGTTTGTTTCTTGCTACAATTACAGCTGAAATGATTAGTTGATCTAGAGAAAATAAGAAAATGGCAGCTTTTCTGACAATTAATTGTTGAAGTAATTTTGCCAAGTCAAATACCAAACATTCTTTTTCTTGTGTATAATTGTTAGCATTTGCAGCCTTTTTTTCTTTTTCATGTAAGTAAACTGAATATCTTTAAAGTGGAATTTTATACATCTAAGTCTCTTCATAAGCGTTGGGGAGTGCTACTACATACGTGGGGGGAGAAAAGTAGTATAAAGCTTTTTGTGGCTCCAGAGGGAGCCGTGCGAAGTCTGATAAATTGCCTCAAGGGATGTCACTTGAGTTAACCTCAGTTGAATGAATGAAATAAATCTGGGGGTGTGGAGTTAGAACGAAGTGAGCAAACCAGACCTCCGTAGCCCGCTCCTCAGCTCTGCTTGCGGCTAGCGGCTTGATGGTACATTAGTCATGTTAGCCACTACTAGAATAACACACCCAGAAATCTCTGACCAAGCTGTGGCATTGCATTGTGGTTAATCTAGCCATCAGGTTTCGACAATAAAGAAGAATGTGTGGAGTAAAAAAGACTATCTGGATCTGCTGCATCGATTGTGATGCTTTTTTGTTAACTGTGTCCATCGTCCATCGAGTCCGACAGTGTTCTGAGGTCAAGGCTAAAGCACGTTTATTAACGTTGCTAGGGCACAACAAGCCATTTAATGACAACATCTGGGCTTCAGAAAACTGCGTTGGAAATTTTTGTTATTACTATTTTCTGGCATTTTTAGACCAAATGATAAATTGATTTGAAAATAATCTGCAGTTTAATCAATAATGAAAATAATCATTAGTTCCTATGAATCGGACCTCTAACAAATCACAAAGTAGACCAGTGAAGCTACTAATAATAATAACATAATGAAAATAAAAAATGTATACTTTTTTATGAACACCCAATGACACATTGCCCCCAGAGCCTTGTGTCTCCTGCTCACAAACTGAGTCTTGTCACAATTAATGTCCCATCATAATGATGTTTGGTGCCTTGTTGTGGAGGAAGGAGCGCCCAACTCTGCCGTTAAGTCTCCTGCTGTTTGACCCTGTGGCTGCTGAAGTCAGACATCTTTTAAAATCATTTCTACAAATGGCTTTTTGCGTAACTTGTTTCTTTGTACTTGTTTTTGTGTTTTTATTCTTATGTAACGTTTTTTAGCTTATGTAACTTTTTATGCCGGATGTTTTCTGCACTTATTGACTTGCATAGTTGTCTTGAAAGTGCTATTATATCAAGTTATTACCTGAGTCATGGTAACATGTATGACCTAAAGATGCACAAAAATACATCACACTGCACGGGCTCTCACAGATGAGTTCTCCACACTGCCATTTAGGTGTTTTGGGTATTGCTGATAAGAATTTAACTTTTTACTGTTAAGCTTTTACTCAGAGATACTAAATGTTGTTGTTTTGGCTGGAGTCATGTATCCTTGAAAGTGTGTCATCGTACTCATAGCAGCTCCCACAGGGCAAAAAAAAAATAAATGTTGGGTCGTACCCTGGTTTGAATCAACAACTTGTAGTATGAGAAAGATAGAGCCTAACTGTTTCAGCTTATTGCATAACATGTTTATTTAAATATGTTTTTCTCCACATGAATTAAAACTTTCAGTTTAAAAGAAGAGAAGGGCTCAGCACCAACAAGCACATGTTACTGTTTCAAATGTTTGGACATCCTTATGTATCATCAGTCTCAGTCTATTTCAGTGGCTCTTGTAACATTTCAAAGGGTGTCTAGATCAAGACCACTCTGCTCAGATTTGAGTGTGTTGACCAGTTCTCTTGTGTGTATGTGTTTGTAGGTGGGGAATCAGCGTGTGGAGCTCACGCTGTCAGAGCTGCAGGAGATGGCCACACGGCAGCAGCAGCAAATCGAGGCTCAGCAGCAGATGCTCGTTGCGAAGGTAGCATCTTGTCTTCATTCTTTTATCTTACTATGAATTATTCCCCTGAATAGAACGCATCGCAGCAGTAATTTGAATTTGAACTGTTTTGAATTAGTACTGGGGAACATTAGAACATTTACAGGTCCTCTATCGCAAGCTGCAAAATCTTCCTTCTTTTCCAGTTTAAATTGTTAAATCTGAAACCCTTGGTTACCTCAATAGTATGTAGAAATTATATCCGTAAATTGGCCGTTCCTTAAACCTAAATGTTCTGTTGTTATGCTGGGATCAGACTACACAATATGTTTGCCTTTTAAAATGGTTACTGTGCATTCAAAGATTCATGCAGTAACTTAGCCGAGAGACATGGCAAACTATCTGCTGAAGCCCAACAGTGATCTTTCACGCATGACATATGTAGGTGATCTGATACTGGTGGGTCTGATATTGTGTCATGTAGTCTGATCCCACAGACACAGACTGGGCGTTAGTTCAAGGCCTCAACGGGCCAGGTAAGTTCAGGACACAGCTTTGAATCTTCTTTCTGTTAGAGAGATAATTAACTACTGTTGCACTACTTTCATCCAAAGAGTCCCATCATGACTTGAAACGAGGGCAAACAGTTATGTAACAAACATGATGGGAGGCAGTGTGAGTCACAATGCTGGTTTTGTCCAGTCTGTCAGAATTCATAGTTCATTCTTTATAGGAACATGTGCACAGACATTGCAGTGCTTACTCAAGCACGTAAATTATTCATGACTTTTAGCACTGAGGATTCTACCTTTCTCAGACCAATTACTGCTGCGCAGTGCTTATTAAAAGTAGATTTCGTCTTGTAATAGAAGGAATAAGAGTTTGGTGGCACACCACCGCACAACCGGTCTACCATATAAGTCTCTTTGGCTTTTCAGCACACTAACTAAGTCTGACCACTGTGCTTGTGGTGTGCTGATCAGTCATGCAGGATGAAGACCACTGTAGACTGGCAGATAGAAAGGCTATTTATTGCTTTTATTGTGGCGTCTGAAAAGTAGGCCCACTTGAAGCCCTGCAGTCATTTGGAAACCTGGGCCTGTCATTTCCTATTTTAGGACCTTAACTGGAGCAGTTCTCAGTTGGGTAGGGAGATGAAGTCATCTGACCCTTTCTTCAGCCTTCAGACAGTCTTGACACAGCACAGCATTTCATTTAGTGCATACAGTAGAAAGATTTAGCCTAGTTTTAGGGTATGTCTGCCACAGAGATATCTTGTAAGCCTTGGGGTGGTGCCTTGCTGGTTCTATATTCCTGCGCGTGTTATTTCTGCCGATTTAAAATAACGTTTTGTCTTTAGTATTTCTATCCAAACCTGCAAAAGCAGGTAATATTGAGACTGCCGGATGCAGTTTGACATCATTTTGTAGCTTGTGTTTACCTGTTTCCCTTTAAAATGTCAGTCTCTGTCTCGTTCTCTGAAGGAGCAACGTTTGCGTTACCTGAAGCAGCAGGAGCGGCGTCAGCAGCAGACCGTTTCAGAGAGCGAGAAGCTGCAGAGGCTGAAGGAGCGCGTGGATAGCCAGGAGGCAAAGCTCAAGAAGATTCGGGCAATGAGGGGGCAGGTGGACTACAGCAAGGTCATCAATGGCAACCTATGTATGTATACTTTCAATATATACATGATTGCATTATACTAACTCTGTTTTTAAACACTCATGCCGTAAAATATATACTATAGACTTAAATACATTCACATAAAGAGTTAGGGAAAAAGCTTAATCACACCTGGAGATGAGGGTGGAAAATCTACAATGAACACAGAATCAGTTTTTCATGCAACAACATTTTGACCAAGGTTGTGCTCATAACAAAAAGATTGCGCTAACTTGCTAATTTACAAAAAGAATATGAATGAGCTGAAGTGATTCCCTCGTTTCTCATATCCAGCGGCAGAGATTGAGCAAGTTAGCGGCCTGTTCCAAGAGAAGCAGGCCGAGCTACAGTCTGCAGTGCTGAGGGTGGAGCAGCTCAGCCTGCAGCTGGAGGACCTGCGGAGGGGAAAGCTGAACGGCATACAGACCACCCTGGGCGGCCAAGTAACCGGCACTGCAGCCCTAGAGCTCCGTAAACTCTACCAGGAGCTTCAGGTACTGCCTAGTAGAAATAATTGCAACATCTAACGAATGCTTTTATAGGTTCCACTATGTCTGCTTTACTCCTGACTCCAGGGATGGCAATATCTATTGTTCTGCTGAATCTGTACGTGTGTTTGCATCTGCGTTCATCATCCACAGATCCGGAACAAGTTGAACCAGGATCAAAACAGCAAGCTGCAGCAACAGAAGGACCTTCTTAACAAACGCAACATGGAAGTGACACTCATGGACAAGCGCATTGGCGAGCTGCGGGAACGCCTCTACAAGAAAAAAGCTGAGGCACGTCAAAAAGAGAACCTTCCTGTAAGACTAAGAGCGCTTAACACACCTCCTGATTAAGACTATTTTTGTTGAAATGCTTCTGAAAACAGTCTCCTGTCTCACTGGGACGTCTGTCCAGACATGCCAGATGTCTGATATAAAGTGAAATACAAAATTAGAATTCTTTTAGCTTTGTCTTAATGTATATTTGTGGAAAGTTGTTGCTCTTGTCCCCTTAAGGGCACCGTATTAGTTCAATACTATCGAACAAATTTAGAGATCTCTACATGTGGATTGTTTTTCCTGTCAACACTTCTAACATTTGAAACTTTTTTATAGCTGAATAGAGCCAACGGGCCTCCCTCTCCCCAGCCAGCTCCTGGAACTCTGGGCCGTGTTGCTGCTGTTGGGCCATACATCCAAGTCCCTGTACCGGGCCGACAGGAAGGAAGCTACAACGTACCCCCTGATCCACTGAAGCCTCAGACTCTGGGCGTTAATAACCAGGCCAACCATGGCCGCACAAAGTCAGGTTGGTTGAAACCCATAAAATTATATTTGCAGTGCCTATTTTTACCCAAAATGCAAGTCACTGTAAAACAAAAAATGTGAAGCACAACTGTAAAAATGGATACCAGGTGATAAACTATCTTTAGGCTTAGTTTTAATTGAAAATTTGAGTGAATTTCTTGTCGTTTTCTTCCTTATGAAGAAAGTAGGAACATGGACAGTTAGAGGTAGATGAGAAGGTGGATTTAGTTACATTGGATCTTGGATACATGTACACCCAGAGGCACAAGTCTTACACCACTACACATTTAACACATCTTGCATGAAAAGCTTGTGACTGAAATTCTCTCCTGGGCCCCGACTGTGTCTCTGTTTCCTTCTTACCTGACTTGTCAGTAAATTCTCCGCCTGGACTTGATTTCTGTTATTTTTTCCTTCCTCTCTAACCTGCTTCTCTTCCTGTGTTGTGTATATTGTGATTCCCTTTCTTTTCACTCCTCCTCTCTCATGCATCTATGCTGTCCTGTCTTTGTAATGTCTCTGTTTCACTGGGTGCGGGTGTGGGTGTGGGGGAAACTCTTCCTGGGGCAGACGGTGTGCGAAAGCCTCCCGGCCCTTGGAAGGTGTCTGATTTAGACATCGTTGTGGACCCGGTACCCCCGTCCCTTCCAGAATCACACCCAGGCACCGGAGCCTCCACTGGCTCTGGCGGCACGTCCCGTGAGTGCACAGCGCTGCATAAGCAGAGGGATGGCACTTCCTGAACCTTCTCTCTCAATTGTAGCACAGGATCCTCAGCATGCACTGGAGTTTTTATTACATACAACATCCTTATCTTTTAAATATCATATTCAGTTTAATTGGCCTGGAATTTAAGATTACCAAAATTGTGTTCTACCCTATCCGCCTACACTCTAGTCACCAACTGATGTTTTTATGCTCCACAAAACATATTTTCTTTAAACGTTTTTGTCCACCAGACAAATTAATGCTTAGATGCACAGCTGGGTAATCTGAGGAGGAGATGAGCATCTGTGCCTGGTTAACTAGAACAATCACTGACTGATGGAAGCATCCTTCTTTGGCATCATTACGCTCTCCTGACAGTGCAGCATTAAGCCAGTTTTTCTGAACTGGAGAGAGAAACGCTCATTTGGAGTGTTTTCTCTGTGGATTGGCTAATGACATCAAAGTAGTGGGGTGCCATCATGAAACACTTTGCTGCCATCTGCAGAAAGTTTACACTCTTTGATCGTATTTGACATCATGCCTCATATGAAGAAACTGTCGCTGACAAAGCACTGCTGATCCTGTGTGTGTGTGTGTGTTAGTACACTTCTGAGAAGGTTCAATGAGTTGAGTGCCTGATAAATTTACACATGCGGTGCAGTCCAAAATATTTGGGCTTTGTTCTAATTCCATAACATTCCCAGCCTGCCTAACCATAACCTTCACACCTCATTCTTACAATAACCAAGCTGTGAGGATCACCTTTAGTTGTCAAACACTTAACATGCACAAGGACATTAACTTGTACATGTTAAAATGTCATTGGATTCACCTAGCAACTGTCACTCTTGATAATCTGTGAAGACCCAGATCAAGCGGTTTCCTTAAAGACTTACAGACAGACTTCGAACTGTTTTATTATTACCGTATTCATCTCTGGCAATGCTACATTTAAAGAAAAGATTGGAAGATGGTATTTTCCAATGAACCAAACTATGTGGACCTACTGTTTGTTTGTTGACTATTTAAAGTTAACATAGGTATTAAGTAGCATATTGGAGATCTGGAACGTTGTGATTGGCTTTTGAGACTTTTTGGGTCTGTAATGAGCCGGTCGCAACTCTGCAGCTTTATTTATTGTCATATTATACAAACATATTCCTGTCGAATTGTACCACAACTATTACTGTTGTTTTGTCGTCTTCCTTTTTCCATCCTCTTTCTTTTCACCCTATCCTTGCTGTCTAAAGGTGCATTTTTTATCCTGCACATATTTTTTTTTAAGTAATCTGTTTAATCTTGGAGGCAAACAGTATTGACATTAGTGGCAATACTTACTGTGTATCCTTGTAACGTCTACTAAATAGCAATTTAGTTACTATTTAGCAAATGTAACTACATTAAAACACAAAGTACACAGTAGCAAAATACTAATTCAGATACATGCATTGTCACCGTTGTTGTGAAGTGAAGGCTCAGTATTTTTGTCCTATAGGGGTGCAGGGATGACGTGTTTTTGTAGGCCAACCCGGAAGTTAGCATCGCTCTGGTTCCCTCGACAACAAGCAAATTTTCCACTGGATTTTGGATGATTGCAGTAAAGAAGCTCTGTGGCAAACAGAAGTTTATGACACTTACACGTTTTGTTCACAAAGATAATTTTCACAAATTAACACCACTTTTATGATTTTTGAAGCTTAAATTCGATCGCCTTATAGGCTAAGTTACCATTAGCCTATAAATGTACTACACTGCAGTCAACGAACGTCAACGTCAACAGTGCGAGTATAAACCATGGATTTATAATACATGACACAAACTTAACACAACGAGGCTGTAATGGCGAACTAGTGAGTCGATGAGTTTTCGTGATGATGTTTAATGCCCCCGACGACCTCTGTAGTCTCATTTAGCCATTTGTTAGCAACCGACATGTAAAAGCTTCCAAATGCAATACTGAGGTATTTACCGACATATTTTATGTCGTAGAACAAAATGTGAAAATCTCTTAAGCTTGTCTTAACCACAAACCTTATTTCAGGCATCTAACCAAAAACCCATTCAAAAAACCCATTGACTGCGAGACGAGTGAACCAGAAGTGCTAAAATGCGAACTCATTTCCAGTGTTTAGGACTCATTCCTGCAACGCTCTATTGATCAACTGCCCCTCTTGAAACATGTAGTCCACAATGTTTTTGATACATTTTACTTTAATAAGAAAGTAGGAAAACTCGCAAATCCTTTGTGCAAGAAATCATGAAATGTTGTATTGTGTGTGGCCACATGGATCTTCAGCAGAGAATGGAAATGTTGAGAAAGTGGCTCCCCCTATGGTACATTTATTATCCCCAGGTCAATTTGGATTTATTATCAGTTTTTTAATTACATTTCTTTGAAAAACTATTGCCTTTACTTTTCATGACCTGTAGCAGTTACATAATAGAGCTTTTTGCAGAAATTTTAAATTTTTAGAGAACTGGTTTGATTCTTTCATTGTCTTTGCTTATACATGTGAACCATGCTGAATTCACATTAACAAAAAGGCAACAAGGAGTCTGTTTGAATGTGAATGAACCCTCCATTTAATACCAATCCTATATCAACATGGTACCGATATATGTGTTCTATGTGTGTGAAATGTTGCAAATACTCATCTTGAAATGCCATCAATATTCATCACTATTCCACTTTATTTGGTTAATCACACAAAGTTACACATTTCTAATGAAGAAATAAGGAAAATGGTACCATTTTGACCTAGCTCTGGTGGACATTCTTCTTCACTACCCTGAGTTGTAACAGATGCTTATACCTCACACACCACCTTAATCATTGGGTATGGTGTCTTTTCTCTTTTGCAACACACTTACTGTGTCCTGTTTGTGCCATAGCTAATGATACTGGTTGGCCTACTGTAGGCAAGACCAATACATCTCTAAAGCCTCCTGAGAGAAGAGACTCAGGGACTGATACCCAGGGCAAGAGCCCTCCCTCAGGCTCCCCCATCGCTCCAAGTGCAGAAAAGGTAGCTCTTCTAATCCCCTTTAATCTGTACAAAGTTGTTCATTGTTTTTGTAGCTATTAACCTCCTGGTGTAATGTCACATCCATAAGAAAAGTGTTTTATTTTTTAGATTGTTCTAGAGATAAACTGTAACAGCGTCTTGATTAAATATAACCTTAAGGCAAGAATTTAAGATTTCATCTCATTTCTCTGATAAAATACTGTTTTTAATGTTGGGTGTTTGTGTGTGATTTCATGCTGCTTCACAGGTGCTAGACTCCAAAATGGTCGTGTCCTCCCCTGCCATATCCAAGCCACAGCCACCGCCCTACGGCTCCCACCTCACCTCCGCAAACTCTGCAAGCTCCTTGGAGCGCCGCAAGGATGCACCTCCTCCTCGCCCGCTCCCAAACCCGCCAGCTCCTGCTTGGCCCCGCGTCCCCCCCTCAACAGGTTCCTCCTCCCAGCAGATCCAGCAGCGGATCTCCGTGCCGCCCAGCCCCACCTTCCAGCCTAATGCACCGCTCTTCCCCCCTGGGCTGAGCGAGCGACTGGATCCCCCGCCAGCTGTGGCAGTACGGCCCTTCATTCCAGACAGAGGATCACGGCCTCAGTCGCCCCGAAAGGGCCCGCCCACCATGAACTCCAGCTCCATCTATCACATGTACCTCCAGCAGGCAGCGCCAAAGAGCCAGCCACTCAAACCTGCTCTCAAAGCAGGTAAGAGCTGTGTTTGAAGAGATGGTCTAGTATTTGAGGCCTTACTTTAAAATTCCATGAGAGAAAATGTGTTTTCAAGATTGGGTAGTTTAATAGTTAAATGCTGAATCATATTTTATGTTTTGTATTGTGATAGCGTCTCTTTCAGTATTGCTGCTGCTTAATAGATCCAGTTTTGTCTTCTTAGATAAATGAATAAAATGGTCATTTGGCCCATTAGACTTTTATAAAGGGTACATGTATATTATAGTATGTATATATATATATATATATAATATACAGTATATTAAGGTATATTATTTTCAACATTTAACATACATCTTAAATTATGTAAATTAGTGTTGAAGGAATTAGTCAGTTAGTCTTTTAGAGTTTTTCTTCATTCCACGTTGACTCTACAAGGAGGTGTATAGACATAGACACCACAAAAGAATCAAAAGAAACAGAAAGTGGTCGGCGACACACAGTGCAATAAAGAAGACAATGATAAGTAAATAAGCAAGTATACAAATGTGCAAACAAGCACACTGGTAAATATACAGTAGTTACTTAAAAGTATTCATTTATCAGGTAAGTAGTCTAAAATGTCAGGAAGTTGTGGTTGATTAATGTTGATAAATTTTTTTACATTATGTATCAAGGAAAAAATGACAAACATTATCTTATTACAGGCTGAAATGTGAGAATTAACAGGAATGTTTTTTTCAGATTTATATCATTGGAAATTGAATACTTTTTTAGATTTGGGACTGTGAGAAAAAACAAGGGATTCTGGGAAATTGTGATGGGCAACTTTAACTCTGACATTTTTGACTGCCGACTATCTGACTAATCGAATAATTAAAAAAATTGTTGACATGTGAATTAATAATGGTGATGTCAGTGCCCTCCAATTTAATTCCACACTGTCTGCTTGTCTCTAGTATATGGGAAGCCTGTTCTCCCCCCCAGCTCAACACCCCCCTCGCCCCTGCCTTTCGTCCAGGCGGGAGGGGCCTTCCCATTGCTCCAAGGCCAACCCAGTGGTGAGGACACTTTCGATGGAGAATTTGATGATCACGAGTTCTTCCAGCACCCGGAGCCCTCAGCGCCTCCTCCCAGTGTGGAGAACATCCCACGACCGCTCAGCCCTACTAAGCTAACACCCATGGTACACTCCCCACTGCGTTACCAAAGTGACGCCGATCTTGAGGTGCTCCGTAAAAAGCTGGCCAATGCTCCGAGACCGCTTAAGAAGCGCAGCTCCATCACAGAACCAGAGGGCCCCAGCGGACCCAACATCCAGAAACTGCTCTATCAGAGGTTCAACACTTTAGCAGGAGGCATAGAGGGAAATGGAGTCAGTGGGTCAGGAGGTGGCAACGGTGCAGGAAATGGAACCCCATTTTATCAGCCAGCTAATCCTCCTGGGTATCTGGGAGGAGACTCTGTGGCTGACACAGACAATGGGAACGTCCCCTCTGAGACGCCGCTACCGCCACCACCAGGGGCAGAGAAACCGGGGTCTGAGGCTCCACCTCCATCTACTGACGCTAATGACAACGAGCCCCTGCCCTCGCCGCCAGAAGGGCTGGGGGATCCTGCTGAAGCAGAGGGGCCAGAGGACGACGACAACAACAACAAAGTGGGAAGCTCTGAGCTGCCCAGCCCTGTGCCGGAGGTCACCACTCCAGAAGAGAGCGGCACTGTGGTCTCACAGCACCTGGTGGGAGACTCATACACACAGACTTACTGTTGCATTTAGAGAGTTACATTTTCAATAAACAAAGTTGTAACTCATGCTTCCTCTCTTTTGTCGTTACAGGAGAAGCGCACAAACCTGAAGAAGCCGAACTCTGAGCGCACTGGCCACGGCTTCAGGGTGAAGTTCAACCCTCTGGCCCTCCTGCTGGATGCCTCACTGGAGGGAGAGTTTGACCTCGTCCAGAGGATCATCTATGAGGTATGTCATGACTGTGTGAGTATACTTTACTTACTTATTTGCATTTGCATGTAGAATAAGCACTCATCTTTTCATCTGGGTCTTTCTTTTTTTCCAGGTGGAGAATCCTAGCACCCCCAATGATGAGGGCATCACACCCCTGCACAATGCAGTGTGTGCGGGACATCACCACATAGTCAAGTTCCTGCTGGATTTTGGTGTGAACGTCAACGCAGCAGACAGTGATGGATGGTGAGTCCAAGCTCTCCGACACAAATGTGATTTTCCATGATCTGCTGTTGTATCCGTGGACATTCATATATCGTGTTTGTATTTGTGTTTTCTGGAACAGGACTCCGCTTCACTGTGCCGCCTCCTGCAACAGTGTCCATCTCTGCAAGTTGTTGGTTGAGTCGGGGGCCGCCATTTTTGCCAGCACCATTAGTGATGTGGAGACTGCTGCAGACAAATGTGAGGAAATGGAAGAGGGCTACATCCAGTGCTCCCAGTTTCTATACGGTGAGAAACAGTCAGTCTAGCATGCACAAATGTAACTCCTAAAAGGACTAGTTCACTTCAAAAGTAAAATTCTGTCATCATCCCTCCGATTCAGTCCAAACTTCATTGAGGTTTGTACAAACATGTAGCAAATCCGACCCGGTACTGTAAGACTTCTTGGTGTAAGTTGGAAAAGTCTTGTGTGGCAATTGGTTTTAACAACTTGAGACTTACGTTATCTATAAACATATTGATTTTATCCAATACAATTGTAATATTGACAGTTTCTGACTTTCTCATGCAGGCGTTCAAGAGAAGTTGGGTGTAATGAACAAGGGGACAGTGTACGCTCTGTGGGATTACAAAGCTCAGAACCCGGACGAGCTGGCGTTCAGCGAGGGGGACGCCATCACTATTCTGCGACGACAAGACGACAGTGAAACAGAGTGGTGGTGGGCGCGACTTGAGGACAACGAGGGCTACGTGCCCCGCAACCTGCTGGGGGTAACAACTAAATAAATGATTCGTCACGTTTGTCCAGTTTCCATCAGCTTGGCAAGTTATCAGTGAATGGCATTTCTTCTCCTATATTCGGATTTATCCAGATTAACAACTGAAATGATAAGTGGATTCATCGATTAGTCGATGGGCAGAAAACTAGTTAACTCTTTTTGATAATGGTTTGAGTCTCTTTTCAAGCAAAAATGCCAAACATTTGCTTCTACCAGCTTTTTAAAGAGTAACTTTACTGCAGGCATTGTTTTACTCTCTGGTTGAAAGTTTTTAAGCCTGTTCCATCTCTGAGATAAATTGATAATGAAAATGATCGTCCGCTGCAGTCCTAAATGACCGTATGACCTGTTAAAGCTACTCGACTTATTAATGTTACCCATGGGCTTTGATTGTTGATGCTATCTATTCATTGTTCAATTTGTTAGGATTCTGACAAAAATGATCACTATTTAATATGAATACATTATGACTGGGAAAAGATTGGTAATGTCAGTGAGTTAATGAATCTGGTTTATTATCCAGCTTGAGTCATGGGGTACAAAGGTTTTAGATAAGGCATTGAAAAGAAAAATACGTAATACGCAACGGTACAAATTATGTCAGTGACAAAGTACATAATAACAAATGTGCAAGTCAAATTAGTCAAGTTAAACATTTCTCCTCTTCATGTTTGTTATCTTTGCAGCTCTATCCTAGGATCAAGCCTCGTCAGCGCTCCCTGGCATAGTGTCTCACTCCGCTGACCTCTGGCTGACAGCTGGACTAGTGACAAAACCAAGAGCAGAGAACAAAGGAGCCTGGTGCTCTGTCTTCTCCCCGTGGCCGTAACCTCCCCTCGGCCTTGTGCTTCTCACAAAACCCTTTTCTCTGAAGCAGTGGGCACCGAACTGTGACACACATATTTACATCTGCACACATGTAGAGACACACACACAATAAAACACAAGCACTCCAAATGCGGAAATCTCTTAAACCACTCCATCCTGACCCCCAACCACCTTTCAACCTATTGCTCTTTGTCGTTGTCCCAACTTGATTTGACCCCGATTCAGTGTCAGTTCTGTATCAGACATCAACTTGAAGAATAAAACACTAACCCTTGTCTCAGTATTTCTTGCAGTGTTCACACTTCTTCAGCCATCTCTATCTCCCTAATGAGTTTTATGGTGGCACTGGTTTACATGACACTATATGGAGACTGGAAAAATCATCTCTAAGGGTGAGATGGTGTTGAGTTTTGTTAGTGAAATGTAATTTGAGTTATAAGACATATTACGTGGGTTTTTTTATGCCAATTTGAACCCATTTCACGAAGAAACACTAACACAGAAAAATGTGCTCTGTTTGATTTTGCTGTAGTCTAACCACCAAAGATGAATATAGATTTTAACACGTTTTAATTCCACTACTCCCTAAGTCCTTGCAGAATTGTTGAGGAGTGATTATTTATAGTAAGTTGGACATGACTTCAGAGATCCAGTTTTTCTGACTTCTGGCTCCTGATAAGATCGTTGCTTCTGTTTAACTTGACAACGTGGCAAGAAGACTTTCAAACAGTATCTCTACATGAAAAGTAGCACTTGCAAATATTTAATTAAATCCAGATACTGCACCTCAAGAAACACTGAAATGATCAGCCAGACCATCGTACGAACTTTGTTTACCCCACTTGACAAAGTTAACACTCAGTTTTAATAACCTCTTTTTTTCCTATTAGCTGCTAAGTAGGTCTCTGGTCATCTAACGTTGCAGTTAGGTTTCTGCGGCTGTGACGTGCCCCACTTGAAACATTTAATCTCAGGACCAACATGGTGCTGCTAACACTGTACCACCACCAAACTAGTGATCATCGTTCTATTATCACTCTCAAGAAACATCCCTTTCATGTGAGCAGCGAACCAAACAAATAACAGTCGAAAAATTAAAAAACAGTATCAACCATGGGCATTAATTATTGATAGATGAAGAGATGGTTGTTGTGTCTGAAATGTAAATGGTGAGATTCAGACTTTAAATTAGCTTCAGACAATCCTGAATTTGCCCAGATCTCTTTGCCCAGCTTCCCCCTTTCAGGTATACACCATTCCAGTAACATGTGCTATCTGTCACATTACTGAATACCTAGAGTCCATTAACTTGTCCTGAACCTTGAATGACAGAGTGTTATGCCACGTGTGCTAGCGGCCCAGGCTTTATCATGGCTTAACCTGTACATAGTGTGAGGACATGTGTTATATGTCTGTTTTCTGTATGGACAAGTGGGCTTTCTGTATAAACGCTGTACTCATTCAATTCTGTAAATGTCAACAATAAAACAGAAGCTCTGGCATGATGAATGTCTTTCATTGTCATATCACCAAAATAATGCAAATATTGCAGTGTTAAATTTGATAACATTTGTACATTTGTAAAAACCACAGGCAGAATGTTTGACGCTTCTCTTTTTCTGTAATAACATGAACATGAGGCAGGACCATCCATGCTGGAATGAATTCAGGAATTACTGAGGAGCTGCTGTGCTTCATACATTTGAAATATGAATATGGAGAAACTGGTGTAAGTATCACCAACAAAGGGACTCCCAAATGTTTTCATGTCAAGGTACCCCAGTTACATATAGGCTGCAGGGGCCTAGTGTATTAAGTGGTCTAATTTGTCTAACAAACTGATATAGAGACGCAAACAACACAGCAAACTGTTAAATTTCCCTCAAAAAGTAAAATCAGTTAATCAAAGTTAAAGGGGAATTCAAATAGAAAAATAAAGTTTTGAGCTCAGTCGAATCTATAAAATGTGAATTTGATATCTGGCAAGTAAAAAATGATATGATTTATTATAAATAATTTTGATAATTTTTGAATAGCAAACAAATCTGAGACTGTTTGAAGGAGACTGTTTAACCAATAAGAAAAGAGTTCGCGTGACATTGGACCAATCGGATTCAGCATTCAGATTCCCGCGTAAGATAAAGTCAAGTACAAGAGGCTTAGTCTGGAGACTGAGAGACAACTAACGTTAATCTCAAATCATCTAAGGTATATCTTCATAACGCAACCTCAACACCTCAGGAAACATGGTGAGTATGGAATAATGTGAGTTGTCTTATTTATTTAACGGGACTGAAAACTCTATTGATGGTATGTCATAGCTAACGGTAACTTCAACTGTCAGAATTTTAGCTTTAATGTGACATTAATGTTAACACTAAGACAGGCAACGTTATCCTCACAAAAAGCCTAACGTTAAGGTGGAGGAGGGCAGTGAGCAGTTAACTAAGTTTCACGTTTTAAAGAATGTCTTGATTGTAATTTTGTAAATTCAGCTTACCGTAATTTGATTATAGGTGTTTTCTGATTAATGAAAAGGCACAGTTTGAATTCAGTTTCAGGTTTGCCTTCTTGTTCCAGATGCTGGTTGTAAGTCAACGTTAAACGTTAGTTAACGTTAGACAACATGGCGGACTTCCAAATCCGAATTCTCAACCGCCAACGGTTTTCAGTGGTAGGGATCGGACTTCTGTGAAAGGAGGGGAGGATTTATTGTAATATAGCCTAACTTTTCGTTGGTGGAAACTGCCTAAATGGTACAAAACCTAATGTTAGCCCAAACGATCACAACCCGCCCAAAACTGTTTTTACCCGCCCAATTAAATTAACGTTACATTTAAACAAGTAACGTTAACGTTAGGAGAGCGGAAAACCGCCCAATCTGGCAACACTCTGACTCTGTGGTATCCAAACCATTCCCAAAGAAAAATGTTTTAAAATCAAAATTTGGGGTTTGCACTCAGGTATTGCGCTTATTGTCAGTCAGTCAGTCATTTTCTACCGCTTGTTCCCGTTGGGGGTCGCGGGTGACTGGAGCCTATCCCAGTGACGTCGGGCCTTAGGCGGGGTAACGTTACACCCTGGACAGCGGCCAACTCTCGCAGGGCCGGCACATAGACAGACACGCTTATTGTAACTAACGTTAATGTTAATAGTAAAGTTAATGTAACGTTACAACGTTAGTTAACCCATCAGTTGTTTATGCTAGTTATAATGTCTTATGACCATGTAAGTTCATATACAGTAAAATTCATTAATGATAATTTAAATAATGTAAATTTAAGTATTTTTAAAATGACCAAATACTCAGATTTAAGTTTAATTTAAAAGGCTTGAGAAGTATTTTTGTTTAACGTTACCAGATTTGGATATAATCTGACACTTTTACAAGCACTCCTACTGACCCTGCCAGTGTGTTGGATAAAATACTGTATATGATGAAATCTCTCCTCAGTATGTGCATACTGAGGAGGTCAAATTGAGGTCAAATGGTGTTCAGTGTCCCACTGGGCTTCTGGGTTGAGGTCCTTCATGTTGTCTACAGCCAGGTCTGTCTCGCTTTATTTAGGAGGTAAATGAATATGCAGCATGTATCAGGTGACTTGTGTGTTTTTCCTTGTCACTGAATCTAGCCATAGCTCTTTATCTGTCCTCAACATGTGATGATTAATCCAAAGCATCTGAGTCCCACGGAGCTAAATGTTACAAATAGCCTTTGTTTCCTCCAGCGTGAGTGTATCTCGGTGCACGTGGGTCAGGCTGGTGTCCAGATTGGCAATGCCTGCTGGGAGCTTTACTGCCTGGAACATGGGATCCAGCCTGATGGACAGATGCCCAGTGACAAGACCATTGGCGGAGGAGATGATTCCTTCAGCACCTTCTTCAGTGAGACTGGAGCTGGAAAGCATGTCCCCAGAGCTGTTTTTGTGGACCTGGAGCCCACTGTCATTGGTAAACTCTTTATTAGATATAGACCATAGTTGCTGCTTGATTTTGGTTAGTCAAAACCTAAAGTCATTTTGTGTTAACCTGTCTCTTCAGATGAGGTGCGAACTGGGACCTACAGGCAGCTCTTCCACCCTGAGCAGCTGATCACTGGCAAGGAGGATGCTGCCAACAACTACGCCCGTGGACACTACACCATCGGCAAAGAGATCATTGACCTGGTGCTGGACAGGATCCGCAAACTGGCGAGTCCATTCAGAGCAGGAGGAGTTCCTTCCTGATACGACTGGGAGCCTGTGATGAAATATAATTATATAATATAATTCCAAAGAAGTGATGCATTAACAATGTGTCAACAGCACATGTATGCTTGTATATCAATTCAACTTGTGCAGTTTACCTGTGCGCCACCAGGGGGCATCAAATCATTATCCATGACAACTAATTTATTTTACGCCCATTTAAAGCGATATTCTAGTCATGCAGATAGTTTTGCTTTTAGGTTTCCAGGTTTTGAGATATATGTCTCTGAGATTTCCGTCTCCAATCCAGTACAGTGGAGGTGAATTGGATAAAATTCAGCAGCAACATCTCTTTCCAAAAACAGTTTCTCAGTTACTCTTATCACATAACAAGTTCAACAGATTGCAAATTTGCAAATGAACTTTTTAAATATATTCCTCTGAGCACCACAAGGAAGTGGCCGTATTTAGGTCCAACACAGGGGACGAGACCTATTTAACCTCTATTTAAAGAAACATTGACCTTGTATGTTCATGATGTCATCGTAGTCATAGATTTAAGCTTAATGTCAAATTTAGGTTCTAGTGTGGTTTTGACTTCATCTTCTGTTAATTTTTCTGTCAGGTCAGTGTGCAGTGTTTTTTTAATGGTTAGAATTATAATTCTCATGAGTTTCCGTCATCTAAACTATATTATCTTATATTTGGTCAATGTCTGTCCTCAGGCTGACCAGTGCACTGGTCTTCAGGGCTTCCTGGTTTTCCACAGCTTCGGAGGTGGTACCGGCTCTGGTTTTACCTCCTTGCTGTTGGAACGTCTGTCTGTAGACTACGGCAAGAAGTCCAAGCTGGAGTTCTCCATCTACCCAGCTCCCCAGGTGTCCACTGCTGTGGTGGAGCCGTACAACTCCATCCTGACCACCCACACCACCCTAGAGCACTCTGACTGTGCCTTCATGGTGGATAACGAGGCCATCTACGATATCTGTCGCAGGAACCTGGATATTGACCGTCCTACCTACACCAACCTGAACAGACTGATGAGTCAGATTGTGTCCTCCATCACTGCCTCTCTTCGTTTTGACGGTGCCCTCAACGTTGACCTTACAGAGTTCCAGACCAACTTGGTGCCATATCCCCGCATCCACTTCCCTCTGGCCACCTATGCCCCTGTCATCTCCGCTGAGAAGGCTTACCATGAGCAATTAACAGTGGCAGAAATTACCAACGCCTGCTTTGAGCCATCCAATCAGATGGTAAAATGTGACCCTCGTCATGGCAAATACATGGCTTGCTGCCTTTTGTACCGTGGTGATGTGGTGCCCAAAGATGTCAATTCTGCCATTGCAACCATTAAGACCAAGCGCACCATCCAGTTTGTGGACTGGTGCCCAACTGGTTTCAAGGTTGGCATCAACTACCAGCCGCCCACTGTAGTTCCTGGTGGAGACCTGGCCAAGGTCCAGAGGGCTGTGTGCATGCTGAGCAATACTACTGCTATTGCAGAGGCCTGGGCTCGGCTTGACCACAAGTTTGATCTGATGTACGCCAAGCGTGCCTTTGTTCACTGGTATGTAGGTGAGGGTATGGAGGAGGGGGAGTTCTCTGAGGCCAGAGAGGACATGGCAGCTCTGGAGAAGGATTATGAGGAGGTTGGAGTTGACTCAGTTGAGGGTGAGGGAGAGGATGAGGGTGAGGAGTATTAAAAAGGAACAAGGCACTAGTTAAACAGGACAGATAATTCCATTGTGGTTTTAAATACAGTCCAATGTTTGTGCTATAAAATACCAGTTTGGCTACGTTCAGAATAACATTTTTGAAAAGTATGTTTGTGCTAACGTTCCTGTGACAGTAAGGACCAGAGAGCATCTGGCAGCATGAGGAAGTTGGAGTTGACAAGGGAGAGTGGAGTTAAGGGACCTAAAAGCACTAGTGACAATGGAGATGGAGATACATTTTTTTTTTCTTGAATGGCATTCCAAAAATGAATGTTTGTCTATCAAGTGAATGTTCAGAATAAAAATCCTGGTTATGTTCTAAATAAAGTTCTTGTGGCATATGAAGCTGTGCATCTGTTTATTTGAAGAACTTGTTGGATTAGTCCTTCAAACTGTCGCAGACATAATTTTGATAAATACCTGTACAACAAAACACACCATGTATGATAGAGATTATATATTTTATATTTAGAACAAACAGCGTTTACGTTTCACTTATGTTGAAAATTATATTTGAAGTCAGGGTTATGGTTTGTAGTTTAAAAACAACAGTCAGTATGTTCTAGCTATGACTTACCTCACCAGATTCCCAGTGTTGTTTTTTTTACAATCTTTGGGCTTTACAGAAAACTAGGCTCTGGTAAATATAAACCTATTAGTCAGGCCACAGTGCACAATCTCCTAACCTGAATGTTATACCTGTTTAGTCAATAGATAAGAGATTTTCTAACCCTTTTGGTTAAAGCCACAGCTCAGGACAAGAAGCCCCATAAATGTGTAATGGGAAAAAGATGATCTTGGCAATAAAATGCTTCTGAGTATCCCTGATTAAACTGGCCTGACAACATTTTGCTTCCATAATATCTTTTCAGGGCCTATGGTTTAACAGTAGCAAGGCTATGACAAAGCCACCCTGTTTACATCAGGTCATCTAAATGAGAACCAGGGCAGCAACTAACTAATTTTCATTATTGTAGCAATCTCTTGGTTATTATCTTGATTTATCGATTGATTGTTTGGTAAGTGAATTTTCAGAAAAATGTAAAAGATCATGCTTTCCAAAAGCCAAGTTGATATATTCGCACTGCCTGTTTTGTCCTCCAAACAGTTCTAAAGGCAAACATATCTAGTTTACTATCAAATAACAAATAGAAGCCGAAAATATACGTTTGAGAGGCTGGGACAAGCACATGGACCAATCAATTAATCTAATGTGGACTCAAAGGCGGCAGCTGAAGACGCACCTGTATGCCTTCAGGTGATTGGAACAACAAAGCAGTTTGGGAATACAACAATAAAAGAAATAGAGAAAGATAAACCAGCCCACAGATTTACAGCCGGAGAGCATGTGAAGTCAGCTTTGGCCACTCGCACTTTAAATATGACACTGGTATTTCTAAGGTTTCTGTGAAGAGCATTGATTACAACCTATACTACAACATCCATGACGCACTGAACTGACAAAGAATGGCGCATGCGCATGAACTGCCCGAGTAAACCGATGACATCACGAGCAGCCCGGACCAACTAGTCTGTTGAATCATCTCCGTCCCGTCAGGGCTGTGTGTATTTTTGGTTGCTTTACTTCTCTGCGTACCTGATGAACTTGTGGGCACAGCCAACAAGAAACATGTTCAACGTGGCGAGGTAAGAACACTGTCGTTAGAGCCAAGCTCGCACCATAACGGCTGCAACAACACCCGCGTGAATATCCACACCGGGCCGACGTCGGTGGTGACCTCAGTACCGGTGCGTCCAGTCAGTGCAACAGCCGTCATTAACGTTAGCTGTGGCGACTTTATTGACGCTGTTGTGCGTCTTTTGTTGAATTTTCCGAGCTTCCTCATAGAGCTTCAGCGTCAGTGACCTAAACCTGGTGTTTAGATTGGAGCCAACAGACAGGAGTCGGGTGACATTTGCATCTCTTTTGCAAAGTGTTTTTGTTTTGTCGGCTCCGTCTGTCTGTGGGGGAAGCCGACCTGTCCGCAGAGAACCGCACTGCCATTCTAGCTAAAACCCTAAAGACGCGAACGAGGTCCGGGGGCCTTCAGGGTCCCTGGGAGGATCCTCGGGGTCTCCCAGCAAAGTGAGGACACGTTGAAAAGTCAGTACATTTACTTGCCTAGATGTGAGGGTCGTGTAATTTTTGTTACACTGAGATACTACACAGTGCTAGAAGGTGGTCAGGTCAGTGTTGTTAATCTATATGAATGGTTATGGGGTTAATGTTGGGATGGTAGACAAAGAATAAAGCTCACAAGAGTCTGAATGGTAACTTTGGTTAATAATTAATTGTTTGACCCAGTATCTGTAGTAGGCTATAGCCTGACCAGTCCTGGATTTTCGAGGTCCATACCAATATCGATATTTCAGAGTTTTAAAAAATCCAATAGTAATATATTGGATGATACTTACTTTTTGTTTTACATAAAGACATTATAAAAACATTTATGCTTTATTAAATTTACAAGTGGGTCATTACAGAACGGTGACCAAGATGTGTGACATTTTACAGGTGAAAAATAAACTTGCCAGTGGTCTCGAGTTGATGAACTATGTAATGGAGAGCTGGAAAATATGCTGAGATAACAACAAAAAAAATCGCACTTAACTTTAATCCAATGTTGTAATTGGATTTATATTGATATCCAGGGTTGATCATCTCTTCACATGTCCCAGTACTATAACATTCTCATCTTTAATTGATGTCACATACAGTTGCTTGGCCTTAAATTCCCCATTACCCTTGATAAAAGAACTGCCCTCCAGAGCTTTCAGACATATGATACTTCACCTGTTCTGGGTTAATATTCACTTGTGACGCTTTGCTGGGACGTGAAGTAACTCACTTGTGAAAGCCATAAAGTTACAGGTCAGTCAGAGAGCACAACACAGAGATTATCACAGCATAATCATCCTAGTGGTAGGCTTTTATCCAGTTAGTCGCTTATCAGAAAAGGCTTGCATTCCCGAGAATTAAAATGCCCTAAATCATTGAGGGGCTGTACGTGCTTGTAATGACCCGCTGCCTTGTGAGAGGGCTTACTGCTGTGGTGTGATCTGCAGACATGTTTTGATTGTAAACATGGGAGAAGCCTTACATGATGTACCATGCTGTTATTTTGTTCAGTGTTAATGCTCAGACAGGGAGTTGGCTGGTTACAGATCAGCGTTGACAGGCACTGACATGTGAATTATGTGTCTTGTTTTTAGGAATAGGTGCACATTGTGGATAATTAGTCTTTGTTGTTGCTTTTCTATTAGAGCCTGACTGATAAATACCCGTAGGCCGATATTATTGGCTGATATTGAGATATCACAGATATATCGGCTTGGCATGAGTATTGTCAGATTTGCACTTGGTGGCTTGTATAGTCTAATTAAAGCATAACCCCATTTGATGCTGTTCATAAAGTAACTGTGTTTTCCTCTTTTAGACAGGCTGTCTCATGTGCATGCATGTACCAGTACTGGTATTCAAGTCAATTTATTTTATATGGCCCAATATCTTACATTTGCCTTAAGGGCATGCATTACTTATTTATTGTGTATTAGTTTTTGAATGGTGGACCCTCACACCCACCCACCTTAGGTAGTGAGTGTGTTTATCCGACTGTTAGCATAAAGTCCTTATTATGTCTTCTTGCCTGACAGATCAGCAAACACAATAGACATCACGTGTACCTTGACAAGCTTGTTGCTGTGTTAGTTCAGCATATTAGTTGCTGTTAGCAGCTATGCAAGTCACATTTATGGCATTGCTTCCTCTACACAAACATAGCCCTTGGCTAAAGCAACCACGGTCTTGTTTTGTTGGCAATGGTCGTTTGTTGATGTTTCTAGTCATCCTGCTGTTGTCACAGACACGAACACTCTCTGTGCTGCTGTCGGAAACGGAATTTGACAACAACTGTCCTCGGTGAAACGGACTGCAGCGTTGTGACTCAGTGTCAGTTGGCACTGGTGGAGAACCGGAGCACAAACACGGTGGGAAATTAGCACCAGCCACCAGCCAAATGCTGGTCAAATATGAAAGATGCTGGTGGATTTCAGACACAAAATAATGATGGCGAGTGGCTGGTGAATCTGAACATTTGAAGAAAGCGAATGAAATCAGACTTCTCTTAGCCCAACTATCCCTATAGTTCTTCACCATCCATTGACATCACAATATGTCAGTGAACGGCAAAAGAAAACTGCTACAGCTGGCATTGTGAGCATTGGCTTATCTATTAGGTAAGGTGATAGATTTGTCATCCCTATGAACAGATGAAAACTGGCAATGCCTTTGGTTCAGTTCTTGCTCCACAGAGTAAAGCAATCACATCAAGGTTGCCAGTCCATCAGCAGTGGCAGTGTATTGAACCTGGTGCTCTTCTGTCCGTTAGCACACACAGACGCATCTGAAGCTCTCTGGGGGAACTGGGTTAATGAACAGAGTGTTACGTTTCATAGGACTGGCAATGCAGCCTCCCTGGTTGGCTCACATTAAGGACTACAGAGGGAAAGAGTAAACGGCAGCACCAACACCAGGGGAGAGGTATAGACTAACTATTGTTTCAATGGTGGATGTCATTTAACAGTGGCTGTAACACAGCTGAGCCCCTAAGACTACCGTATGTCAGCATGGTTTTAGGATGTTGTGGTAGCATTAATGTACAGAGTCAGGGGTTGAACCACGGCCCTGTGATGAATGTTTTCCCTGTGAGAATAATGAAAATGTACATCCTTATTTAAGTAGTCAGTAACTAGTTATATCAGCCTTCTTTTTAGCATCCTGAGCCATATTAGGGATATAAATTATGTTTTTACTGTAAATGATGCACTGTGGAAATCTATTTAACTATTACACAAGCGTTCCATATGTGTTATCGGCTATAATTACTTTAGTTAAGCATTAAGTGGATGTATACTTACTGAAATATGCATGTATGATTTGGCACTGTCAGTAAAAGAATAGTTTTAGTATGAGAAGGTAGCAAATCCAGTTAGTATACATACAGTGGTTACTACTGACTCATGATGCATGCGTCACATCCTAATTCCCTATCTGTACTGTTTCCACCCAAGGGGGTGGACGATATAAGAAAATACTGTCATGTCTCAGGGTGTATTAGGCCATTGCAGGTGTGCAGAAGTGCTTTATGGAATTTTATGTGATTTTTCAATACATTTGATGATGCACCTTACCGAATGTCAGAAAATACTTAACATTCACATCCCAATTTCTAAATCCTTACAATTAAGAAGCTGAAACCGGAGAATGTTTCTCATTGTTGCTTGAAATATGACTTAAATGATTAATGATGATTGACCATCAAAGTAGTCGCTGAACATTTTTCTGTGCATTGACTGTTTCTACTTGATACACAGTAATGAAGATCATGGGAAGAGTGATCTGTCAGATTCTTATATGCTGTGTTTTTGTTCTTTGCTTAAGACCCATATCAGAATGTGACGCCCTCGATCGGGTCAGTTTCAGCATCAAATGAGTCCAGTGATTATTTATTTATTTATTTTTTTTTTTACGTCAATGAAGTGACCTAAAACCTCTTTGAATTGTTTGTAGCATTTCCTGCTGGTGTCAGAGCTTCGTTTTCTCAGATCAGGCTCTCTCTTTATGATGTGTGGTGGATCCTGTGGGATAAACTGTGGACCAGCAGCACTCTGCTGGCCCGCCACAACAATAGGCCTGTATGACTGTTTGAATGTGCCATTCTTTGTGCGGTGTGCTTCACTTGGGCCAGACAATGGCTTCATTTAGCATCCCTTCTCTGTCGAGGCCTGCTCTGTCACCATGGCAGCCCTGCCATGCCACACCCTGCCCCCAGTCTGGTCCGGCTTTGCGCTTGTCCTCGCTGTTAGGACAGCTGGGCTTGGACAGCCATTGTTGGCCACACCCGAGACCCAGCCTCACATTTTGAGGATTGCTGCATTGCGGCCGAGCTGGAAAACCTCACAGTTCATTAGAATTTTCATTTGTAAAAAGTTGAGTATTATAAACCAAAGGCTCATCTAACTCCTAACCTTGAGCTTGATGGAGACCTGCTGAGCATAATTTACTGGAGAGAAAACCCCCCCCCCAGAAAAGAGTCTGGGGTTTCCTTCAGTGTTTTAAAGCAGAGGTGGGCCACCTCATCTGAAATAAGGACCACCTTCTCTGACGTTATAATTACACTTTTTGTAAAATTAAACATTTTAATTTAGAGAGAAAGAATATAGTTGCTATTTGTCAAAAGAAAAGCCAGCATATTTAGTGTAGCTAAAGTGGCAGTCACCTACAAACTAATTTCATCATGAGACGAGAGTTAGGATGATGCTGGCTTTCAACCTCCGCTAAATAGTTTTTCTGGGGGAAACCCTCAGCCATAGCTCTTGATTTGGCATTTTTTTACATTAGACCTTTTTGTGAGTAGTAGGTCCTTCACGGCAAATTTATTTCTGCAATAAAAACGCGTCGCAGCTACTAGATGATGTGAACTGGTAAGAAAACAACTCACAATCACTGCAGATGTTACGCACTGTCACCCTTTATTTGCCGTAAATTTACAATCTAATTAATAAGATTATAAAATCTGAAGAACCTAATGTCACCGTTAGAGTTGAGTGAAAACACTGACATGCTTGCAAAAGTTGGCACATTAGCCTCCATCCACTGAAACCAGTGTAATTATTAGTTGTGTTGAGCCAATTCCAGCCCAGTCACTGGTGTTGCTGCACAGACTCATCTCCAAAGAGCTCCCTCCAGAGAAACAAGCCTCGATCTGCAGTCTTATGGTTCTATAACTAGAACTGGGTGACCTATGAAATTATATTTTGGGCCAATCTGAACTTGTTGCAGTTGTACCTTCGAGAGCAGAGCACAAGCTGTGCTACTTCTGATGCCTGCGGAGCGTTTCTTTTTTGGGACAGTTTAAAGAGGTAAAGACTTTATAATGTGTAAAATGAAGCACCTAGTCTTACAAATTGGTCAACATACAATTTTAAAGCATATTACGATATTTCTAATGGATAGTAGGTAACCTAACCCCAGAAATATTAATATATTACCTTTAAATGTGAGGTTGTGATAACGTATAGATTATGAATTCTGTGTGGTTACCATTAGTCTTCAGAAATACGTCTCATCCATGTATGATTTTTAGTGGTGATAGAAGCAGTCACCAGAGCTTTCTTTATTTTTCAGTTTTTTTTATATTACCAGTTTTATCCCCTAGACAGTACAACAGTAAATCTATTCTATGAAAAATATTGTCCCTTAGGAAATATATAACACTACATTGCAGAATAAGTGACATCTCCTCTAAATATACGTTAACAGAGGACAGAGCAGTCAGTGTTTTTGCACAAACTGAGCTGTAAACTAAAGATTTTTCACCCAAACAAAGCTGAAAAGATTGAGTCTTCTTATTGCTCGCAGCTCAACACAGTTATAAATGCGCTACACTATAATAAAGATTCAGTTTTTGGAACTAGTCTTTCCTGGTTAAGTGTTATTTGAAGTGACATAATTGTCTCAGGCTGTTACAGTATGTCACATGACAGTATTGTCTGAAGTCTTTTAATCACTTAATTTTTTTTCAGCCTGTGTAGTTTTTAATGAATAGTTTTGCTTTGCTTTTCCTACTCAAGAGTGGCATTCATTTGTGGTTAACAAAGTTCGAAAGTGACTGTTCTCGTGCCAGACTGAGAGAATTGAGGCAAACCTCAGATTATCATGACAATGAGCATCAAAATTAATCTCTTGTGTGCCTCAGCCGCAAGATGTGGAGAGTGTAGCCATGCTGCGGTTCAAACAAAGGCAGCATGTGGGTCCTGTCCTGTCCTGTGTGTGTGTGTGTGTGTGTGTGGGGGAGTCCCGTAACCGAGATGTTGGTTTGTGTGGTGGGAGGGGGTTTTATGGGCCAAGTGGGATTCATGTTTCAGTTCTTGCTCGCCTCTCTCCCCTTTGTCTAGGTCACGTTATTAATGTTAATTCCCAAAGCAGAGATGCTAGAAATGAGAAAGTTTGCGGTTTTGGTGGGCCTGTGAGCCCTCTATCTTACTTTTTTAATTTGTTGTTCTTGCAGGAGAGATTCCAGCTGGTTGGGTGCCAGCATTTTGTCTGACAGCAAATTTTGTGCAGTCATCAATTCAGGCTGCTACTTGTAGTTATTGTAATAACAGCTCAATCACTGAAAGCTGACGCGTGTTCGACATTTCAAAGCGAACCGTATCACGATCACCAAAACAACTTCCATACTTAGCCCGTATAACAACATTTCAACCGTTAAATACTAAAGTTCAGAACATTTCCTTTGCCCTATCATATCAGGGCACATTTACAAAGAGAATTAATCTCAAAAGATGGAAAACTGTGACAGTATCCGGGAATTTCTGAGGGTGCAGCTTTAACACTACCAAAATATAAAGCTTGTTTTGACGTCTATGCCAGACAAAGCTCATTTACAACCAAATCACAGTTTTCTAATTTTGAGCCTTAAGGGTACATATTAATGCTTTAAAAATACTCAGTGGACCAGAATTACATGAGGATTTTTTAGACTGTCCCGTTCAGCCGGTTTGATTCATTTCTTCGATTTAAAATAGGTCAGATGCCAACATTTATCTTCCTCCGACACAAACCAAAGCATGCATAACAGGTTTTGAAACAGCCGACAGATATCAGATTCAGCAGCAGACTGTGCCAGAGCACGACATGCTTTATCCTGCTCTTAAAATGCCACCCCACCCTCCAGAAAGCACGCTCAAGTTCTGACAAGTTGTCAAACTAAAAAAGCAAAGACAGAAAAATATGTTTGGGCTATATCTCTTATCCTTCTTTCATTCATGAATTGATGCAACTTTTATCAGTTCAAAAGTTCGCAACAGCACTGAGTTGAGGATTAAGAGTTTAATTCATTGGACCTAATCATGGATGGAGTTAACTTGCTTTGCAAAGTGGACTGCCTTTATTCGAGATAATCCTCTGCATAATATATGGAAATAAAGGCAGGCTTTGGTTTGTCAGGTTCTCTCTTTCTCAATTGTTTGTATACCTCCTAAGCTGAGATGTCAATGATATTTTTTTACCATGGTAATGTAATTTCCCTGTTAACGGAGTTGGCGTCTCTGGAGTCGGTAATGTCAGTCATGCGCATTCTTATTGAATTTGTTATTGTTTAAAACAGCACATTTTGTTTCTTTGTCGTTTTTGTTGTGAAGCGCAGTGTGACATTGTGTTACTTCTTATAAATAACATTCATGAAAGCCGAAAGTAATGAATTGCAGCCTAGTGATAGACTGAAACTGCTATCTTCCTTCTTTCCTGGTACAGTATATCGACAGGTAGGAAATGTTTTCTGTTAATCTGAAAGATAGGCACTGTGGCCACCTTCTTCTCTCCAGGAACAGAAGGTGTCCTGGTTTCCTTGGGCAGGGTTTTCTGCTACGTCGAGCAGGTTCCCACAGTATAACATATCTGTGCGATAACATTACTGTAGAAAAGCCGTCATAACAGCCATGCAGTCAGACGAAACCAGCTGCGTCAACAGCTAAATGTTCCTCAGGAGTGATTGTGTTACGGCTTTTAGTGGCGACCATTGTCCGCCTCCATATTTCTTTCGTCTCTCACAGTTATGTAACTTATTATACTTTTACCAGTGTTATGATTTTGAGGTGATCCCTTAGAACAACTGGTTCATCTTTCAGTGCTCCAACCCTTCAAATAAATGTAATTTGGGGTTGTCAGTTTTTTAGGAAAATTACAACGATATTAGTAGATTATAACCGTAACAATTCTAACAGTCCCAATGTTTCCACGTTAGAGTATACTGCTACCCTGACCACAGTGTTTGTGTCACAACAGTTTGCCTTGTGCAGTTGATAGCTGAGACGCCACAGGGCAGAGGCTGTCAGGTCGATCCTGTTAAACAGCAGGTGTCCTTGTTAATGTCCCCAAACATCCTTTTTCTGCTGTTTGTGTTTTGGTTTCATGTGTCATTGCGCTGCCCTGCTCTTGCTTTAGCAGATATCCCCTAGTTTTAATATTATGGTTTGGTTTTGTCTGGTCTCAGGATGTTTTTCCCCACTGAGATTATGACACGCTCTGAGATAAGCAGCTTGTAACTCCATGCAAGATGGCTGCATACTGTATGCTGGCTTGGTTTCACCTTAGACTTTGCCTCTGTGTCAGTCATGCGTCCGGCTGGCCATAAGCCAGTCTCACATCAGTGTTTGCGGTCAAAGATAAGGCCAAGACCTCAGACCTTTTCTCATGGATTTAGTCTGGTGAGCTAATTATCAGAGCATCCATGTGTGACATTAGCACAATACTTTGAAGTTGTCTTCACCCTCAGAGCAGACTGGATACTGATTGGATTATGTTGGATTTGTTTGTTTATATGCTACCTCTACTGTAACGCCTCTGCTTTCTTAACTCTCTGCTCGAAACATTAACCACTGATTTCTCAGCGCAGTGAGCTTGGCCTACATCTGGAGGGATCAACAAGTTAAGCCGCAGCCTTTTAACCCATAAATTCTGTCAATCCGTTACAAGCATGCACACTGCAGCTGCAGCCATTCACTTCATAATATTTTTGCAGCAGTACCTTCCACTTCTTCCCAGAAGATCTTTTATCTTTGTAGCCCTAAATTCTCCAGAATTTCCTGTGAATAAAAAGTCAGGTTTGAAGGTCAAAGAAGTAGATAGAAATTTACACTTTAGAAAGTACCATACACTGAAACTACTGAAAAATAATGTTTTCAAAAGTTTGATTAAGCATCCAAAGACAATCATACTTTGACAAAGAAAAGGTCTACTTACTAGCTTTTCCCAATGCGTACATTTAATTTTGCTCATCTGAGCAAACCCCATCCACTGAGGAAGACAGTAAGATGGGTTGAATGTTCAGGGAAAAGCTAGTTGGTGGACCTTGACTTGACAAGACCGAACTTTCAATCTCAATAATCAGGCATATAATATAACAATATCGTTTTATAAACCGATAATCAACAAATATTCACTGAAATGTGAAGGGAGGCTACTGCACATGTTTTGGAAAACTCATATGCTTCGGTATGTTAGCGCTTTTACAGGACAACAGGAAATAGAGGCTCACGCTTTCTGATTATGTGAGATAAGAGAAAACATCATGTGGGTACTCCAGCCATGACATAGAAATTAAAAAACCCCTCCCTACCATTAGGTTAATATTGTTATCTCCCTACCACGTTTTCCACATCTATCCTCTTTTAAAAACACTTTTGCTGTTTTCTTTCACAAACAATGCTCCTTTTATCCCAACGTCTAAACTGTAAAGTGTTGTATCCTTACTTAGACTTCCTTTTCATTTTTGCAATTGCTTGGCTGCGTTTCTAGAGATTAGTGGATGCAGAAAGTCGAGTGGCCCTTCTGGGATGGACTTTCTATTCCAGGGGGTAATTACAAGCTTTCCAGAGGGTGGGTAGAGACCAGAAGGACCCTTTCCAATCCTGGCATTTAATTTGTGATCGTCTCCTACAAGGGAAGGGCTACATGGGTGGAAATTATGGCTATAGCCCCACCCTGAATGAAACATATGTACGGTGTAGCCCTCCTGCCTTCCACCACATGATACGAGCCAAAATATTACGTTCCCCCTTCACACATTCCTTCGCAGCAGTCTGAGAAACAGTTTTTTTATTTATGGGCTGTCAGTCATGATTCTGCTGAGAATATAGCAGAACGATTAACATTTCACTAAAGTCCTTTTATTTCCTATATAACCAGAGGAACTCAGTCAGAAAGCTTCACAGCTGAACTTTTCAGGGTCATCTACAATCTGCAGCCAGTCAGATTCCATGCTTCCTTGTATCACTGTTGATGTACTGCAAACTGATTTCCAAACTTCAGCAGCTCTCAACTTTTAACTTTTAATTTCATTGTACAACCTTGTATTGTCTATTCATAAATAAATAACCTTGTACCTTGATTTAGATTCTGTTTATTTTTTTCTTGTGCCTTGTTGCGTTGTCCCTTATCTGTTGTTATGGTTTATCTGTGTTGCTGGCCTGCTTGCTAAATCAACATATGACAAAATCATAAAAGCAATACTAACGCAGACACAATTATCGTTGCCTGTTGAAAACCAGAAAGAAAAGGGTAAAGTTGAATCTTCTATGCCCTTATGTGCTTAATAATTAACAGAAGAGTTCAGTAAAGAGAGAAAAAGGTTCACACAAACTTTAGTTTCTGTTTGAGTTGTTGTAGTAGAGTATGTATAGCAGCTTAGCTACGTCTTACTTTCAAATGTGACGGTGCAAATCCTCAACCTAGCACTGGAATGAATGTCATGTATTATGTCACTAAAGCGCGATTGCTTCTGCTGTAAATGTGCATGGTCCTAGTATTGGTGAGTGTCAAATGGGGAAAAAAATATTCCAAAGCGTGAGTGTTGGTGATTTTATCCAGAGTAGAATCCATGATAGTTAAAGGCCATTTTCTAGAGATCCCTCATCCAAAACATCCACTGGGGGTGACACTGTCCTCATACGTTACACGTGCATCTCGAATTGGTTTCAGACCGAAACAGGGAGGTTAGGAAAAACCTATATCTCTGTTTCATGAAGTTCTCTTGTCTAGCTAAAGCCAAATGCCTTGTGTTAAAAATAACTTTCTTTTTTATTACATTACAGTAGACACCTAAGAGAAACAGTAACCTCTCTCTAAAGGCATAGACAAAACCCCCAATGATTCCAGAACAACCAAAGATTCACAAAATATCTCACGTTAAATCCTCCATGTCACCAGCCAGTGTCCCATACATTTCCTGTTGTATGTACCTGGTGCCCTTGAGGTCACTAAAACATCAGTCCTGGCTTTTATTGACACGGACGATCCGTCCCACCAGAACAGAAGCCCTCCATGAGAACAGGACTTGTCTGTTATTCCAGCTGCATGTCATTCTTTTTAGAGGCAGCTACCCAGAACCGTCCAGCTTCCACTTTTATCCATTCATGACTGCACCGGCGCGGCTCGCCACTGATGTCTGTAACACCCGTCCTGAGATAAACTGTTTCACATAAGCCCAGTTTCTTGGATAACACCACAGTGCAGTGTCTCAAATATGGACATCTCAAATCTAGGCAGAAAGTTTCAGTGCTCTAGAAGATTGCATTATATCAGCTCGCATGATGTGTGATTTAGAAGTGGTCCAGAAATCTTAAAAAGCTGCAGGCGACACGTTGGCATCTCCAAATGGCAACGAGAGGCAGCTGTCTAAAAACTTTGAAGTTTTAATAACCCAAAAATAATGTAAATTTACCTTATTGACCTCCAAAAAGCATACTCATGTTAAGTAAACTGGTTGGTTTGTGTTGCTTTATGGTTAAGGGACGAAGCGAAGCAGCAATTCTAATACTGAATGTTGCTGGGTGCTCACTCACAAGGAAAAAGTTTGAATTTCGCTTTTAGGTTTGATTTGTGACTTTCTTTTGGTGTCTGAGTCCAGAATTTTCTTGGTGCGTAGTGTAAATCCATAGTCTCAGTTACAGAGCATGTGATACACTGTGTTTCTGCTGCATTTCTGCTGATTGGACAAAGCTGCGTTGAGTTACAAAATATACAACAAGAGCTCTGTGACGTCTTGTTAGCGTGATACCCCTCGGTAATGCTTGGCTCACTTCTGAAGAACAAGAAGGTAATGATTGATTGACTCTTATTTTGTCACACCTGCACAGAAACCTGTAGGGCCTGAATCACGTAGATGACTTCTGTTTTCTTATGAGAACATGTCTGGTTTTCTCAGCTCCTGTTTTAACAGGGATTGACAAAGTACTGTTTGGATGCTACAGCCTCAAGAATGACCTCAAAGTTGAATCAACACCCCTCTCATGTAGTCTCACCAATATTGTTTTTTTTTTTACTGAGGTTGTGATGTCCTGATCTAGTTTTTTTTTTTTTTTTTTTTTGGCCCAAATTCTGATCCAAGTTTCTTTTAATATTGGGTATCTGCCGAGCCCGACCTGATACTTATATTTACGTAAATGTTGATTAAATCAGACACATTGAACAGCTGTAGCCTTCTCAGTTCTGCCCGCCTTATTCTGTAATAGCTTAGGACATCCCTATCTTAAAGATAGAATTGCAGGGCTGTTGGTTTGGATTGTATTTGATTTTACAGTTGTTGCTTTTCTTGTGTCTACACCCTCAAACACCATCCGACTAAAAAGAAGCAGTATTCCCATTTACGAGATCAATTTCCCATTAATATTGCCATAATCATAGTATATGTGTGAAAGGACCGGACACTGAGTACATTTGTTTCAAGTGCCATACACAGAAAACTAAATTCTTTACACATTTTCATGACTTTGGTGTTTATTCAGTCCAAAACATATCACTATGTTGCATTGTAGGACTGTTTATGGATGCTGGATGTTGTGAGTCCGTAATTAGCGGAGATGCGGGAGTGATGCTTGTGCTGTAAATCACGTGGGAGTGTCTGGGATTGTTTAGATTAAAATCCTCTGGATATTTTGTCAGTTGTCTCATCATTGCCAGACTGTTTGGAATGTGTCCAGTGTTTTAAGTTGCCTGGGCTGAATGTGTTTTTATTATCCACAGGAGGAGTTTAAGGTACACAGGAAGTTTGACATAGCATTATTTCTTTAGTCACCTTGTCACACTTTCACTGCCTCCCATCTCTCTCGCTCCCACACCTACATTTACACCATATGCATTTTACACCTTAGCTTTGTTTCCCTAATGCAGCTCTCCAAACAAGCCCTCTCCAAACAAACCCTAAACAAGTTGTCCAAAGCCAGTGCAGGGGGGAGGGTGTGAGCTGGGCGGCGGCCATGGCTTGGCTGCATCCTATTAGGACTGGGAGTGTTGAAAAGGGGTGTGGCCTGGAGCCAGTAACATCTGTGCCTGTCCCCTCTGCCCCCACAGCATTCTGCAGAGAAAGGCAGAAAGAAGGCGGTTAGGGAGGGAGTGGATACGCCAAGGAGAAGTTCTCGCCGGCCAGCTGGCTGTTTGCAAGATCTCAAACAGCAGCTCATGCTGTATGGCGAGTTTATCCCTTGTTTGCCCCCCCTTGCCATCAGAGAAAAACAGTCTCCATCTATCCGGGCTTTTTCCTCTCGGCTGAGTTTGACAGCCTCTGGGATTCAAGGTGCTTATTTAGCCGCTCCAACCCCGAGCAGACGACTTTGAACCTGCGTGGATTACATACCCTGCGCAGGAAATGCTCCGCTGCGTGTTGTGTACAAGCATCGTTTTTTCTGTCAACAGTGCAGAAAGCAGGATACTGCAGTGAGCTGAGGATATAAAGGGAATGCTCAGAGCACAACAGAGGCGAGCTCACCCCTGGACAGGGTAAGACAAACTCAATGAATCTGCCTATTCTACCCTGTAATCAAATGAGTGCAATGAAAAGGAGTGCAGGAGCCGGCTATCTGCTAATAGGAATGTGTGTGTGTGTGGGGTGCATCTGAAGATAGTCCGAGGCTATCAGTGTCTCTGTTTGTGTGTGTGTGTGCAGGGGCTGCTGGTTTGCTTTATCGCTCCCCAGGATACAGCCTGGATTCCTCTCACCAAGACGTAGGTGATTGTGTCATGTCGGTCTAATTAGGAGGTGTTGGTGCAGAGAACGGTGTTGCCGTAGTAACGGGGGGGGGGGGTCCGACTGGGCCCCGGGGCTGATTTCGTGGTGAGAGAGTTGTCCTGTGTGTACGGGGAATGCCCCATAATGACAAGGCTGGTCTGTAGATAGGGTGAGGCGGTGGTAGAAATATGTGCACAGACAGACAGAGGCTACAGGCTGCTACCTCCCAGCAGCTTCTCTCTGTGGTTTGGCGAACGCAGCCCGTTATCAGTGTCAAGTGAGTGTGTGAGGGAGAGAGGATGGCATACTTTTTTCCATGAAGGGGGCGGAGTGCAGATAATCAAGTCAATGAAATGGAAAGTCACCTTGAGCAGAGAGGGGTCTGCTCATTTCCTGTCGCTGCCCATCCTTCTGGTTCCACTCTCTCCTCCTTAGCTTCTCTCGAGAGGCTGTTTATACTCTGCATCACATGTAAGTTCTAAAACTATACAGACTGATGTATTACAAAGGACTGACAGTAAATCTGCAGGATTTTATGGTGCCTCTGAGTGATGGCAAGAAGATGGCTAGATTTTACCCTGTAATCCCTAATGATTTTGTTATTTGTTTTAGTGCGCTGAATTAGAGAGACAATCCTATTTTCTCCCCTATAAACATCCAGAGCAGATTAAAAAGGAGGGTAACGTGTAGTGGAAGGGGCTTACATTAAATCACCCACCACCCACTCAGCTTGCACCCGTCACCCACCGCTCCGGTTACCATAGCAACTGAGGAAGAGGAAGGGATTTTAAAGGACAGGCTGCAGCTCAGGGTATCCTAGAAGAGATTACAGCACTCTCCACGACCCATTATTGATGATCTGAGAGGTTATCCGTTTTACTACTCAGAAATACATTTGACTAATATTGGGCTGTGCCCAGCTGTAATAATGTTTGCATTTCCTTCTGCCACACAGAGGGAGATCATGATGATGGTTGATGGTACTTTATGATGTTCTCAGTCATGCAAAGTCAACAGTTTTTGAACTCACCAAAGGTTTATTACTTTCTGTTCTGTCTTGATGCTCAGCGGTTTCTCTTATTTTCCAGTTATCCAGTCATTCTCTGCTCACTTATAGCCATGATGATCGTCTAATAGTCAAATCAATAATGTTGATAGAAGCACAGACATAACCTAGATGACACTAATTCGATGATGGTATTGATTCTCTTCCCTTTCTGCTGATAGTCAAGAGCTTATTGATCCTGTTCAGTGGTCTCCACTCTTTTTTTTTTTTTTTTGTCAGATGTACCTCTGCCGTATCAGACGAGCTAAAGTACGCCTTCGTCGACACCACTCACCAAGTTTCAAATGTTCATTTGAATAGATTTTTAAACTGGATGTTGTTAATTATATAAATATGGACATTATATTTTCATATAAATGAACTCTCAATGTTTAGGGCAATTTGGTCAGTTTTCTTTATGTACTACTACCATTTGGAGTGGCGGAAGCTTAACGTGTCAACCATTTATTACTTTACTGTTTCAACTTCGATGCTTGCCTGCTTACTAGTTTCCATGCAATCTCAATCGCTTGGTGGTCAGGTGTTACACCTGACTCTATGTGGATAACTGCTTTTACATCAAATTGTAATTTCTTTTTTTCAGATTACTTGAACTACTCGACGCACCTACTCTTTGCATGCACCTCCTGTCAAGTGCCGAAATACCTCCTGGGGTATAATTACCGCTGGTTGAGAGTTTTTGCACTAATTGAATCTGCATTAACTGCAGTTCATATACAAACACTCTCAGGAGGATTTCCTCTTTCTGATTACCAAAGTATGCTGTCATGGTTATAATGTGATGGATTTAACAGCAATAGTCTAACCTACAATCTGTTTAAGACCCTTCTCTCATAAAAAATTGAACTTTCTTGACTCTCCAGTCTCAAAGCTAATACTCAGCATTTTCCCACCATCTGCTCACTGCTTTGGTCCATTAGATTTGAGACCTATCAGCACATTTATTAGGAGCTGCACATGCAGAACATCCAAAACATAGTGGATACAAAGCAGTATTGCAAATTAATACAGCTGGGAATTAAACAACCTCATGATTTATAACCCAAACTTGAACCTGCATGACAAATACAGATCATAAAAGTTAAGCTGCTGCTGTTTGCAATCTCAACACCTATGCTATGTGTTAAACATTGCCTTTTTTTGTTCAGATTTTTTTCACAATTATGAGGTGGCATGATAATAGCTACTCATGTTTATGTGCTATTTTTAAACTAAACTGCTCTTTTTTCACTGTTTTGGAACACAGCCAGCAAACCGAACCCAGATGACTAAGCTGAAATCCTGGCAAGGATATTGTCGCATGTTTGAGTAGTTTCCCTCCTTGCCCCAATTCTAACCTCCACTTGAAGTTTTGACCTGAGGAAGAATGCTAACATGTTAAGAGTGGGGGGTTGGAGAGTCTGTCTGCAGAACAAGTTTGACAACCCTGCCTGTGGAAAGAGCAGCAGCCTTTAACCTGCTATTTAATCTCCGTCCTCCCTGCATTTCAGCCGCACACTCCCTAATCCTAAATGTACATTTTTGGCTTTGTGGTATTATTCATTCGTGTAAGAATTAAAGGGGAATACCACTGAATTACTTTTTAAGTCGTGGAACAATTCAGTGTTTTAGATATCGTTCAGTCTAATATCTAACAAAAAAATTTATTTTTCTATCTAATCTGTGACCATAGGCAATTATATGATCATGAATTCTCCGCACAAATTCATTTCGGAGAGCATACACATTTGTTCAAAGCATCCAGTATCTCTATGGATAAGCAGTATAATTTAAAATATGGTGGGTCTGCCAGTAAATGGACCATCCCTAGGTTTTTAGATTATTGTGGCATCATGTGACTGAATGCTTCCCAGGCAACCAAGAAACTTAACTGACAAACATCTCTTTATCAGCACTTTGTTCGTGAAACAATGGTGTGGCCCCCACATGAGGAATGACTACATTTAGTCAGTTTGCACTGATCACAGCCTTTATCTTCCATTCCTGCTTGGTGATCATTTTTGACCAGATAATTAACCTAAACTGTTTAAAACAGGCGGGGCTAGAGATACACAGGCTGGTTTTGGACTAATATGAGTCTTGACAGTCTGACGGCGACAATGTCTCCGGATGAAACGTGTGGCCACAAGTCTGTGTTACGAGGAAGGATGTGGAAAACAATTAGATTACCTCTATGTGACATGGGGCTGATACTGCAGTGTCTGTGTGTTGGTAACAGTGTACAGAACTATATTTAGCTTTGGTGTGTACTATGAAATATTACAATTGTGATACACGCCTAATGTTCAAAACAGTACACACAGACACAGTTTTAGATATTTTCAGCAGCTGTTTAAATAGAAAACGAAAACTACGATGTTGTTGTTCAGAATTTGGTGTTTGAACACAAGGGTTGAAGGGTTTGGTTATAGTATGAAACATTTTTCTAAATAATATGGAAATTTGGCTCAGCACCAAAGTGAAATGTTTGAGTAGCAAACAGACTGCGGCAACCAACAATTTTTTTTTCCTGTTATGTGATAAATTGTTTTGTCTGTAAAATGTGAGAAAATTCCCATCACTGTTTGTTTTGTGCCACCAACATGTAACCCAAAGGTATTCAATTTAAATGGTACAAAACAGAGAAACTGAAACCAGAATGTTTTACTATTTTTTTTCTTGATAAATGACTTACACGATGAATCTTCAGACTTAATGAAGAGGTTCAGGTTATTCTCATTTGCACTTTTTAGCTTATTATTTATTGTTTGATTAATTGCATAGCCAATAATAATATTGGTTTAACAAAGATGCAGCAGAAACAGCAGCAGTGCCCTGTTGTTCCAAGTGAACACACATATCAGTGCGCACACAGACGTCTGTCATCATAAAAGCAGGAAAAACTACCACACCAAAAGAATCCCATTACATTCCAGCAATGTTTTGCACAACAGTCACTGCTCACAGTAACTTTGTCACGATCTACCGTAACCCGCAGCTATGTAGACAAGTATAAAATGTATCAGCTGGTGGAAGAAATGCTTCCTTTGTCTGCCTGTGTGCTGTTATCCCTTTCTCCCTGCACTCTCTCTATGTCCCTGTATGTTAATCCTGTAATCTGAGAGCCACTTCAGCACTACTCCCTCTGCCATGTGACATTAATGCTCCAAAGGCAATGCCTTTGTCATATCTTGACACAATCCTGTAATGTAAATGCACATGATCACACAGGCATCAGAGCTAAACAGCTCTGCTACTGTAACACTGTTGCTTTCACACTAAGGACAGTTTTGACGCCTCTGTTGTCTGACTGGCCGCCGCTGAGACGTGATTGATTTTAATCTCCTCTTAACCTGCCAGTCAGCATTTCTATCATGGCCCAGTTATTTTCTGATGTGTGTCTGAGTCTGTTTACTCACTGTGTACTTAGAGCACCATCAAGTAATTGGCAGAATGAGCGTTATATATGCTGTCCAGCTGTGCAAGACAATTGGGCACCACTGTGCTGTTTGAACCATAGCTAAACCAGAGAACATTAGACAATGTGAAACGCCCTGTTTAACATGAAAATAACAGCCAAATAGCCACTAGTTTTCAGCAATAACATGGGTTGATCAATAGATCAGTTCAGTTTACTTTCAGTTAGCAGTTATTAATGTTGGCTTTGAGCAAAAACATGAGAGTTTTTCTGTTTTGGGGAAAAAAGCATAGCAGTACATGTTCTGCAGCTGCACTGAGAAATGGAGTGTTTTATTACTTTTGAATGTTGTTACTTTTGAGCATTTTGTGGTTAAGTCAAAACAGTTTTGAGTTTCACAGGTTGAGCAACTTCTCCGTGTCCAAATACTAGGCTGCTGATAGATTTTCAGCTGGGCAGATCCAAGCTCAGGCTGTGTGTTTTGATGAAAGGACTACCACTAGCCTTCACTGTGTGACTCCTGAGTCTTTTGTTTGCAGCTGTCGAAATTGATCCAAAATAAATTACCAAATGTACTGCTCAACAATCGTGGGGGTTTCCAAAAGTCCATAAACCTCTTGAGTGAAGCACACTGCAATCCTCAAACCATGAACTGTGTCTCCAGTGGCCTTTTTTTATATACGTACCCTTTTATGCTCAATGGTTTTCAACAGTTCAATAGTTTCCAGTTTTATCAGTGTGAGAAACACTGTAATGCAGTGCAGTGCAATACTATGAAACATTACTACCTACAATATTGAGTTGCTTGGCACTGAAAATACTGCAAATTGCAGGTCTGATCCATCCCAAAATCCTAAATCAGAAAAGAAGATTAAACTCCTGTGCACCTAATGCCTTTCTGGTCCGCCTATAATGTAGCTGCAGCTATACTCTGCACAACCAAAGCAGTCAGTTAACAGCAGTTACATATTTTTATTTAGTTTTTTTCCTCACTACAGCTAAATCTAAAACAACACACGAAATTAGTAGGGTTTTTTTGTAGCTGTTAATATCACAGGATGCTAAAAGCATGAACAATTGTATATTGTCTTGGTTTAGAGAAATGGCAAAATGTAAGGATCATAATACTGGTAACATGACTCTTTATTGATAGCATTTGTCATGACAATTTTCATTTTCATTTTCATTTGCTCAAGGACATTTTAAAAAGGTAGTTTAATGCTAATTATAGCGCCTGAGCCCAAGAGAAACATAACCTGTCAAGGTGAATCAACCATGCTGCCTAATATGGGGTTCTTGTATTGATTGTCACTGTTTCCTCCGTCGCCGTTGGGTGTAGAACTACAGTACTGCACTCTGCTCAATTAGAAACACAGGAGAGCTGTTCTTTTGTGTCTTGTCCCAACCAACATTAGCACAGCTTAGGATTTAGGCAGCCATAGCAGCTGTAGATATCAAAAATTAAAAATACATCTCAGTTCCAGAAACTGCTGAGAGATACCAGCTGGTGCAGAAGAAGGTATTTCACACATCTGTTTTCAATACACTACTGTCCACTCTGTTCTCTCTCCAAGGTTGAATTCCTGCTCAGAGTAAGGCACATTTTGGCTTATTAGCATCAGCTCTAAGTCGATCTGTTAGTATACATTATACACAAAGCCACCTATTTAAGACAGCAACACTGATTTTCTTGTCTTAATGAGTAGTTCAATTAAACCCTTTTGCAAATTTCCTTCATGTTTGGCAGTATTCAGCACTTAAACTTGCTGTTGTTATTATGTGTTTCTAAGCCTTTGGGTATCAACACCACACATTTCACTCATTTGGGCCCACTGTGACAGTCAATGTTTGGGAAATTGAGATTATGCACCTTATAGGATTACTGTGGCAAGAGAGGCCGCTGATTGGCTTTTGTACAAGCGACCCAAGCAGCGCCTGAGAAGTTGAACCCACATTATTTCCACTACACGCCATGTACCGCCAATGCTGATGCCATTCCGTAAATAATTGGAATCTTGACGTAAGTGGGAACAGCACAGGAAGCTGAAGAGATGAGTAAAATGGACAGAAAATCAGAGGAAAAGAGGACTTGGCAAAGCTGGAAGAAGACAGCTGGATGAAAAGTGGCATGTTCGAATTTTAGCTCTCTGTTCTCCTTTCCTCTTCGCACATGTTTAGTAACGTGAGCGTCTCTGTGTTTAGCTTAAGATGCGCCTCTCGGCTTCTGCCTTTTCTCCAGTGGACCTGACACTTCTGCAGATTTAATGGAGAGGTCTTGGGCAGGCACCATGCACGGGCTCACACTCACTTCACAAACACTGGGAATCTTTTTACAGTCTGGACTCAGGCCAGGTCACCCGCTAAACCACGTAGTCATGAAAACAACAAGGCTATCCAAGGATAGAAATCTACTACAGACAAAGAGAGGAGTGTTTGTGTGAATATGGGTGGGCGGGTTTAATTATTGGATGTGTATGAATGAAGGGGTAAAATAATCTGCCTCGTGCTTCAGGCAGTGACCTACAAAAGTCATGATGTTTCTTCAGCATCTACGTTGGTTTAAAACATCTTGATTATATGGTGCAGCTGTTACATGACATTGCCATCCACTTTC
The DNA here is from genome assembly GCA_011952105.1 of Coreoperca whiteheadi. Lineage (NCBI taxonomy): Eukaryota > Metazoa > Chordata > Actinopteri > Centrarchiformes > Sinipercidae > Coreoperca > Coreoperca whiteheadi. Next base: position 14,161,125 of record CM022481.1, on the reverse strand, counting down.
AGACTCTTAACTCTTAAATAACTATTAAAATATCTATCAAATAATTATTAAACTTTACTGCCGGGACAACTAAAGGTCAGTCTGACTGGTCGAGTTGGACATGATTTGGGATTTGAAGTACTCCGCGTTCCTTCTCAGTTAGAGCGGGTGATAGTCGAAGGTGTTGTTGTGTGGGTGTTCAAGGTCATAAGGCTCACCTGACTATGAGAGGAATGTCCTCTTGTTCTAACAGGCCTCTGTAATGTTGGGAACCTTGACCGTCTGACAGACAACCTCCTGGGGCTAATGTCGAAACGCTCAGGTCTCACAGGTTAACAATTACAGCAAAAACACAAAGTCTTAACGTTGACACAGCTTGCATGTTCAAACCTTAAGCGCTCCCCTTCTTTGCCCTTGGGGTCTGGTTCTTTGTACCTTCCCTACATGGCCGAGCCGTGGCACAGCCACAGGTTCCTGTAGCTGAAGGGGGACCAGCGCTGTCCCACTCTGGCTCCTGAGTTTATACAAAGTTTATAGCTCGCTTTAGCTAATGGAAAAGATGGGCAGTTTTGTGGACTAATATGGTCAAAGAGGGCTTTGAATTGCTTCTTCCCTTCATGCTAGAATAGATGGTGAGCGTGAAGCCAAGCAGCTGCTGCTGAGGCCTGTGGTAGTCTATTTGGAAAAGTCGAGGATGTGTCAAAATAAATAGACTATTCAGTGTGTTAGTTGCTGCTGTGTACTTTATCCCACGTGTGGCCATTTGGCCTCAGGTAACTTGTCTATGTACTATAAGCTTTTTCATTCACTGGACTGTATATATGGGTACATTTGCTGTCTTTCTTTAGAAAAGACTGATTATTAAATGGAATGGGATACTTTTGGCTATTGTTAGTTTTGTTTGACCGTTTGCCAAGCTATTACTAGTTTGTTGGCCACCAAGAGACACAAGTGGTAATTTGTACTAATGTCTAGTGTGTCTGATTAAATGGTCATTGCAACAAATCATTATCAACACAGTTTACGTTGGAACAAAATATTGAATTGTTAAATGCTATTTTATCTTTGTGCTTTAAAGTGTTTTGATTATGTTCCTTTTTGAGATTTGCTTCTTTTGTTTTTGTTAGCACCAGCATATTAAAGGAGACACAAAGATTAAAAACATTTTAGGATGAAACATGAAAATAATATGACAGATTTCAATAATGTGACATGTGGTTGGAAAAAGCAAGCGAAAACTCTAGCGACTGTTCCAAATTTGAAAAGTATAGCCACTGGATAGAGGAAACACAGATGAAGCAAAAAAAAGAGACTAAAATGGGACAGTGATGGCATCAGGCTTTATTTAGGTAGACCACAAAATTGACTTTTTATAATTTGACTCTACTTAGACAAAGTTGCCACAGGAAATTTCCTCACTTTCCCCTTGGAAGACATAACTTTAGCTGTCGCCTGTTGCCTCAGCCCACTGAGCATAGTGACCCGCAATCTTCGATTAACGTAAAGTACATGATCTGAGCAGGTTAAATTTAGACTGCATCACACTGCTGATATGGCATTTTGTCTGGGCAAGGACACATAGGAGATCACTGGGAAAGGTCAAGTGAACTTTGTTCAGTTCTGTTCAGCGGTCTGTCGGTCACCAAGAAAAGACATCCAGAAATTCTTGCAGGTCAGCGCAGCCTCTGTGGTTATGATACTTGGCATCACACCGCTCGGCACAGTAGGGAGAGAGACTGTAGAGCTGTTTTTGTGACATGCTGACGACAGTGTCCTCGTGGATATCTGGACACCACGTCTTTATTTGCCAGACAGCAGAGAGGTCTAGTGCACGTTATTCCATTATTCCTGCTTGGAGTCGGGCCAGGAGGTCTGAGAACTTACACTGCAGCTGTCTCTCCTCTCTTACTCTGTTTTGTTTGTTACAAATCAAACCTGTTTATGTTAGTGAGATTCGAGGTCTGTCGTGTCTCAAAATCTTACCTTTTGTTTCAGTTTTTACAGAGTACACTCACTGTCACTTTTAATGGTTGAATAGCTGTAACCAGAGAACCAAATGCTCCACATACAGGTCAATCTACTCTCTGAGGAGGTGACATACTGTAAGGGCTGTAACATTAAACATGACAGAGTCAACAGCCATGCCAACGGCTCTATGAGGCTGTGCTTTGGCATAGCGGTGCTAAAGCTTGCATGGCAACATGCTCACAGTGACAATGATTACATGCTGATGTTTAGCAGGTATAATGTTTACAATGTTCCCCATCTTAGTTTAGCGTGTTACCATGCTAACATTTGCTAATTATCATGAAACACAATGTACCGCTGTGGCTGATAGGAATGTCATTAGTTTGGTTATAAACCAATGTATTGGACATTGATGGTGGCGCTAGATGAAAGGTTAATGGATCACAAAAGTATTTAGAAATTATTCTAAAGGGAACACGAATGCCTGTACCAAATTTCATGGACATGGAGCAATTGACATCTATTTAAATGGCGATGTCGGATCTTCACCTGGCAGAACAAAACTTTCTGTAATGTGCTCAACCCTCCTCATCAATGCTGTTCATTTATGACAGCTGATCTCTATGTATTTTTAACTGTTATAGAGAGGCAGCGCAGATGGGGCCATAGTCCAACAGGATTGCACACATTTCTTACATAACTGATAAAATTGCAGCTGCTAGAGACCACACCATATGTGTAATTGTGTCTACTAAATCAGAGAGCCTGGAAGGTTAAGTCTGGTGATGATGTTTACCGGGATGAGGTAATGTATGTTTTGAGTTTGACGTAGACTGCAAATGTTGCAAATCTCCCCTGTCATTTGAACAACATGCGGGTTGACTTACACACCTTATAATGACTCGTCTCAGTGTTTACAAGAAAGCCGGTTTTTCCTCTTTGCCCATGATGACCAAGCCAGTATTCAGAACAACAAAAAGCCTTACACACCTCTCACTATGATCATTGTAGACGCACCCCTATAATCACTGCTCGTTAGGTTTTTAGAGGAAAGCTGACGCTGAATAAATAGGAAGGAAGGGCAGATGAAAAGGCCTGAATAAACTAATGCTGGCAAATTATGGTCTCCATTTCAAACACCAAACTCTCACGGGACCCTATTGGGTAAATTATATAATTGAATCTTTCAGTGCTTGCCCTCACTGATACGGTGCATTGTACTTTCCCTTCAAAAATTATGACCCTACATCATTAACAATTACCAGGGGTAGAGGGTTATGTTGTAAGTGTGGAAAACTCATAGCCTTGATAGCTTTTGTGTCGTCTGGCTGCTAATAAGTAATCGTTCTACTCATAATTCCATGGCCAAGCCAGTTTGCCTGCAGAGCGTTGCTGTGGGGCTTTGGATTTCATCTAAAGAGAACAGAAAGTGTTAATCTTTGTATTTGGTACCCTTCAGATTGGCATGTCTTAGTATTTATTGACCTTATTTTCTGCCATTGTTCATCTGTTTCTGAGAAAACTCTGCTTCTGTAATAGATTTTTGTGAATGCCAGTTTAAATAGCACAAATGTCACTCCGCTGTGGGAGACTAGATTTGGTTTGGTTTTGAAAAGTCATTGTGTCCTTTCTCCGCGTCCACAGCACTCTTTGACGGAGGCCAAACTCTGAGGTGGAGGAGGCTTTAAAGAGGCCCTGAAGGAGCCTCTCACCCTCCCTACCTGACCAGCCCGAAACATCGGACAGCCATGGCTCCTCGGAAACGCGGCGGCGGTGGCCGCGGTGGCCTCTCCTTCATCTTCTGCTGTTTTAACAACAGCGATCACCCTGAGATCACCTATAGGCTGCGGGAGGACTTTGCTCTGCAGGCCATGGAGCCGGCACTGCCGATGCCAGGATATGATGAGCTGGATGGCATGTTTTCAGAGTTGGTGGTAAGAGTTCTGCTTTTTCTTGCTGAGGAAATTCAGGCCAGAGTAATTTGATAATAATGTAATGTAATGTAAATGTAAATGTAATACTTCAAAATAAGCATTTAATTCATGTTTCAGTAAATATCTTTTAAATTTGATATAAAGGAATTAGTATGGTGATATTCCATATTTTTCTTAGTGTCCAAAAATCCCTTGTAAAAACTAAAACCAACAATGAATTACTAACTAACAACTTTTTCCTGTGTAGCTAAAGCCTGATAGAGCTTATTCCTCTAAGCCATAGACCTCCACTGCTGTCAAAAAAAATATTAAAAACACATGAGCCACAGCATTGCAACTAGATGACTTGTTTTTTTTTATTACCTTGAGCATGGCCACTGTAGTTTATTTTGAGTTAATCCGGGATGCACCATCATGCTGCTGTAAATTATCACTAGTGCACCAAATGCGTGTGTACAAATCCGCGGCTGAAAATAGACCCCAACAAATGCGCTATTTACTCCTTGGGAAATGTTTGCCAAAAACTATAGTACCCAGCTGTTTTAGGAAATTATTTATCGTTATTTATGTATATATATATATATTTGTGAGCCGTTTTAGAAGGTTTATGTTTTCGATTTAGTGGGCTTGGGGCTGAGTGCCACGGACAGGGATGTAAATTCAGACATTTTTGAGAGACGGACCAACACATTGTTTAGGTTATGGGCTTTTTAGGACATTGAAAAATATAGACTAACATCAGCCTTGTGTTTTTAAGAAACCCTTTGTTGAACCAGTTTTCTGTTTTTCTTGTTCATCAGGCTTCCAAGAGTGAGACAGATCTGATGGAAAGATAACTGTTTAAAAGCAAACGTTATTCACATTATCACAGTCACAATAATCTAGTTGTGTATGATGAATGTAAAATTATTATGTTTAAGATCATTTTGTTGTTAGAACGTAATTGCTAATCAGTTTGACCACTTTCTAAAACCTTTTCTCACATAGTACTTAGTGTAGTGTGGAAAGACCGCTCTTTGTTGAGTTCATATAATAACAATTTAAAACCCTATGAAATCTAAAGACCATCCTGCTTATAAATGAAGGAGAATGGAAGATAAATATTAACACTGAAATACTTGGAACTAATAATCTTTTTCCTGAATTTACAATAGAATTCAAATATGTGTGTTTATCCAATGCATAACAGACATTTTATTAAACTAAAATATAATCTTACCTCATTGTTTACCGTGTTACATTTTAAGACATTCTCAAACAAACTGTCACTTCCTCCCAGTTTACACTGTCTTATGAGTAACAGGGCCAGGCTGCTATTCTTTCTCTGTCTTATTGTCACTTCAAATTTGTGGTGCTCTCCTCTCTCTCCTGCCCCATTTTCCTCTCCCATGGTTGCCACAGTAATCTAAGCATGACATTTTTGCACATCAATAGGCCTCATTCAGGAACTCTTAATGTCTCGGCCTCCTCCATCTGCTAATTGCTTGTTTTTGTCTACCACCCTTTATGAAGACATAATTGAGTAAGTTGAGTGTGACGACAAGGAGGCTTTCAGTTGCTCTGTTTACCAAAAGAAAACAGCCACGTGCTTTTCTTTTCACCCAGTATGAACCACCATTTGCGTGTATAATTGGAAGGGGCTTGCTGGAAAAAAGACTCGCGTTGTGGAATAAGTTGGGTCCATCTGCTTTGTTGCAATCAATTAAACCTGACTTTTGAACTTGAGATTCATTTGAAGAGTCAAGGTAAAGCTTCTTTTTCCATGCTACTTTGAGCGAGAGAGAGCCACTCTCACTTGCAGTCAAACAGAACTTTAATAACAAATCTGTTGTAGTAACACATAGCTGCTCTATATGAGAACGACTCAATTAAAACACACAATTGAATTAGTTGCCTTTTTCCCCATTCAATGCTTAGTAGTACGTACATAGACCTAGTTCATGAGACCAATCAATATTCCACGCAACCATTTTAGGACCTTTCATCATTGCATATATTGATTCACAGGGCTTGAGGGCTTTAGCAGAGAACATCCTAGAAGACAATTCCCATGATGAGCAGTTGCCATAAAACATTTAGCAGTCAATCTGTTGGGTAAACCACATTAACTTAATCCCCAATTTGTTGCTTAAATAGCAACTAAGAAAGAATAAACCTGTGTTTAGACTGTATCCCGTGACCCCCTTTTTCACATGAAGCTCATTTAAACATATTTGCCTTAGGATTTGACTAATGTGGATTAGAACACATGAAAGCACAGAAAACAGCTCATTTTCAATACACTTCTACCACTGATTGTGCCCCCGACCGCCCTTAAATGCTATGATGTAAAATGCTGGTATCCGAACCCCTACTTAAATTTCAGTTTTATGCTCTTGACATATTAAAGCTCAAATGAAAACTTTCTGATGAGTTTTAATTGCATATAGACATTTTCAAAATGTTGAAATGCTCTGGGGTATTTCCAGCAGCACCTTTTGTGTGCCTCTTGTGATGCACGTTGTCTCCAGATGTCTGTTACCACATGTCGAGCAGGCAGACCACGCCTTATCTTTCCCCTCATTACTCACACGTCTAAGGCCTGCAAACACATCTGATTCGATTCAGGGTCATGTTGAATTTATGATGATATCCCACTGATCATGAAGAGATTGAGCACAAACCGATCTTGAACTGAGAGCAGAGCTCTGGTGCAACTACTCCTGGCACATATTTTGTTTTGGGGAAAGACAGAATCGATTCATGTGGATATCTTTAAATTTGCAGATTGATGGTTTGATAGCTTGATAGTCTGTGAGCTAGTTTTTGAGAATGATGCTCTCTTTCTAATCATTAATGAATCATTAATAACGGACTGTGAAGATGTAATAGTTAGAATTTTTCTCTTCCTTTGAACCCTCCTCACCAAATTTTTTTAAATTTTTCTATTGTCATCATCACACCCCACCCCCCCTTTCCCCCAACCTCCACCCCCTCCCCCTCCCCTCCCTTTTTTTTTTTTTTTTTTTTTTCACCCACACCCCCCCACCCCCCCCAACC
>CM022481.1:14052395-14154180 GCA_011952105.1 Coreoperca whiteheadi | reverse complement strand
TGGGTGTAAGAGGAAGGGAGAGGTGGAAAATTGAAATTTTTTTTTTTCCCTTCTCCCCCCTCCCCCAAATTTTGTTTCTTTTTTTCTTCTTCCTCCTCTCCCCCCCCCCCCCCCCCCCCCCCTTCACAGGATGAGCTGGACCTTACAGAGAAACACAGGGAAGCCATGTTCGCCCTGCCTGCAGAGAAGAAATGGCAAATCTACTGCAGCAAAAAGAAGGTAAAAGACTCTCACTGTGCTTTATATCAAACTCCACATCAGCCTCCACAAGCCTGCTGCCGTCTGGCTGCTTTTACTGAATAAATATCTGCAAATATCCTGAGCTGCCAAGTTTTTGTAATCTCCTCGCTCACTGATTTGTTGATACCTGAAGCTGTGCTTGTTCTAAAACACAGTCTACGAAACCTTTGTGTCACTGTGTTTCTCAGGCTATAGAGTGAGCGTGTTGTCTGCATACTGTAGCTGTGGAATGCAGGTGATTATTTTTATTCTTCTTTGATGTCAGGTGTATACAACTGCCTATGAGATGAAAACACACACAGTAAAATTCAGGACATAATATATAGTAATCCTTTAGTTTGCAGCAATATCCATTGGTGTCTGTTGTGTGTATTTTTGGAGGCATTTTGCCTTCTATTAGATGGCTCACAGTAAAGAGCCGATTGTAAATGAGATGAGAGAGAGAGTGACATAAGGATGACATGATGACTTAACAAGGGACATTACAAATACATGATCAGCATTTTAAACCCCTAGGCCACCAGGATGTGAAACTAAGCTTTTACCAATGCACAGGATGTGATATGCAATAGTTATCCTTTATGCAATAATCTTGGATGATTCCTTCTTTTTTTTCTTTTTTTTTTTGGGTCCAAATGCTATATGATTGTGCTTTTAAAGGTGCTTTAAAATGTTAAAATGTTGAGGCCTCTGCACTGGACCTCCCACACCTGGTATTATTGATATCAAACACATTTTGGCTAAAGAGATTAGCTTCAAAGGAGCTTCTCAGTAGGTCAGAGAGAATCCTTTTAGTAGCAAACAGCACATTTACATATGCAGCCAAGGCAAATGATAGAAAACCATTAGCAGTCATCATGCTCAAAAAAAACAGTATAAATTGCCTATAATGTACTGTAATGGACAGCAAACATATAATACACTGAGAAATACCTAAACATTTCAAACATACCACTCCACTAACAACAAAACTACTTTCTAATAACTAACTATGTATCTCTTCAATTCCAGTCACTTTCCTCATCACTACATTATACGTCTGTACTTAAGTGGATGTTACACAAGGTGGAAATAAAAATAGGCATGTGTAGAGGGAGTAAGACAAAGGCTATATTCATCCTGTTCCATTAGATAATCCACCAACAGAGAAGGCAGTGCCAGGAATTATAAAGTACTAAAATATATTGCAAGACTGAATTCACAAGTAGTATCTCGTTTCAAAGAGTGTATTTCTCCCGGACTGTAAAGTTCTTGTCTCATTGTTTGATTGTCCTCCCTGATTCAAAAACAAAGAAGCTTGGCACACTTCCTTAAAGGGAGCATCTTTCAATAATGCAGTTTCCTTTTTAGATAATAATAATAATACATTTTATTTAAAATGCACTTTTCTAATACCCAAAGCGGTACAAACAATAACAATGAAAAGAAATGAAATACCAAAATAATGAAACTACCTAATGTAGGAGCATCTCTAACAGTGCGAGGCAGTGCGTTCCATAACCTGGGTGCAGTGACAGAGAAGGCTCTCTCCACCATAGATTTTAATCTACAGGGAGGCTGCTAAAGAGTAAGAGAATCAGCTGACCGAAGCGAATGAGACGGCGTGTACAGGGTGACTAAGTCACAGATATAAGAGATATAAGAACACACCTGTCTCATCAGAGCTTTCGTGTAGCCATAACATACTCTACCGCTGTGTGACCGTGTCCTATTTCATTATGTCTTGCCTTCATGATAAAAGGACTGTCAGCTGTTCCTCTTTTCCCCATATTAATTCCTCCTCTGCATGCAGGAAAACACAGACGCCTGCTTTAGTTTAGATCAACTGGAGTTGAGCTTTCCAGCTACCACTGAATGTGCCCATGCATTTAGTTTTTTACAGCAGCGTTTCTCAAGGCCATAGGTATGAGTGTGTAGGATATCCTGTCCTGACTAATATGCAGACAGGGAATACAGTTTTATTCATCTTTTTCTAAATCCGGTTACAAACTGGAGGGGATGGGTTTTGGGATTTAGTGTGATGGATGGTTAGTTTGCATGTCAGTGTACAGTAAAGGTCTGCAGAAAACACAGCTGCAGAATGACATGCATGCCATGAGTGTAAGAGTGCAAAAACCCATCATACATCCAAAGTGCTGTAGTGGTTGCAATTATGCTAATCATCAATGGATGTTAATTTTTTTTTATGTAGTTTGAAAAAGGCAAAATATTTACAAATAGAATATTGTGTGTTTTTCATACTTGTTAATCCTTTTTGTGTTGTTTAAATTGAGCCCAGAGAGTTTAAATATGAATGGGGGAAAAAACTTCACCTCTTCTCATCACTGATTATGATACCTGATGATCTGGTCCTTTCAGGCACTCAACATATATATTCTAAGTGATCTTTTGGTTTTATATTATTAGTCTTCAAATATTTTCGACCATCCACAAAAATCAAATGGACATTTCACATTTTTGGACAGGCTAGCTGTTTCCCCCTGCTCCCAGTCTTTATGCTAAGCTAAGCTAACTGGCTTAGCTGTAGCTTCATATTTACCATACAGACATGAGAGTGGTATTGATCTCCTCATCTAACTCCCAGGAAGAAAGCAAATAAGCATATTTTCCAAAATACTAAACTGTTAAAAGATGTTTGTGCCAGCCAATAATGTCTATTTATGGAATCAACTCATTACACATACAGAAATCCAGAAGTAGTTGTTTTGAGTAGTTTTGATTCAGTGACTATGATATGAAGCCTAAGAAGCCACATATTACTAACAGCTAAGAATTGATGCCCTTACTACTCACTACCTACTTGGGCTGCACACAGCATCCACTAGCCAGCAGCAACAAGGCCAGCAATGGAGAGAAGGTAGTGGAAATGGAAACAGCATGGTGTAATGCTCCCGTATCTACTGTGTCCCAATTAGTGGCCTCATTAGGAGTAGTCTTGGGGCCCAAAGTAGCTTCATAAGCCCTTTTCAAAATAAACCCCAAAATGTTGCTCTGCCTCTGTTCAGCTTTCTAGAGATCATGCAGGATTGTTTCAGTGTTAGTGTGAGGGTGGAGGAGGACTTGATGGAACCAAATCTTTATGTGCAGCATCGACCAGCAGAAAGGGGGGGGCGGAAGGAGTGACAGAAAGACATGACTATTGCTGACTCGGCAGCAGGCTCTGGCCCCGACCCAGACAGATACAAACTGTGTGTGTGTGTGTGTGGAGAGAAGAGGTAAAGGAAGCAGTCGGTTGTCCAAGGCAAACAGGAAGGCTTCACTTCCACAGGTGCAGCTTTTGTGTGCCTGGGGGGGGGGGGGTGATAAGGAGGAAGGTGGCGTCATTATCAGGGCACCAGTGATGAGGGAGCTCTTTTTCGCCAGTCGTTTCTTGGCTTCAGAAGCCAGGAGGAGATAAGTCAGTCAAAGCAGCAGAGCTTTAGCTGTTTGGTTTGGCCAGGCACCTGAGCTGATGAAATCATGCTGCAGAGAATCAATCTTCTTCCTCCTTCTTGTCAGCTCTCTTCTAGATTACATCATCTGCCAAGAAGCAGATTAACTGATCGGATTGTTAGCAGAGGTTTTGAAGTTAGGTTTCAAATTTCATTTAAAAAAAATCCTTAAATTTCTGAGAGCACAGATCTGTAACTTCTCTTTCACGCTGACTGTCCTTTCACGCCTAAATAACTAAGATTGATTCCTGTTTCCTAATCTGTCTTTGATCTTCACTTTCTCAAATGTGGAAAAAATAAACTCCCAGAAATGCACTCCCCACTTTTTTCTCTCTTCACGACCGTAAATAAACTGGAGACATCTCAGCGTTTGAAGAGTGCTGACTTCCGAGTTGAAAGATGAACTCTTTAAGATGCGAAAGGAAGTGGTCACACCTCGGAGTCTGCTCCGCTAATGGACTGAACTTCTTCCAGCACCCGCCTGGTCAAGCTGGCACCGGTCTTGAGTGGAACAGCAGGATCAGGCCTTCCTGTCGCGGCACGATTTCTGCAGACCAGCCAAGGCCCGCAGTTTCTGTCAGGGAAGCCAGGTCTCTGCAGGCCTCTTTATTAACTGACGCCCAATTAGTTTCTGATGGTCACAGCTCGCTTGTGCTTAATGGAGCGAGAGTTAAAATGAAAGCCGGGGGGGCTTTTATGTACAAGCCAAGTTCACGGTCAAGTCATTTTCTCTTCGGTGTTTTCCCTTGAGTTAGAAAATTAAATCATCTAAGAAATGTCTTGCAGTTATTTTTTTCCCCCCACTTAATACAAACGTGCCTGTCAGGAGATTAATCTCAGCATAAATCAGGCCATGTTCTTAATCCACAGTTTTAACATTCATTTGCTAATCTCAAGATTTTCTCAAGCAGCTGTGCTCTCTTTTCGGCACTTCTCACCACCTCCTGAAACTTAGTGAAGCGCTTGACGATAAAATGGGCTGGGTAACTGTGTCGCCCTACTTTTGAGTTCCTGCTCCATTTGTGGCTTTTGGCTATTTATGCACCGGACCTTCTGTTGCCCGTATGTTTGTTGCTGTTTGTATGTTTCACGTCTTTCAAGGTTCTCCATCTGGTTTGCAGTTCCACTTTGATGTATTCAAACATGTGACATGAACCAAATAACAACTTGTCCCCTCATGTGACTTTCAGACATTATTCCTTCAAGACCAAGTTCTTATGTAACATTTTAACATTCCAATCACTCCCACGTAATCATAAGCCAAACACATCTTTTTCTAATTTACTTATCTCATGTTCTGCACTACCCATATCATTATCAAAGGCAAAGCCTACCTGGACCACTGCACAGCATCATCCATTCTCTGTTATTCTGTGTTTTTTTTCAGGAACAAGAAGAAAACAAAAGTGCAACTAGTTGGCCAGAATACTACATTGATCAGCTCAATTCAATGGCAGCTGTAAGTAATAACATTAACTTTATTTATTCGTTTTTGGAATGGTTATAAAATAGTCCTGAAAGAAGGACCCGTCCTCTGTTGCTCTTCTTGAGGTTTTTTTTCCCCTCATTAAAGAGTTTTTCCTTGTCCTTTAAAACCCTCAGACCAATCCGTTCTTCTGGGCTATATACTGTACATAAAACTTGACCTGACAAATTTCAACTAAATTATGCTAGTAGTGAGCCAACAAATAATACTTTTTAATCCAAAAGGATTTTTTTCTTCCATTCTAATGGAAACACAATGAAACAAGTCAAGCCAAGTTTATTCATATAGCACAATTCATACGACCGACGGAGACTCAATGTCATTCAATTATATAATACTATGTTTGTGCACGGCTGTCCACCACATACTGGATCTTCCCCATTGTTTGGCAGTTTATCATAATAAAAACCAAGGAGCAGCTTTTTTGCTTTTTAACTAAATCTAGTATCTTGCCCTTTGGGAATTAATTTTCCATGTGACCTGTACATCTTTGGAAATCAAATCAAAAGTAGCTTTATTTTGGCTTTGAATTGTTATACAGACTTATGATTCAGATCCTTCTGATGTTTAATCTTGTTGAACAGAGAAAGACACTCCTCGCTCTGGAAAAAGAAGATGAGGAAGAGAGGAACAAAACCATCGAGAGCTTGAAGACGGCTCTGAGGACACAACCTATGAGGTGGACTGATGCTCTGTCCTGTCTTTTTTATCTCCTCCCTGTCCTTTGCATATAATATCATCACATCTCCTCTCATTTAACCTCCTCTCACCTTGTCTGTCACTCTTTTCAGTTTCTCACAACAGTATAACAGTATATAAATGAGAATTGAACACCCATAAAGGCCACTGCAGTGCTGGTTAAAGATTTTTCCTTGATGTGAACGTACATTAAAGGAGACTAGAGAAACATTTGCTTTCCTCTTTTGGAACCTGAGCTTTTCACTGCACTTTAAAAGCAAATGTCCTGAGTTACTTATTACATTTACTGAAGACGATTCGGATATAGTACAAGGAAATAGAGACTGAACAATTGGACATACATAAACATACACGCATTTAGCTATTTGACATGTGATACTACAGCTTTACTGCATTATAATTATATTTAACATTAAAACTAGTATTCCCTAAGACGATTTCCCTGTGCCTGCTCTCCTCTCAGGTTCGTGACTCGTTTTATCGACCTGGACGGCCTGACATGCATCCTAAACTTCCTGAAGAGCATGGACTACGAGACCACAGAATCGCAGATCCACACGTCTCTGATCGGCTGCATCAAAGCTCTGATGAACAACTCGCAGGGCCGCGCCCATGTCCTCTCTCACTCCGAGAGCATCAATATCATCGCTCAGAGCCTGGCCACGGAGAACATCAAGACCAAGGTGGCGGTGTTGGAGATCATGGGCGCCGTGTGTCTGGTGCCTGGTGGGCACAAAAAAATCCTGGAGGCCATGCTGCACTACCAACGCTTTGCCTGCGAGAGGACGCGATTTCAGGTGGGTGGGAACAAGTCAAGTGCACAGTTGGGGTTTTAAATCTTTTGCAGACCGATTTAGTTGTTTAAAAGCAACATTGTGTAAAGATATTTAACACCTGTAATGTCCTGTCATCCCTCAGACACTTATAAACGATCTGGACCGGAGTACGGGGCGGTACAGAGATGAAGTCAACCTGAAAACAGCCATAATGTCCTTTATAAATGCTGTGCTGAGTCAAGGCGCTGGAGAGGTGAAATATATACATTACACAGTTGTTATGCTTCCTTTCACGCTAGAACGTCACCATGCCTCTTGGCCACAGACTCTTTAAAATATTGTTTGCATCTTTTTTCACTGCTAATTTATCTCTTTTTTCCAAATATAGACAAGTTTGGAATTCCGTATCCACCTACGATATGAGTTTCTCATGTTGGGGATCCAACCTGTGATCGATAAGCTACGTTCTCATGAAAACTCCACATTAGACAGGTGAGCTAAAACGGGGAAAGAAAGGTATTGTCTCAATCCTAATAGTAAGTGGAGCTTTGAAAGAATTCACCTGCTCCAGAGTTGTGCCAATGAGTGTTAGTCGATCAGAAGCTGAACAGCATGAAATCAAAGCTAAAAAGGGATTAGTTTGGTCTAAGAGTTAGATTAAGAAAATGTTTGTCTGAATTTACAAATCTATAAGAACTTTTTTTTCATGCATGAACAGAGTCTTACCCAGAAATGTCAATAGTAACCTCTAAACATGTCAGGTGTTTAATCTGTCCACCTCATGTGAATGACACCAGAGATTGTACTGTCCCAGAGATAATGTATTTGACTGTGTATGACACATATCTTTCTAAGTAAGATTTAAAGTAAATTGGTGCATCACTTTTGCAGGCTGCCTCTCTAATCCAGTCTTTTCTTGTCACACACTCAGGCATTTAGACTACTTTGAGATGCTGCGGAACGAGGATGAGCTGGCTTTGTCAAAACGTTTCGAGTCGGTAAGGAAAAAAAAGATAATTTCCTGATTTTATTCTTGCATTATTTGTGACCGTAAAATATTTTAGCTGGAGATATTCACGGGGCTGTTGTTTTACGTCTTCTCCAGGTACATATAGACACAAAAAGTGCCACCCAAGTTTTTGATCTCATCCGCAAGAAGATGAACCACACCGATGCATACCCGCACTTTATGTCTGTCCTGCATCACTGTCTCCTCATGCCACGTGAGTCTTTCTTGAAATGATTCATTACCGGCCTGCAAACTATAGAACATGTTTGGACAAACACTGTCACACAGAAAGTTCAACTCTTTTGTGCTGTAAAATGTGATTAAAAGACACCACTGAATTTAAGATATCCTAAAATATAATGAGGCTCCAAACGAGGTAGTAGTATTACTCCCACAAAATCCACAGTACATCTGTACTGTCTGGTTTCTGGCCAGAAAGATAAGGTTGTTGACTTTGTCCAGATTAGTCGGTTCAGAAATTGGATAAGCACATTCCCAGCAAAACTGAATACTCTACTTACTCAAAGCCAGAGACTGTTGTTGGCTAATATTAACCCCCCACCCCCCCACCCTGTGGCTTGTCAGTGTAATTTTGGAAAATGTCTAACACCTTGTTCCTTTGTTTCATCATAATCAAACAGCCGCTGTGGATCCAACCTAAATCTGTGGTTTCTGAGATACTAATCCTAATCACTGAGGTGAGTAATAAAATCAGGACAGCAGGCTAATGGGAAACTCTCTCCCCCTCTCACTTCCAGACAAGAGGAGTGGCAACACGGTGCAGTACTGGCTGCTGTTGGATCGTATCGTCCAGCAGATGGTCTTGCAGAATGACAAAGGTCACGACCCCGACGTCACACCACTGGAGAATTTTAACGTGAAGAACGTTGTTCGGATGTGAGTCCTCTGATTTCCAGTTTACTCCGCTGCCAGATTGAAGAAAGGAGAACAGTGTTGTGTTTCCTGAGAAGTTCAAAACCCATGTGCTCAACAGTGTTGGCTCAAAAATAGCTTTCCCCAGAAAAACAATCAGTGGAGTTGTTCATGTAGACAATGTAGTTAATTGTGTGTGTCATCCTTTCTGCAGGCTGGTCAATGAAAATGAGGTCAAACAGTGGAAAGAGCAGGCAGAGAAAATGAGAAAAGGTTTGTAAGATTATCAATGACTTAACTGAAATAGAATGAGTTTGTTAAAGGTAGTTGCCAAGTAAAATCATGTTTTTAGTAAACTACATATGATGAATATTTATCGCTGTGACCATCCCAGAGCACCACGAGTTGCAGCAGAAGTTTGAAAAGAAGGAGCGTGAATGTGACGCAAAGACGCAGGAGAAAGAGGACATGATGCAGACGCTCAACAAAATGAAAGAGAAGCTGGAAAAGGAGAGCACCGAGCACAAGAATGTCAAACAGCAAGTGGCCGAACTCACTGCCCGACTGCATGAACTCAGCACTGTATGTTGTCCTTTGCATTCACTGGGTCAATACGCCCTAGATAAAAAGCTGAAAGGCAAAAATAGAAACCATTACACACTTCTGTCTCATTGCATATTAATTTGTTACTTTATGCTGTTGCTTGCTCGAACTACTAACACTAATAGTAACATAATTATGTCACCATAGAACTAGTTACCCACCAATTAAACAGAAAAAAAATGGGCCGTTTTAGTACAGTGTATAAGATTTTGACACCTAAATATATATCACGAATGACCTGTGTTTTTTGAAGCAGGAGGAACTGTTGCAAGTTCGCATAAAGAAAATAATATGCAACATTAAAAAGTAAAAGACTTCTGTTATGGTCAACCAATGTACGTGTTATCTTGTAATATCAGAAACTGCAACATTTTAAATCTCCCCGGTGTTTCTCTCCCTGCAGAGACAGGCAGCTGTTGTTCCTGGAGGCCCCCCCCTCGCCCCCGGTCCCCCCGGTGGTCCTCTTCCTCCTCCACCTGTGCCAACCTTTGGAGGTATGTGCCCACCTCCCCCGCCACCGCCTCCTGGAGGCATGATGCCTCCTCCACCTCCCCCACCCCCTCCTCCAGGGGGACCCCTGCCTCCTCCTGGACGTCCACCTATCGGGGGTGTCCCGCCCCCGCCAGGAGCACCCCTAGGACCATCCTTAAAGACAAAGAACATTCCCCAGCCATCCAATGCGCTCAAATCCTTCAACTGGTCCAAGTTAGCTGAGGTGAGAACAGTCGAATCGCAAAAGGACCTGTATATATTGATGCTTTGTGTTGAAATATGAGATAAAAATGTCTTATTCTCCTCTGCTCAGAATAAACTGGAGGGCACTGTGTGGATGGAGGTGGACGATGCCAAGGTTTTCAAAATCCTGGATCTGGATGATATTGAAAAGACCTTCTCAGCCTATCAGAGACAGCAGGTACTGAGGACGATGCAGTTCATCTCTGCATCTCACCAAATGTTGACGTCTAGTGTCAGAGAGGGGGGCGGGGGGCAGATTGGTTGGGGGGCTGAGGGCTCAGCTGGATTGCATTTCTGTTTTGCAACTTTTGATTTCTCAAGCAAAGTTAGAGACGGGAGAAGTCAGGTCATTTACAAAACACAAAAGTCAGCCTGTAGTCAAAAAGTAGAAGGGTGAAATTGCCAGATAGATTTGGGAGTTTATGAGATGCAAAACGTTCAAGCTTGAATCATCTTAAATGCCGTCTTACATTTGACTGGAATGCCATTTTGCTATTTTTATTTGTGGTTTTGATCATTCTGCCATATATGATTGAAAGTGCATGAGTGAGCTGCTCAGAATCAGCTATTTTCTTTTTGTGGCTTTAGCTTGCAATTCATTTAGTCACTATTTCGCCATAATCAGTAGTGTCTTTATTAGTTGTACAGAGGACAATGAGCATGTCTTTTCAAAGTTCCAGATGTCAACAGGCACTTGTCTTCCAGCTCAACCCAACGAGTGTTCAAACATGACCTTCAGCATAATAAGATGTAAAAAAGCTTTTAATTGAATTAACCGGAAGTGTCTCCGTTTAGGCCAATCACCAACCCAAAGACAGCGTTCACCAAATTTACGTCTGGATTTGATTAGCCTGATTAGTTTAAACAAAAAGATGACAAAACAAAACTTAGACACACTCTACAGATTTCTTATGTGCACAGCATGTGAACCATGAGCACGCACTGATCAGCTGAACAACCACACGTCTCACTGCCGCTCACTTCATTACTGATGGACCCATCGTCATCTAAACGCCGAATGAGCTTCGATTCATTTTGCTGTTTGTTTTTATGGGCTGCAATCACGTAACTGCTTTACTTATTCTAATGAGTGCTTACATCTTCCCTGCTTCTTGCCTGCATTTTAGGACTTCTTTATGATCAATAACAGCAAACAGGTGAGTGCACTTACTGTACACTAGCTCTACAGTCTGGAATTTTTTTCGCTCCCCATGGATTCAATCACACTTTATTTATATGTTATACGTCATGTCTTGTTGTACTTTTAACTACATCTTCTTACTTAATGTGTGTCCAACACAATATACAACCTGTGAGACTTTGTGTGTCATGTTTGCATATACTCATGAATGTGTGTTTTTAAAGCCTTTTGTACTGTATTTTCTCGTTTGGGAATATGACATTTTCATTGTTGCGTGTCTGTGGGTGACTGTAACTAAAACTAACTTTTGCATGTTAAAATAGCCTGTTTCACTGAAGCCCTTCTTCCTCTTCATCACGTTTGCTCACAGAAAGAGGCAGAGGACGACATGCTGAGCTCTAAAAAAGTCAAGGAGTTGTCAGTCATTGATGGCCGTCGAGCTCAAAACTGCAACATCCTCCTCTCGCGGTAGGATTGTTTTAGCATCATAACACTTAGAAAAAAACTTTATTGACACATCACAGGCTAGGATATATTTTTAATGGCCTCTTCTGTTGTGTGCTGCAGGCTGAAGCTGTCAAATGAGGAGATCAAGAGAGCCATTCTGACCATGGACGAACAGGAGGACCTTCCCAAAGACATGCTGGAGCAAGTACGTCCTCAAGCTTCGCTCATGCTGCAGAGAAACCTGGTTGCCATAGTTGGGGTCGGGGATTAGAGAAACCTTTATTTCCCCAGGTAGATTTCTCCTGGAGATTTCTTGGCGATGAATACAAGCAACCAGGTTTTGAATCACCTTTTTACATGTTTGCATGTGCAGGACAAAGATGTTAGACAGAGACAAAGTATCTTTTGAAAACTGATCAGCAGGAAGAAAGGAAAGCTCATAATGTAGCGATAAATCATTAGTCCAAAAATGGAAACTAATATGTCTAAATTAGTCGGTTTCTATTGCTGAAGACTTGACTTTTTGTTAAATTCAGACACATTTGCACTGTCACTGCGTCGTCAGTCCTCCAACACACACACACACAGATTAGGGAGGAGTGTTCTCCTACAGTTAAAATAAATAAGCCAGGCTTCCAAAAAAGGTGGAGCTTGGGGGAGAAATATAATTACTGACCTGCTGCATGTATATGCGGATTTACAGTAACCAGGTTACTACAGTGCAAGTTGTCAGATCCCGGTAAAGCGGAGGCACTGGACCAGCTCTCCGTTTCAAGGGTTCGATCCTTAGACTCTCAGAGTATTACCCTAAAGTATCAACTAAGGACTGTTTAAGCTGGTGGCGAGGAGACACGCTTAACTTCTAACTGCTTACTTCCAAGCATCTATCCTGCTCCCTCTGATATAGCAACTGACCGAATAACCCTTATGAGTCAGTTAAAAATACCAGCCACACTCGTTAACGGCAGCTCTCCTCTAAATAATCTGGGCTCTTGTTATGGTGCTAGGATAGGTTTTAGTGGCTCGGATGTGAGCCCCAAGGAACTGTTAATTTAATTGGCTAGAGGAAACTGTAAAGATGTTACACACACACACACACAACAACAACCTAACGTTTTACCACCATCGACGAACTCAAATTCAATGTCACACAAATACTTTTAACTATAGTTTGATTATTTTTTGCCATAAGCTTTAGCAAGGGCAGTGGTAAACAGCTGAATTCACATTTCAATCTACAATTAAATCATTCGATTTTATTAATAAACAGCTGAGTCTCAATTCAATATTTATCTGGTTCTGGATGAAGGAGAGAGTAGAGTCTGTCTGGCCAGAGCAACCCCACTCTTCCTGTTGAAGACCGATTCTCTGAAGAAAAGCTTGTGACGCCGTCCGATGTCCCCGAAATGATCAGAGTCTCAACTCCAAAATCACAGTTTGCGCAAAGGAACTTCAGTCCAAATTTGTGATTGTGTGTCACCAGGGTTATGGTTAATCTTTTTTGTGCTCAATTCCTCTGACAGTGAAAAAGTCCTCGATGTCCTTTTTTGATGTTACAGCTCACGTTCTGCTTCGTATGATGTGTTCCGATGAAAAGGCACTGTGTTTTACATCACTCTCAATATGACACACTTAAAACTCCCTTTCACCTCTCAGCCATATTACACACAACTGATATTTCTCCAGAATACACAAACTGTCAAACGCTGCTTCAATCTTTACACATTTAACAGCCATTTCACCATCACATCCTTCTTGACGCACCCACGGGCAGCTGTTGGCAGACACACAGCTTCAATCTTTACACATCTAATAAACTCAGTCCTGGTGACTTCATTCATGTTGTTATCAAAACACTCTCACTTACATTTCTTTATGATTAATATGGGTTATATGATTAATGTTGATTCACATTTGGTAATAGTGTAGCATACAATAAGAAAACGGTTTCTTACTTTTGCCCTGTTCATCTACCGGTATATGGAAAAAATGATAAATCCTTCCACCGTCAATAAGTACAGATGAATGCGTTGTACATAAGTAAAGAGTATTTTCCTGTCCCATCAGCTGCTGAAGTTCATCCCAGAGAAGAGCGATGTGGATCTTCTGGAGGAGCACAAACATGAGCTCGATCGAATGGCAAAACCCGACCGCTTCCTCTATGAGATGAGCAGGTACTTTACTCATACTGTTTTTCTTTCTCATGTGTTATCTTTTTTAAATCTATATTAAACAGGTACTAAGCTCAGACCTGCCAGCTTTAGGTCAGTGCAGCACTCTGCAGATCAGATCTGCTGACAAACAATAGCCATTGTTTCCTCTTACTCAGAGGAGATAAATGCAATGAAACATGGGTTTCTACTTGGCAGGAAACAATAGCTGTCTGTTTTTTTTTTTTTTATTTCTAAATTGTGTTGGAGAATAAATGAGTCTGTAATGTAATAACAGTATTTGTGTTGGAGTTTTGTAAACATAGTCCTGTAAGATAAAAGGAACAAAGGAAACCTGTCACAACTGAGAAACTAAAGTAACTGACTCTCCTACAGTATAGTGACAATAGAAACGAACGTGTCAGTTAATAGCAGAATTATACAATTCACAACAACAAGTTTTTTGTCATGTGGCATTCATTAGCTGCAGCATCAGTGGTTTATAAGCTGAATTCAAAAATGCTGCCAAAAATAAGCTTCATTACCGCAACTTTATATACTTTATATACTTTATATGTGCTATTGAGTAAGCACACAGGCGGCTCGCTTTATTCTGCTTACGCAATGTCCATGTTTGTGGCTTTTGTCTAAATTTGTGGAGTTCCCTGTTCATAATTTATTAGTTTTGTCTATTTTCGTCCTCCTCTGACATGCATTTTCCATCCCCTGTCCAGAATAAACCACTACCAGCAGAGGCTTCAGTCTTTATACTTCAAAAAGAAGTTTGCAGAGAGGATAGCTGAGATCAAACCCAAAGTTGAAGGTGAGAAAAGTCTCATAGTTTCATTCACCAGTGACATTAGCTCAAACATGTTTTTTATATAAAGAACTGAAAATTATATTTGTATTGTATTTATTTTTACCATGGAAAGCCCATCTCTGTAGTCTGATAGCCACTAAAATTCTAATGTTTTGCATTTTTATATTTGCCAAGGCAATGATGTGCCAGCTACCTAAGTCTAAAAATAAATCCGTCAGACACCTTGTAATTACCTAAAACATTTATTGTCTTTATGTTTTCGTGTCTCAGCTCTGACGAAGGCATCTAAGGAGATTTTACACAGCAGAAACCTGAAGCAGCTGCTGGAGGTGGTGCTGGCCTTTGGAAACTTCATGAACAAGGGTCAGAGGGGGAATGCTTACGGCTTCAAGGTGTCTTCACTCAACAAGATCGCTGATACCAAATCCAGTATCGACAAGTAAGAACATTTTTCAATTACAACATCAAAACCCTCAGGCAGTAACAGAAAGAAGAACGGCATGACATACAGTATATAAAAGTCAAATCTGAAACAGGGAATGTGATACTAACCAAACTCCATATGGTTATTCATATCTGAACCTACATAATAAAAGCAATATATTGCACATTTGACACGTTCACTGCCTTGAAGGTTGGTCCACCTCAGTGTGTCTGTACGTCTCTGTGTTTGCAGAAACATCACTCTCCTACACTACCTGATCACCATCCTGGAGAAGAAATACCCCAAAGTCCTGATGTTCCAGGAGGATCTGAAGAGTCTCTCAGAGGCAGCCAAAGTCAAGTAGGTGGAGCTGTGGAGAACCTGCTGCCCGACATACAACTGCTTCTCTTGTTTGCTTTCCATTTTGTGCTAAACTCTTCTCTTTTCTTTCTCTGCAGCATGACCGAGCTGGAAAAAGATATCGGCAACCTACGCAGCGGCTTGAAAAGTGTCGAGAGCGTGAGTCACAAAGATCTATGAGATAATACGTTATGTATCGGTCACGCTGTTATACAATGTTTAGCACTGGTGCTCTGCTTTAATTTTTACTTCACTTTCCTCTCCTGGATCACTTTCACTCGTAGGAGCTGGAATACCAGAAGCAGCGACCGCAGGAGCTGGGCGACAAGTTTGTGTCGGTGGTGAGTCAGTTCATCACTGTGGCCAGCTTCAGCTTCTCCGATGTGGAGGACTCCCTCACTGAGGCCAAGGAACTGGTAAGTCATTGCGGCTGTATGTGTGTGCTTGAGCAGACCGGACAGCAACACTATCACTTGTAGACACAAACGCTGAAAGCTTGCATCCCATTTCCTCCCTGCGCAGCTGTTTCTACATGCCTTATTGACCTCATCAGTCATCTTTGTAGGAAAGCGAACAGCAGGAGTGAAGTGTTGCCGCTTCCTGCCACAGCACCACTGACGCTTTATTGGCTAGCCCGCTGGTTACCATGTGTGCAGGTCAAGAGAGAAACCAGGAACAGAGGGTTAGATATTATTTTACACCATTATGTTCAGCATTGTTTGGACATTGTGTGTCTCAATGCATCATGGCTTCGAGGGCCTTGATCTTACCTGCCAACCTAACATGTCATTTTGTAAATGCTTTTTATCAAACTTACTGTTACATTTTAGTGTGGGTGGCCCTTGTGAAAATTAGAGGTTAAAGCAAAAGAAGAAACTGGATTTTTCCACTATTTTTAGGACTTTTTATTACTAGAAACCCCAGAATATTCACCTTTGTAGAGAGAGTTAGATTTATGCGTCTGTCCACATTTACTGGTGCAAGGCGGGAAGGGTTTTAGTGTGTTCGCTACATTGACCCAAGAGCTCAGCTGGTCACATGGCAACCATTAGTTTCTGTGAATCATTTACGGTGTCCCACAATTAAATATTTGAGAGAGTTTACAGTGGTCCTCTGCACTCATGATTGGGAAACGGAACATGCTGACCCTTTAAACTGCTTCCTGCATCTGGCTTGTTGTATTTGAGGATTTAATGAAATTGTTGCAGATAGACCAGGATGTAAAGAAAAAGTGACATTTTTAGGTATTTTTGCCACAGAAATCATGTCCCATTGGGGGGGGGGGGAACACCAAATAATAAGTAAGTTAAATGCCTCTTTGCTCCACCCGATAGAGTTTGCGTGTCACACACAGAGCTGCTGTAAACATACACATCTGTAGAAGGTATATGTTCTCAGCATGATCTCACATCTGGATGTTCTCCTTTTTAACTTACTGTGAAAAATACTCAAGAAACACGTTGCCTTAATTTGGGCCCTGGCTCCAGTCTCTGGCCTCCGCTGTAATCAGTAGCCGGTCAGATCTGGGTTAACACGGGCTTCAAAGCCCAACTACTTGGTACCCTGCTCTTATTTCAAAGAGCTGAGACCTAATGAGTCTCCTGTAAAACAGTCAAAGATGGAGTAAAACATGGTTCTACTGTGTACTGCTGTAAATCTGATCCCTGTCCCCTCCCTGTGTGCCCCCTTCTCTTTGGTCTCACAGTTCCTGAGGGCAGTAAAGCACTTCGGCGAGGATGCCAGTAAGATGCAGCCAGATGAGTTCTTTGGCATCTTTGACCAGTTCCTGCAGTCGTTCGCTGAGGCCCAGCAGGAGAACGAGAACATGCGAAAACGCAAAGAGGAGGAGGAGCGCAGGGCCAAAATGGAAGCTCAGGTATGTGATCGTTCCCTGTTCCCATATGATCCTCGACGAAGAGAACCACACATATCTGCTATGTAGAACACTTATAGTGTATAGTTATGGAATATAATCTGTAATATTGTAGAAATTCAGACATTTATTTTAAATTAAATAAAAAATTTGAAGGTAAAACTATGTAACTTTTGAAAGAATATAAACACAATCTTCCTTTTACAAATCAAAAGTTTAACGAATAAAAATAACCCTCGTTCAGTACACTCGGGTTTTGCTGCTATAGCCTTACTTGGTCTGGTATGGCTAGTAGCTTTAGGTACAAAGTTACATAGTCTTGCTTTGTACTGTAGGAATAGTTAGACATTTTGGGCTGAGTGTTAGATGAGAACACACATATCTGTCCTTTCAATATGAAGCTACAGCCAGCAGCCGGTTAGCTTAGCTTAGCACAAAGACTGGAAACAAGGAGAAACAGCTAGCCTGGCTCTCTCTCTAGTAAAATGTACCTACTAGCATCTCTAAAGTTCACTAATTAACATGTTATATCTCGCTTGTTTAACCCATACAAAATCTAAAGTGTAAAAACAGCAATTTGTAAGCCCTGTCAACAAATAGCTTTTGAGGTGTTGATAGATTTTGTTACCTTTGGACAGAGCCAAGCTAGTTGTTTCCCCATTTCCAGTCTTTATGCTAAGCTAAGCTAACTGGCTGCAGCTTCATATTTAAAACGCATATATGAGTATGGTATCGATCTTCTCAACTAACTCTTGGCAAGAAAGTGAAAAAGTGGATTTCTCAAATTGTCAAGCTATTCCTTTGATGCAAAGGTTATTAAATTCAGAGAGGACTTCTTTTTGAAAAAAATAAAACCATTTTTATTTCTGTCACTAGCTCAAAGAGCAGAGGGAGAAGGAGCGAAAGGCCCGGAAAGCAAAGGCAAACGGGGAGGACGATGGCGGCGAGTTTGACGACTTGGTGTCCGCACTGCGATCGGGCGAGGTCTTCGACAAGGACTTGTCCAAGATGAAACGCAACCGCAAGCGCATCAACAGTCAGACCACAGACTCGGGCAGGGAGCGACCAGTCACAAAGCTCAACTTCTAAGCAGGGTTTAGGTCTTCATCCTTGCCCCCCCCCCCCACCATCATTAGTTTCCCTTGGGTCGAACTGACATGCACATTCCTCTGCACCCTCCTCCATTCTCACCCAGCTCGACTTCACCGCTGCAGAGCCACACACAGCACAACATGTTTAGACCTTTCATCCTCTGAAATGTTGATGTTAAACGGAGCAGAAGCCAAAAGTTGTTATTAACGACCAAATCAGATAGTTCCCGCTGGAGGATCAGTTTGGTCAAATGAAATGTTTTAAGAGGTTGTCGTGCAGGAGCAGAATGTTTTTCTCCGCCGGAGAAAAGTTTCCTTCCAGGTGTAAGAGATGCTCACGGCTGTTTGATAGGGACTGTTCTGTGCTGTTTTTGTACGTCAGAATCTATGCACAGAGTGAAATGTGCAGCTAGTAAGACTCCTCCTTCAGAGCTTGATGCTCGATGCAAACAGGAAGATGATTCCATTAAAAACACAAGGGGCCATTTTGTACGGACTGATTTCATAGATTGAGAGGGGCTGCTTTCACACGCCTGGATTGTCCAAGAGATAATTTTTGGAGAAAGACTGAATCTGAACTTCCTTTTGCAGCTGCCGCTCTCTTGCAGTCAGAACCATCACAGGACTGAGACGCGGCGTTGTTAGACAGACGTGGTTTCGACTGCAAGTGATGCAGCTGAGAAGCGAGTGAGGTTTCTTTTCTATTCATCATTATTGACATGCAGCATTTATATATCTGATCACTGTATGTTTTATTTGAAGTTTTTCCCTGTTAAGAGCTGGCCTTAACTCTGTTGACTTTAATTGTTGAGTGGGTACTCTCAAAGGGCCTGGGCCTAATCTGCAATTTCTCAACAAGTGTGGACACTCGTGTCATAGATTACATATACTGTATCTATATATAAGGTTGTTACACATGCACATATAAATTCATAATTACTATGCTAAATGCAATTAAAACCCAGCCGATGCAATACACTTGTTTTTTCCCCTCTGAAGGGAGTGCCCTCCTTTTAAGTTTTTATTGAATAGATGAAATATGTTTTCTGTACACTGGCTGGATTTACACTGCAAAATAAAACAACTAGAAAAAAGAAACAAAACCCTGATTTTACCTGTGATCCACATGTGATGTTTTCATTCTTGTAGAAAACATCACATAGGGATGTGAAACCTTTGATTTTAGTTTGTCCCCTCAGCTGTGTGAATCCATCCAGTGTCAAACACCAACATTGGACTTTTATAATTTAAATAATTGCCTTCCATTGTACAACGACCTGATGATAATAAATGGGAGAAAACAGTTATGAGTTTTTGTATTTAGTTAACACATGCACTTGAATGAATTCTTTTGCAGCATTTAATTTGGGTCAAAAAGTCACTTATTATAGGTGGATTAAAGGGATGTAGAAAAATGGACGGAAGATGACCCTGATAGCAACCAGGCTCTTGGCTCCATCTAGTGGTCAGTGACTGCGACTGAACAGAACCCCTGACCCCCCCCCCCAAAAAAAAAAAATCTGATGTTACAATCTGCAAATACGTTTCTCATTCTCATACATGAAGGTTGTCAGCAAATACATTTCAAACTGCTCTTTAAATTCAATAAAAACTAACTTAGTGACATTTTTTATTACCTTAAGATGGTCATATGCTCTTCACTGGTTAGTAGCTCAGTAACTGTTATTATTTATTGATTAGTACAGCTTTGTAGTCATGTCACCAGGCAGTATAAAGAATATTTTAGTTTTTTGTCATTGCTCTGAATGGTGTGAATTTTCTGCACTGTAGTAAGCTTTTTTTTGTGTTTTAAAAATGTTTTAGATTAACCGCTAGTTTCAGATCATTCACTTTGCTGCATTGCTTACTATTTACTTAGCAAGTGTATTAGATGATAAGAAGGTAATTGATCTATTTCTTAAACCAGGTTAGTCCTCATGAGTTGGATAATTTCACCCACACTTAAATTAAAACATTCCTTAATTTACTACTAAATCAGGCTATTATGAACTCTTACAAAAAAACTAACGTTTTGACACCATCTCTTCAACACAGTTTATTATAGATCCAATATTCTTGGAGAGCTTAGAGATTTTGTATTGAGGTTTTCTTCCGTATAACCATGTTTAAATACAAAAACTGAAACGGACGCTCACTTAAGCAGAAAACCATGTGTCAGCTTGTCGTCTGGCTCCTGCACGAAGCGGGAAACTCCGGTATAAAAAGCTCTGCCAGCAACTTCCACCACTACAGCCTTGAAGTCTCCACACTTGGTCTCCTGAACAGAAACGCAAAAGAGAATCACGAACACACCCCATGAACAGAAGTGTGTCAGCTGTATTAATTCAGCTTGAGTCATACGAGGTGAAATCATCTATAAATGATAAATGTTAGCTAAGGATACATACATCAGAAGACAATATTCCATGTACAACCAGGAGGAAAAGAAAAGACTGAATTGTACAACACCAACAACAGGTTACATTTTTATAATAAAGAGTGTAAACCAATATGCAAAGCAGGACAAGCTGGACCACAATAACTAAAAGTCCTCACTGTCAAAAAGGGTTCTTGTTAGCATTCACTCATTCATCTTGTGAATATATCCAGAGTGACGTGTTGGGGACGACGTTTTCTGGTCGCCCTATAAAGCCAGTTTAAATGCCATAGGGAAAGTCCACCATAAAAATAGACATTTCTACAATATAGCTCTGACAACAGTCGTGAATTTCTTGGGCTATAAGGACATTCCCTGATTCACTGATGGGCGCCATGACTTCAAATAACATTTAATTATAGTGTAATATGTCAAATATTTGGTGAGTCTACAGACTTGCTAATTTAATGTCATGTCACTTGTCTATTTATGTCTTGATGATCTGACTTTTTAGCTTAAGACACTGATTTTTGTGTTATATCGACTTTACCTTCCAAAAAGAGATTTTCCTGTTTGAGGTCCAATAAATATTAGTGTGCAGAAAATTAGTCTTTCATTCAGTATGAAAGAAATCTGTTTAGTGCTTTGCAGTCTTTCTGCAGTGTTTTATAACAAACTCTTAACACGATCAGATCTGTTTTGCACAACAGTGACTGATTCCACCTGAGGAGACAAACAGAAGGAAGTTGTCTCAAAGTGCTCCTGACCTTTGGTCAATGGCACACCCTGACTGTGACCGTAAACCCAGAAACCTTTCACCTATCACCACCTTATCAGCACACAGGCAAGGGCAGGGTGTGAGGGTCTCTTGCTCCTGTGTGTAGGAGGGGCGGGGGGGTCTTTTACATGTCTGTCTCCAGGGGCCCGTTTCCCCATAATCTGTCCATGGCTGTAGGCTATTAAAAATAGCAGCTATTCATTAATATTATTTCATATTAGAATATTTAAAGTTGTTTATCTGGCATTATTTGATTACACTGAATAAACAATTTAACTGTAATCGTGTTTATTATTGCCAAGAACCAGGACTTTAAATGTGAGTCTTAACAAATTTTTACTCATTTTACAAACGTGTCCCTCTGCAGACAAAACCCGACTCTGGACCTGTAAAACATTGAGCGTGAGGCAGCGTCCTCGACGACACAGAAGAAGAAAACTCTGGTACCTCGACAGCTTTCCCTGTGAACTGGGATCCAGTAGCTCCACTCTGAAACGTCCTGGTCTGGTTCAGCTGGATGAGACCTTTGTGATACTGAAGAGCCACTCGGGCTGTAACACCAGAACCAGTAGGGCTTCGGTCCACCTGAGAACCCATTTAAACCAGGTTAAGATAAAACTAATAGACCAGACAGCTAGTGTCTGTTCTGTACTTCTTTAGTATTTTTTTTTTTCCCAACACATCATCATTTTATTACACAAATTGTTTCCTTCCACTTTCAGACATCGCTCCTTAAAGTGTCAAATGACCAGTGTCA
Organism: Coreoperca whiteheadi; assembly: GCA_011952105.1. Taxonomy (NCBI): domain Eukaryota; kingdom Metazoa; phylum Chordata; class Actinopteri; order Centrarchiformes; family Sinipercidae; genus Coreoperca; species Coreoperca whiteheadi. The sequence continues at coordinate 14,132,110 of CM022481.1, read as the reverse complement.
GTAAGATACCTGAGCCTCTGCGAACACACAGATATTGGCGGTGGGATCACAGGAATAATTATCGTTGCCGTCTGTGAGGATGGTGCCGTACAGGAACGCCAGATCATCACTGGCCGGGTGGTGCAACTTCACCTAGGAGAGAAATCAACATACGCAATGTGGCCAAAGGTAACGTGGACAACGCCTTTACTTACGCTTTTGCTGCTGATGCTATTTTTCATGTTTTTTTTTTACCCGTTTGGTGTGGAAGAACTTGAGTGGCCCTGACCTCAACCCCACTGGAAAACTGCGTGAGCCAGGCCCCATCACCCAACATCAGTGTCACACCTCACCAATGCTCTTGTGGCTGAATGGGAGCAAATATCTGCTGCCAGGTTCCATAATCTTGCAGGAAGTCTTCCCGGGAGAAGCTGAGGCTGTTATAGCAGCATGCTGATGCCCATGGTTTTCTTATGAGACGTCAATCATCACATATATGGGCGCAATGTTCCCGTGTCTACGTACTTTTGGCCATGTTTGGGTATCACCAAACTGTGAAGCGGTGTGGTGCTGGAACGTCCAGTCCTACTCTCCTGCACTGTGTGTCACTGACCCGTAATCTTTTATTGTCATGTATCTTATAGTCGTAATTAGTAATGAGTGAGACAAATGCAAAATGCATTCATAACAAAAAGTGCCGTCTAATTAAAGCTGCACTACACAAGATTGGCCTAAGCTCTGAGGAAAGGGGCCTCCAATTCTAAATAATGCTTTGGGAGTAACAAAACTAATTCAAACTGTTGATTCCACTTTCACTTTTCCACTGTGTGCCTGCCACTAAATCTAAATTATGGATTTCATTTGAATTGCTAGAGGCCCATTTTTTATTAGGGGAAAATGCTTTTCATTGTAAATGCCCTTCTTTTAGATTCCATCTTGCACCTGTAATATTCTTCTTGTTATATTCAGTGTCACCACCATCATCACTGCCTCTGCCGTTGCCAGTTGTTCTGGGTCTGCACTGAGAATGCTGTGTGCTGCGATTGAGCACCGGTCGCAGATACGAGCTGGCTACCTGAGCTCTGACAGCGCTGGTCACCGCTGTGGCTGCGTCCACCAGATCTCGAGTCCTGGACTCCGCCACATCGAGGCCAAACCTCTGGGCGTTTACGAAGGCGTAGAAGGCTCCCCCGTAGCTGATGTCGAGCGTCACATCACCGAAGCCCTCCACTGTCACCGTCACGTCTGGTGGAAAGGGGTCATGCAGTCATGGCCCTGCAGAACATAAATACACCTGAGAACAGTTTGGAGCGTCCTACCTGTGGCGAAGGCAAATGCCGGCACGCTGAGGAACCTCACGCCTCCCGTTTTACCATCAGAGTACTCGACGAAGGCCCTCACCACCCCGCAGGGGCAGTGTATGTTCACCTGGGTCTCCGGTGACTGTGGCTCCCTCACCAGTCTGTAGTCCACGGCGAGGCGTCCCAGCGCGATGACGGCGTGTCCACACATGGTGCTGTACCCCTCGTTGTGCATGAACAGCACCCCCAGGTCGGCCTCAGGCGACTCGCTGTCCACGAGCAGGGCTCCGTACATGTCGTCGTGTCCCCGCGGCTCGTGCATCAGCACCCTCCTGAGGTGGTCCAGATGTTCCCGGACATAACGGCGTTTGGCCAGCACAGTGTCACCTTTGACCTCTGGGTAGCCGCTGAGGATGACCCGTAGAGGCTCCCCGCCAGTGTGCATGTCGACCACTGAGAGCTCGTCGCCCTCGTGAGGTGGAAGCTGCATTTTTCCTGCGCGTTCAGGGTGGATAACCTTATCACGGGACAATTATCACAAGGTAAAGACTCTCTTTCTTTTAAGTTTTCGGGCTTCAGTAGAAGTGAATGTGAATACTCGTCGGAAATGTCATGTGACCCTACTCTCCGGTAAAATGCTGCAAAAGGCCAGCGCCAACTCACTTAGTAGGCTACAACACCAGAAAGGGTTATTATATTTACCTGCTTCTGTATTTTCTCAAACTTGCGGCCGTCAGTCTTTTGGATTTCTCCTGTGCCTACGCGTTTCAGTTTGCAAAGAGCCTAAAATGAGACATTAGTGCCTCCTCGTGTTCTGGAGGACCTCCATAAACGTGAGACATTCAATAAACTGTATATGCATTTATGCAATAAAAGTCCAGATTTGTGGAGTGCAAGCCATTCTTTGCATACTTTTGAACTTGCTTTAAGAAGAGGAAAAAATATTGATAAGCTTATATTACCATATCAGGACTGATGATTGACTCTGGCAGGGGACGCAGTCAGTGCAAAGGAATTATTCAACTTTTTTTAATTTTGGAAATGTGAAGATGGCCACTGTGCTAAAAGGGAACAGTTTGGCACCTTTGTTGCATGTCATTCCTCATGCCCTCTCCACATTTCTCCTGTCTGTTATATACAGAATACAAATTATCTTTTAAAATCAGAAGTAACTGGAGGAAAGTCGGGTGGATTTAGAGGCTCAAACGTTTTCTGCTTCAGAAGGAACAGTTTTCCTACACACAACAACAGCACAGTGGCCTTAACGCACATTTACTGTTAATGAAGTAGCTTCACAATTTTTACCCGTTGGCAACAACTGCTCATGTTCACAAATGCGGCTTTGACTCACCTGGGTCAACAAAAACACACACGTGAAAGATAAAAACCGGTCTGCATGTTGCAACTTTCAATGCTTTTGATTCACATAAAGACTTTTGTGTTGCATAACAGAGGAGACTAAACAACAGATGGTGGGTAGGCATCAGTTTTCATTATTCATTTCACTGTTGACAGGATGCATGCAAAGTCATTTATACATCTAATATAAAATATATGTACTGAATCAACTAACAGTCGCATGCTTACATCCTTACAGTTCACACTGAGATGATTCGCACTCACACAGAAAATTAGAAAACATCATGAACAAAAACCATAACCACGCTGTTGGTGATCGCTGTCATTTTATCCCAACAGAATAAACAGATGCTATTGTTTGCATCACCAGCGTCAGTTCATTTAGCGCATTTAAACTTACAAACTCACTCATAATGAAATTCATCATTAGAGCAAATATACCTGAGTAAGAGGCAAAGTAACATGAAGGAATAAACAGTAAGTTTGCTGCAATTACCTGTTGAAAAATCCACATCTTGTTGTTCCTATTTTACATGCGTGGGAATGAAGCTCAAACACAACTTAAAGAGTTTCTAAACAGCTTATAAAAAGAATGCATAGTGCAAGGTTAACATATTCTATTATAAAACATATGCTCAAAAACCATAAAGAGTCTCATCAAAACAACTCTGAATGAGGCTTTATTATTGTAAGGCACATATATTATTACCTGACAATTAAGGTTGCCAGTCACCACTGTCACTCCCCTGAAGATGGGCAGCAAAAAATGAAAAACTGAGAGTCTCCTGCTTGATAAGTTAGAGGGAGACATTTATGTGGAAAAGTTTATGATGCTAAAAGTCTGAGCTGCTCCTGCTTTCTCTAAGACACCAGCAAGTGAAAGTTGTTTAAATAATTGTAAAGGTTATGGCAGGTGAACCTTCTCGCTTAACCCTTTGGTCAGGTGTTCTGCCAAAAACTGTAAATTAACATTCAGGGGGGGAAAAGTCAAGGAAGATCATGGAGATGACAGCTTTTCAAAAAGACTTAAACTCAAAATAGGCCTTGAAAAAATATGTGGCTTGACGTCTGCTCCCCCATATTTTTACTGATCGTCCCTTCAGGCTGAGATGTTTCAACAAAAGCCTTCATTGGAGAATCATACATGAGATAATGTAGCTCTCTTCTGGTTTATAATGCTTGTAAAAATGCACTAATTTCCTAGCAATAACAGTATAAATGTTTCTTTTTTTTAATTGTTCAGTAATTGTTCCTGTTCCGTTTTGGCATTCTCAAATTTAGCACACACAGGACCATAAAAGTGCCTCATAAGTCAAAGACTATAAGAATAATCCCTGGGTTTTTGTAGTGCGGTAACATGAAAAGGGATTTCTGCATGCAGTCAAGTGTTTAATGCAAGACGTTTCTTTGGCAGGCCAGTGTCTAGCAGGACATGCAAACTGGGGCTTCTATAAATCCGTTTTTTTAAGAGATCCAGGGTTTTAAAAGCAGTCAGTTCAAAAAGGCCCATCATCTGCTTTTGGCGTGACTGGCTTGGAGGCGGCGACTGAGTCTTGACATTTCACTCTGCCCTTGGGGGAAGATGTCGGAGGCAGCGAGAGTCTTCTTTTTATCGACAGCAGCCTGAGGATCTCGCTCACCTGAGACTCGAGGACTGAAAGGCGGCCGCTCAGGACCTGAATGTCTCCCTTCAGCTCCAGCTTGGCCTCATGCAGGGTTGCTTGCAGGAGCGCTTGTTCAGACGCCGGCTGAACGAAAGAGTGTTTGAGGGAGTCGACCCCGAGACTGTGCTCGAACGGGTTTCTCTCCATCGGGCTCTTTTCCATCGGGCTTCTTTCGAAGGAGCTTCTTGAATCTCCGGCTCGGTCGATGCGTAGGTCGCTCTTTGTAATGCCACTGTCGCAGGAGTCTGTTTTGTGCAGGGCACTTGTTTCTTCACCTGCTTCTCCAGCGCTGTTGCCACCCTCTGTGCTCCCCATCTCTCCACTTTCCTCCGAGTCCCGGTTTTTGTTGGCAGCTGCTAACTGTTCTGAGGAGTGGGATCCATTCGGCCACTCCTCTGCTTTCGGCGTCTGCTTTTCTTGCTCGACAGCAGGAGGCGGTGGTGCAGCTGAAGTGGCGTTTCTAAACTTTGCCCAGCCTCGAGCGCCTCTGCCGCTGGTAACACCACCTACAGCTCCCTCTCCACCTGCCCCACTGCTCCGTACAGGGCTGCTGACCCTCTGACAAAGTTGACTCTGCGCACAAGGCCTTGATATAGACTCCCCAGCCTCCTGTGTGCAGCTTTGCTCTGACTCCTCAGTGAGGACAAATGCTTGTGGAGGTGCAGCCATGCTGCAGCCGCTGGCTGCACCCCCTGCTCCTGCGCAGGCTGCGTTATTCTGCACAGTGGAGCTGTACTCCTGCTGCTGAGAAGACACAGACGGACACTGTGTGTAAGAATTTGAGTCGGAGTGATGGTGGCGCTGTGGCTCCACCTGCACACAGTTATGATCAAAGTAAGCGTGCGACTCTCCCGATGTTTGAGTGTCTCTCTGCTGTCTGAACCTCTGGAACAGCTTGCGGACCGGGTGGTCTTCAGGAATGGAGAGAGTCACCTCGTTCCTCTGGTGCTCCTGCTCCCTCTTCACGTCAGCAATCTTTCTGAAGATTATCTGCAAGAGGGAGAGCCCGTGCATGAGGACAGTAATGTGGGATATAGACACAGGGGCCACTTTTAAATTATAATAGTTGAGCTCTACAGACTGTACATATATAATGCAGCTTTAAATCAAGGCTAATAATCTAGACCTGCTGTGTACCTTGAAATATTCAAGACTTGAAAGCAGCAATGCACAAGGGAAACTGATAATGGAGCAATAATGGAGCCACGTGGAGGCCCTGAGAGGGAAAAGTGGATACAACTTCTCAACTTCACAATCTCACTTTCTTGCAAACATTTTCAATCAATGCTGTTGAGGAAACGGTAATAATAACTATCAATAATAAGCTTTGCTGTTCGTGAACAGTTCGAAATTATTTTCACATATGAAACAACTGAATACAAAGCGCTACTACAGTCATTTTGACAGTTATATTAATGATAATATAATAATAATGTGTTAAATGTTTACAAGACCTTTAGAGACGACCAGTGGTCAACTTCTTTCATAACATGTTTTTAAAATATTATAGCAACTTTTATCTCATCTGTGGGTTGATCTGAAACTAACTAACATACTGTAGATGTTATGTTCAAAGCCACAGTGTGAGAGACAGCTCTGTTACTGGAAGCATCTTGGTCTAATCTTTATCCAATTTTTCCTGTGTAGCGTCTTGGGCACATTTCTTTGGGCTGTACAAAACGCAAAAACACACTAAAACCAAAAGGAAAAGGCTCAAAAAGTTTGCTTTATAACAAATAACTGATAAAGAATAAAGAAAACGCATTTGAGGAATTGCTTTCAGGCACTGATTGTATGGATTCAGGATACAGCTGAGATGCACGTTCATGCACAAGGTAATTGAATCCATAAGAGTAAAGAGGGCAGAGAGTAAATCTTAAACCTATGCAGGCACGAAACAGTTTCTAAAGCTGCTCAAATGAATAATTGATGGCTTTATTTTCATTGAATACATTTTAAGTACAAGCCATAAATCTTTCAACATGTAGCCACAATTTGCCTTCAAGTTGTTTAGATTTAGAGCTGCTTCACTGAGGCCGTTTGATTTCAGTATATGTTATTATATAAGCCGTAAAAAACTAGAAAAGTCAGAGAGGAAATTAAAAGTATATATAGCTCTGTAAAAAATTAAGAGACCAATGTTAAGTGGTCTCTTAATCTTTTCCAGAGCTCTAGTTACTTAAAACCTTATAAAAATCATTGGAAATCTGCATGTAAACACACAGTTTGTATGACTGTGTTTGAGTTGCACAGTTCTAGTATTCCTAGTAAGGGTTGCTAGATACAGAGATTATATTAAGTAAATGTGAGTCTGTTTAAAAGTGCATATTGTAATTGATAAGATCTGCTGCACCTCAGACGTATTTCATATATGCCCGTCCTGAACAAAGAGCACAACAAACTACATGTACCAGATTGACTTTAAAGGAAATATTCATTAAGAATGTATGTGATGTTGATCCCATAGGACAATATTATATAGATATATGAGCAACTTACCATCTTAATGCCATAATGGGATTAATATACATAGCCTGCAGAAGCTCCATCAAATATTAATAATAAGAGTCTTAGTTTGGACTCTGACAATTATTTCTTATTTGTTTTTCTTTATATTTTCCATTAAGAGTTTGAAAGTCATTTTTACCCGTTTTCGTAGATTGCAGGTGAGGATGAGGTTGCGGGAGAACGTGTTGGCGAATGCCGTGTAAAACTCCAGCACCCTCATCAGAGCTTCTCTCCTGATGACATGCAGGTCACAGTAAGTCAAAGCTCGGACATTTGCACAAGCCCGGGCCAGGGTTGTCTCTTTCCAGAACACGTCTCCAAACACATCACCTTTACCTGGATGGAGCCAGACATTATCAATTTGTTTATAGCAGGCGGAAAGTGTTGGATTGTTTGACATAAACATCTCATGTCACATACAAAAGTGAAGGGGAACACAGCCACAGAACTTGTGGAAGAGCTTTCATTGAAAGAGAAAAATGATTAACAGGAATATAAGTGGCTATATTTAGGTAGAGGACTAGTCTTCTCACAAGCATATATCCACTGAGCCAACCTCTAGTTTTATCTATGCCACAATATAACGTTGCCCAGTCTATTTCATAATATTGCGTTGGATTACCTAGTATTGCGATGACCTCATCATCCTGGATGACTTCAAGTGAACCCGAGACCACAAAGCAGAGGGTGTCGACGCTCTCTCCGATATGGAAGATGAGGTCTCCAGGTGCGCAGTGTGTGGTCTGAAACTCCACAGCAAGAGAGCGCAGACAGCCGTCGCTGGCCAGACGAAACGCCGGGTGGTCGTTGAACACCTGCCTGTTGAGGTGGACGCAGATGTCTGCCCGCATGTCTTTGGGACAAATTGAGAGGACCTGGGAGAGAGTGGTGAGATATCGGAGCAGTTAATCTTATGTGCTTCTTCATTAGTGGTCAACATTTTCCAAAGCAGTAAAGTCCAAACGTTTCTCATTTTATTTCTTATCTTTTAGGGAGGCATTGCAATATGGTAAGATAAAATAACTATAGCAGAAACATGAAACTGTAGTCAGATTTATGTTTTAGTTGATCACAACACAAAAAAAATCTGCAATGCATATAAACCAGTGGCAGGATTTATTTACAAAACAGTGTATAGCCCAGAAAGATGTTTTAGGTCCAGAAATCCCAGCGACTAGTGAAGGGATTTTTGAGTTTAAGAAAAAGATTAACATCTGGAATATTTCTGGTGCTCTTGGAGAGGAAAAAAGGTAAATGGATAAGATGCCCTTACCCATCGGTAGGATGTGGCATCAAGTATAAATTTCTAGGCACTCAAGTGGATGGTTAAAAACTACATGCCTTTAATAAATCTGGACATGTCTATTATATAAACACACCGACACACACTTGCCTTCCTCAGGGTGTCTTGTGGCCATTAATTATTGCTGATTACATCTAAACTGTCAGTCTGCTATTATTTGGTAATTTGTAGCTGCAGGACCTAAAGTTGCACAAGATCCAGCAACGTTTCAGTGAGTGTCAACGAGTGCAGTCGCTGATCTGCTGTGACCTTTTGAGTCTCGTTATTGTTTGCCACATCCACCTGTTAACCCCACCCATTTTTTTCGATACTGTTTGAAATTCAGTCAGAGGCAGAGCTGTGCAACAGTTTAACTTCGGACTTAAAATACACGTGTAGCCACTACAAACTTCTATCCAATCAGTACATTGTGGTAACTCTATAAGAATATACTATTTCCACATAATAAAAATGTCAGTACATTATGAGGATTGGGTGTCGTCGTGGTAAGAGATATTTTTTTTGGATCCATAATAATACCTTATCTGTGTCAATTCCCTTCGACATGGCCCATGTGGAGACGATGAAGTCCATAACCCTCTCACTCAGACCTTTGGGAACCTGATAAAGCTTGAGGAAGTCGCGCACATTGTTGAGCATCTCATGGTAGCGGTTTGTGTTGGTGTACATCTGCTGGAAAATTGTGGTGACGTTTCCAAAGATGGTTGCATATAAAAGCGCTAAAACGAGAGATAAAAAACAAAGCCTTACAAACAGACTGACATGCAGGGTGGATTTTTTCAACAAAATGAGATGAGAGGATATGTTTTATTTTAGCAAATCAGGATCCAGGATTTTGGTTCACATGAAGGTCTGAAATTTTTTCCTGTCAAAAAAAATGTACGGTACTTATAGGATTTGTATTCTAAACAGTGTTCAGGTATTTTCCCTTAATTTTGGGGTTAATTATTTGGTAAATTAATGTATTACATATATACGTATTTGTAATGGATTATATGCATGTTTTAAGGAGGAAAAAAAAATTACATGTATCCCTTAATTTGTAACTTAAAATGACCATTATTTTTCAATTATGGAGTTTACCATGAACATGGAAATAATGAATTGAAATTCATTTAAAGGATTTTAACATTTAGGCATTTTAATGGATTATATGCATGCTGTAAGGAGGCTCTATGGGGTAAAAACCTAATTAAATAATTAAGAGTGTATGACATTTAAAACCATAAAACAATATGAATATGATAATTTGGGGATTTTCAAAAAAATACCTAAAATACATACTGTATCATATTTGCTCACATTTTTAACATATTACATTTACCATATTACAACAAAATAAAGTACACGACTTTTGGTGATTATATGCTGCTTCAATCAAGCAAATGTTTGTCTTAATATATTGGTAAGAATACAAATCTTACTACAACTTTAACAATATTAGAAAAACATCTAGCTTGTTAACTCAAGTCACAACCCAACAAGGAGGCAGCCATTTTGAATTTGGTAAATAATACTTCTAATACCTCTACTTCCTGCGTCACACTGATAATCCACTATAGAGCAGTTAACGTGTGCCATGTTGTATAAAACAGGTTTGTCAGGTAATTATTGATCTTGTTGATTATGTAATTGTCTCAAAGTGTAACAAATGTGATAGAAATGGCATTATATTTAAGGTGAAAAGTTAAGGGAATTGGTTTTATAATGAAAGGGGAAAACATTGGAAATGTGTACTGAATGTTGGCAACCATGTGACATAATGCTGGATAAATACTGGGCTACTAGCATAAAGTAAGCAACGACATGTCACTCATGACCTTCATTTGGACAAAACGGCTGCACATTGTAGTGGAAATAATGTCATTTTGTTGAATAATTTACTTTGCTCTATGTGTATTCTACAATCCCTATCTTGTGGTTGACAAAACTGATCTCTTAACAGTTAACACACACACACACACAATAAGTGGTGGATTGAGCCTTTGTAATGTAATTCATAATGCACATTTCCTTAGTAAGAGCGCTGCAGTGACCTCAAAGAGTCAGTCAGTATCTCTTATCGTGAGGTTTTACCCACTCAAGAGGAAAGAGTCGTCTTCACTTGCCACAGCAGGATCGCAGAGGTCAGGATACATATCTAACGTGATGGCTCATTGTCCTTTTACTACACTCGAGCCTGCAGGCAAACTCTCTCTGTCTTCTATTGCTCGCGCATAATTACTGTATCTGTGGCAGGAGATTTATCGGCCGTAATTGAACCCGACACTTCAGTGTGACTGAGTGATCTTCGTGATCGAAATACCACCAGAGAACTGGGTGTTTGCTTTTGGAAGTACAAACCTTGAAGCGTGGCTGTCAGTTTGTGTCTCCCTCACTTGTTTTTATTGCATCACTTTACATGCTGTTTTAGAGGAGTGGGCCAAAGGTTAGTGCACGAAGGCGAGTCGTGACGGAGGAACTGTATGCAAAGGCTTGACAGTGGAAGCAGTGACACAAAAGGTGAAGCTATTACTGTAACTGCAGTGGGTGATGAAAACAATACAGACATCTGCATAAAAATAGATATTTCTAGTTATATGAAAATGTTCAAACTAATTTAAATGAGGTTGATTTGACTTTGCCATTATTTCACATAATCAAATCACTTTTTAAGGTGAATAGACTCAATTTTGTGAATGAAACATTGGAGGTAGGTGAGATTAGGTGACTTTAACGTTCACCACTGCCTAAATTACAGGTAGTTTTAATGTGAAGTTAGAAATATGACACTGAAAGACAATAAAGGCAGGGTAGACTGTTCATAAGCCAGTAGTGTTACACAACATGCTATACTCTACTGTATAACACTACATCACATGTGAGTTCATGTTACAGAAGACTCTACATAATAAGTTCATCTTCATCTAATGTATAGTTGCTTCTTATCAAAAACTGCAACTCAACTGGATCTAAAATATGCAGAATGTAAAATATACTGTAACGTGGTTGTCGTAAATAAGGGCTTTTACCTGGACTGTATGAGTTTACATCAGTTCACTACATGAAAATAGTTATGTGTCCCTAGTATTTAGCATTAAGCATCATTAACAGAGAAAGGTAGAAAAAACATGTATTCCTTAAGTTTAAACACATTATTTAAAGCAGAGATAATAATTTCAGTATGAGTGAATTAACACAAAGACAGTGCTTTTCTGATGGAGGGTAGTGATGACTAACCTTCAGACAGACCCTCATAGAGCAGGCTGTGACGGGCGCTGAACATGTCACTTTTTATTATCGACAAAGCCGAGTCCTAAACGCTCCCCAGTGGTTCAAACACCGAGGCTGCAGCTAAATGTGAATTACATGAGTCAGGAGAGTCTGTGAATTAGAGAATACTGTCGAGTGCAAAGAATTATTTATGTATATATGTAATTTATGATGATTTAATTAAAATAAATTAGCATGCAACAATGTTGCTCTCTGCTACACCACACACTTGTCCATGTGTTGATCACACTGAGCTTGAATTTTACTTTGCGGATTCTCTTGAACCTGGACAACACCTTTACCATATGTTGTTTTACTGGCAGCTGTTAGATAGCCAGCACATTATCGTGTCTAGCATGCAAGTAAATGCATCCAGATTGTTTCAGTTCCTGCAATACATTTAGTGGCATATCAAGAATGCATGAATTAAATGAAAATAGCATCGAAGGATGTGTGTATCGTTTGCTGTAGAGTGAGTGTGCAAACTGGTATATGTCAGTGGCACATGAGTGATGATCCCTTTTGTCAGCAAGTAGCATATGCCAATTGAATCGGGTATGTCACTGAAAACACACATTTTCAATTGAAGAGAGAGAGAGCGCACATCCATAAGTGTTTCAGCACATATTGCCTTCATGTTGTATGCCACTGAAACAACAGTGGAGCTGCTGCTCCTTTGTCCTCTACTCAGATTTATTTGGACTGTCAAGGTTGTACTGTATGCCCATTGAAGAAGAAAAACAGCGGTCGCTTTGATTTAAGCTGTTTTTGAAAAGCTTCCCTTGAATTTCACTTGACAAACTGTTCACTGGCAGCTACTGATGAATTTAGGGGTTTTGTGCTATTTATCATAGGCCCGGAAGAACACAGGAAAGATGTTAATTGGAAGCTGTTTAAATGTGTGTGTTGATGTGATAGTAAGAGCTCGTGTGTATCTGTATCAGATGGCTGTGTGACTTTATTGTCTTTCTAATTCTAATCTCCATTTCTTGCTCCATTAACCACATCTCAAGCCAAGAACAGTGATGATATAATGATACTATCTGTTATCTAATATCCGACCTATTAGACTTGTTGTTTTCTAATATGTGATTTGGAAATATGAACATTTTGCACCAACTGAATAAAGAATGTAGCTTCAAATGTATTTAAAAGATTTAAAACAAAAAACATATATATATTAAACTATAAAACACGGTGCTTAATGTTGGTAAGTGATTGAGTACTTACAGCCCACCATCATCATAGCCACCGAGAAAATCTTCTCGCCATCTGTGGCCGGAGCGATGTTGCCAAATCCGATGGTGGTGAGACTCGTCATGGTGAAGTAGAGAGAAGAAATGTACAGCGTGTCCTTGTTGGGGCCACCTTCCCACTGTCCTGTACCACTGGCGTTGTAGCGGTAAGGAGTCCCAATACTCAAGGCCAGCTGGTAGAGCCAGCTGTCCGTCTTAATTGTGTTGGTGGTCTCATCGATGACCTCGTAGTCTCCGATGCTGTACCAGATGCAGGCCAGCCAGTGGGCCACCAGACCGAAGACACACACCAGCAGAACCAGGACAGCTGCCCCGTACTCCAGGTAGTGGTCCAGCTTCCGGGCCACTCGGCCCAGCCGGAGCAGGCGGATCACCTTTAGGGAGCTGAAGAGGCTGCTGAGACCCTACAATGAGAGACAGGTGGAAGATGTGAGTCAGACATGTTGAGGGGGAATTACTTTTTATTTATCAGCAAATATTTTGCTTATCGATTCATTATTCAAGCCACAAAAATTCACTTCTTTTCTTTGTCTTTTATGACATTATACTGAATATCTATGGGTTTTAGACTATTGACCGGACAAAACAAGCATTTTGTTTATTATTATTATTCCCTTATTATTTGTATATTTGTTCAGCAATATGTCAACTTAAGTTCTGGGAAATTGTGATGGAAGTTTTACACCATTTTCTGACATTTTAATCGACCAAATACTTAATTAATTGTTGAAAGCCCTTTATAGCAGTGACTGTCATTAAATATGTTCGACATTAGAAAATCTTGTTTGTCTTATTTGAATGAATCATATCATATGCTTTTGGCACATTTCAGCAGCTTATTTGAACCTGGATTGACTGATTTTTTGGTCACTTGGGAGCAGCGGAAACAAGTTGCCTACTTACGCACCCAGCAGATACGGTGCAACATTAGCATCATTCGGAGTCGGGTTTCTGGTCACCTAAATGTAAATCCAAAATTTCACTCACTGCTCCGCTATGTTCACCAGCTAATCGCTAACTTTGTTTGTGACTGTGGTTGTGGTTGGTTTCTGAGCCGGTAGCTTACAGTGCATTTAACAGTTTTCTTTGCTGAAAACAGCTGCCTGCTGCTGTAAACGACGCTCATGAGAGCTGTGAGACTGAACCAAAACGGTAAAGTTGTTGGTTCAAGATCCAAAACAAGGAGCTAAAAGATGCTAAATCGCTGCATAGAGCTGAGGGGAACAGCAGAGTCAGGTTATAATTCATTGTGGGTCTGTCACTACAACCGACTCCTTTAACATTACATGTAGTCATATGATCCACTGTTAATATGAAAAAAAACTTGATTAAAGCAGCTTTAAAAGAAAAACATGGATTTCCTTACTGGGAATACAGAGTCTTCTGTCCGCGTGGTATTCCGGTGGAAATGTGAAGACTCACGGAGATGACTGGCTGGAGAAGCAGATGTGATGACATCCTTCATAGAAACAGGGAATCAGAAATGTTTTGATATTTGTGTTGTTGAAGTGTTAACTACCAATGCCTGAGCCATTTAAGCAATAAATCAATCCTCACCTCATCCACATTTTCAAAGGCATTGATAATATCATACGGCAGACAAGACAGCAGGTCGATGACAAACCACGTCTTCATGTAATTCATTCTTATCAGCTTGGCGTCTGAAATGACCTCTCCAGCAGGACCCACAAAGGTGGTGTGGAAGTTGAGCACAATGTCGATCAGGAAGATGACGTCTACGATGCTGTCCAGCACCAGCCAAGCCAAATTGTTTTGCTTTGTCTTAAAGGAGACGTTATAGGGCACCATGATGGCAGTGTAGAAGGTGAGGATGAGGATGACCCAGTCCCAGGTGGTCTTGAAGGTACAGTAGTGAAGGATAATGTGTGGAGGGGTCTTGGGGGCCTCCTGTTTGTACTGAGGGAGAATGTCTGATCCCAGCTGGAGAGCCTTTTTCATTGAGAGGGAACATTTACCATCATGATTACACAGTTACATGTAAAGTGTATCAAGGAACGGAAGTCTCATCATAAATGTAAAAAGGGTCAGACATATAGTTTAGAGACAGATAATGTCTATTAACAGTTGGTATTTTTGCCTCTTCTAAAATCAGTTTTTCTTATTCAGACTGTTGACGCCATTATAAGTTGCTGATTCTACAAAGAAACTCTTTGACTCTGAGTGGCTAATAGCAAAACCTGATGATTATCATAAGATAATGATAGCTGTGTTGGTTATACTGACATACTGCGATATCATGTTGTCTCCATCATCAAAAAACAATATGGACCCAGAAATGCAAAGTTCACTGTCTCCATAGCTGTGTTTTATAACCATGCTATACACGTTTAGGGTGGGTTTTTCCTTCACTCCTTGATTGGAAAAATTATTATTCTTTTACAGACTCTCTTTAAGGTGCTTTCTTGATTTAACTTGAGGTAGGCCTATATTTAAGTAGATAAATAGATGTATAGCTTTTGAAAACAAACTCTTCCTTTACACCCGGACGCTGCTCACCTCGGCCAGTCTGGAGGGCTTGTGGCTGACCTCAGTCTTACTCAGCGGTGCTATCTGCTGCACCAGGTTGCGATTGTTGGTCAGCGCCCGCGTCAGTCTGGCAAATTTTGTCCATCCTGCTCAGAGACAAAAAGACAGACAGCCAGCACAACATTGAATCTGTACCCTCTTTCATACAAACACAAATTTATTTTGTTGTTTGCAGTGGCAGTGAACAATGCAGAACAATTACTTTTTAATATCGCCAATAGCAATATAATGTTCATTCTCTTAATGGAGTAAACACTTTCAGACTACATTACTGAAATGTAAATTCAGTGTTTCCCACTTGTTGGACATATATTTGTGGCTGTCGACGCTAGAGGGAAGAGGCAGGATTGCAAGATACCTTCAGTTTAGGAATTCATTTTTCCAATCTATATGACTGTGCATGAATGCATCATTCTGGCAGACGTTTAACTACATTTCTATACAGAAAGGAAGAAATAATAAGTACACAAATGCTATAAAAATGTATTTGTGTAAAATGTGGTAATTCTGTATACTTTTTAGCACTGTACATCACCCAAACAAATTCTATGGAGAGTCAACACTTTTGTGTTAAAATGGACTGATATTCTTTTATTCCCTCTGTGTATAATCAGTGTTTTTTCATACATTTACCAACCCCATGTGGTCTGAGCATCCGTTGTTTCTGCTTGATGTATGTAAAAGTCTTAGCGGCACACTTAATCCTCTGGGACATCTCACCACTTAG
This sequence comes from Coreoperca whiteheadi, assembly GCA_011952105.1. Classification (NCBI taxonomy): domain Eukaryota; kingdom Metazoa; phylum Chordata; class Actinopteri; order Centrarchiformes; family Sinipercidae; genus Coreoperca; species Coreoperca whiteheadi. The sequence continues at coordinate 14,116,214 of CM022481.1, read as the reverse complement.
TCCCACTGAGACCAGTGTTCACTGACCCGCACACACCACACCTGGACAGTTGTATGTTACATACCAGGAAACAAACGTCTGTTAAGTCACAGTCACTCATGTGTGCTTGAGACTTTCGGCTGCGCTGCACCCTCCATGGTCTCGTTGGATAAAATTGAGCTTTGATAACAATGGCCGGACCTTAATGAGACATTCACTTGATGTAAATGTGTGTTCTAACCCTTTAGTGTGTGGAATAAGAAATGACCGTTTATCACAACTACACTGAAATACTGAATGCATGTGGAAACCACTTAGTCTTGATACAAGAATATGAACCGTCTCACCTCTAGTTGATTCATCTTCAATCGGCTGTTTGAAAAGTGTAATGTCTCTGAATGTGCAGAGGAAAAGCACCACCTTGTCATTCTCATTTCTGATTGGAGCTACCTGCATGTAAAGCCATATTGGCGTTCCTGTAGGAAACAATGAGATTTGTAAGAAAGCACAAACGGAAAATGGGACTTAGAGGAGTAACTTTTAATCATGCATTTGATAATTGTTTTAGTAAAAACACAGGCCTAAATAGTGATACTCACTATTCTTTGTGTAGAGCAGCACCTCATAGAAATGGGACTCATAGTTATCAAAGGTCTGTCTGATTTTGTCTATAGTCTTCTTATCAGTCAGGTCTCCATACATGAAACTAAAAAATTAGGCAGAAAGAACACCAAGAAGCAAAAGGGAGCATGTTAGTCGGTCACTGGGAAAGAAAGACAGAGGATTACAGACAGTCTATATTGTAGATGCAGCAAATCACCTATCACATTTTCTAGAGATAACAACAGCAAGATTAATTTGTATTTTATTTATATAGCCCAATATCACAAATCACAGTTTTGCCTCAAAGGGCTTTACAATCTATAACATACGACACCCTCTGTTCTTAGACCCTCGATTTGACTACTATAATAAGGAAAAACTACCCAAAAAAACATTTTTGTGGTTCTCTGTCAGGTTTTATCAGTTCCATATTTTTGAATTAGTTGACCTTTCCAAGATATGTTTTATATATATATATATATAACACTATAAATGACATAATGAGTCCTGATTCAAACATGAGACCATATGAAGCCAACCAACATATATTTCTTAAAATATAAACCGTCTACTGTGGCTTTACATTCAGGCTATTATACTACAAAAAGGCATCTTACTTGCATGTGCTACTTTTGTGCATGACTTCAGCTCTGTGGTATCCAGACAGCTTGCAGAATCCATCATTGCTGTAAACGACTGGCCACTCCACGATCTGTGCATTTCCCAACAGGAAACTGGTCTCTGCAACAAAACAGTGGGGAAAAAGCAGCAGTCTGAAAAAAAACTATTCACTACTAACAACACACCTGCAGACTACTGCACCTGTTGATCACACTTTGGGGGGTTTGTCTTATGATCTTCACAACTGGAGTTATGTAACAGTCTCTTATAAATCCTGCTGGCCAGTGACACGAAAGAGAAAAAACCTCAGCATATATTGGCATATTCCGTTTCATTTAAATCAGTGTAAAGCAAACTCTCCCACTACAAACATTCTTTAGCAACCATATATAATTGGAAACAAGATCATTAATATTTAAAGCAGCAGCAAACAGTCGTTATTAGATGAGTAATTGGGCGGAAATAGTTGTTGATAAAATGTGTATTTTCCACCCTTAATGTTATTGAAATTTTGATGAGAAGCGGCAAAGTTCCTCAGCTTTACAACAGTTCGGCGGGAGCTGCAGTCTCGAGAGAAAAGACTGAGGACATTTTCTCTAAATTACAATGAACAGTCACCAGGGACGCAGTGAAACTTAAAGCATCTGCACGTCTAGCTTGACCTTAATGCTCGAGTGTCGGGTGAGTATGATGAATGCATCCACTCTGCAGGCTTTTGCAGGGTTTCAACGTGTGAGACAGATAGTAATGAGTGACTTTCAGATTATTGTCACAGACTAAATTTGTATAAAATACACTACAGAGGTGAGCAATAACTTTTCAGACATTTAATTCATGTTGCATTATCTTTCTTTATACTACAGTTCATGCACTTCCCTCTGTACTTGTAATGAAAACCTTCAATCTCACACACACTCAGCCTCACTCTAATGGGGGAGCTACTGCCTGCCATGCAGACTGTCAATCCAAAAGGGCATTTTTAGTGACAGTATTATGAAAATGAAATATATGAAATATAAACAACAAATACTAAGAAATGTTACCGCAAAACAATACACCATTCAATAAGACATAGGCACTGCAAGAGATAAATACCATAAAGTGCAATTGAGTTACCATAAACACAAATCACATTACACATCCTCTAAAAGAAAACTAAAAAGGCCTCTCTTAGAAATGGCTGCAAACCCAATCTTTTTAAGATTGCTCTCATATTTACTGCCTCACTGTTTATGTTCATAAACAACAATAAAAATCAACAGGACAAATTCACACTGAATTGTAACTGGAAAGGCACCATGCAGCACATCATGAGCACTTTTGGGCTTCAGGTAAAATAAATAAATGTTGTCTGACTCTGAGCAGCATCTCTGCAACATCTTCTATATTGTTATCGGTAATTATTTTTTCACTTAGTGTGTCATGCACATACAAGTGCTCATTCCACATGGACTCATGAAAGACACCAAAAAACAAAATCAGCCTGCAGCTCAAGTTTCTTACAATCTCATTCATCCTGAAGAACTCATTGTACTAAAGGAAGTAGCCCTTATTAAATCATTATATAATGAGCGATGAAACATGAACATCTCACCTAAATCGCATAATAAACAACGTATTTTCTCTTTGGGGAGACCAGTGTTTCTACAGCTAATACTGATTTTGCGTTATTAATCCAGGGAATTTGGACATGAGATTTATTGCATAATTCATCAGTAGCATGTTGTATTATTAGGTAGTTAAAAAAAGTGGAAAATACAAGAAAGTGTTAGTTGATGCTGCTTCCCAGGAAATGACATTTAATAACTTTATAGGTTTACTTTAGCATCCCATGCAGCCCGGTGTGGTTCATGGATTGACATGCCAAATATCCATTAATTCTTGTTTGCCTTTTAGAGTTAAACTCACCGCTGGAGCGCCGGACAATATTTTCCAGAAAGGTGTTCTGCGGAGCCACCAGTCCTCTCTTGCCCCCATGCATTATGAGGGTTCAGGACAGAGACTCAGAGCTGCTCTGTTGGTCGTGCTGATGTTAAATACACCCCTCAGCCGTCTGCACGATTGGAGTGTGAACCACAAGAGTCAAGTTAATCAAAGTTATAAGACGTACTTCCCGAACGGAGGTTTTAAAAATAATGGCCTCGTTGCAGAATGTGGTATCTTATTGTAAATATGAACTGATGACTATTTCATATGGAATCTGTGGGGAAATTGGTAATTACTATCCCCAAACTCTCGTTTTCAAAGCACATTTACAGCCACATTGTTCTACACTTAAAGACGTCATAACAGGATCGCCTACGCTGAGTCACAACACGTGTAACGGACAACTTGGATGGATCTATACTCACTAAATGAAGATCATTTTTCAGAGATCTTCCTCTTCACATGTATCTTGTACAAATATCTAATAAGAGTCGCATCAGCCTTTACCATGAAATTAGTTTACTTTTATTTTGGAGGAAACCCCGCGGCTTTCCTGGTGTTATTCTGGTGACGTTGTCTCCCTTGTTTTTGCTCTTGAAATGGGTGATGATTTGGAGACTTATTTATGAATTATGCATTTAATTTGATGTGGGCCTACAATTCCTGTTCATTTTTGTTTACTATGCATAATGAATAATAATGTCCCATGTGGCAAAATGTTTTTAAAATGTAACTGTAACATGTTTGTAATTATGTTTGTTGTTTTAATGCATTGTCATTGATTAAACTACCTAAAAGTATATATATTAGGTAAATTAACTCCACCTCAACCAGCCACTACACTACATACTGCTTACATTTTCACAATAATCAAATTAAACAATAGGCTTTGATACGTGCATTTTCTTTTTATTCTTAAAAACATTTGCTTACAATACTTTTAATTGAGTAAAATGTTGAATGCAGGAATTGTACTTGTAATGGGTTGTTTTACATTGTAGTATTTTCATTTAGGTAGAGTAACTGAATACTTCATCAACCACTAGTCATCTAACTGTACATTTGAGGCAATACTTGCACATTTTTAAACGTGTGTAATTTATTACAACTCCAGCAGGGGTAGCGCTTGAACATGTTGGACATTAACCGACCAACTTTAAGTTAAACGAAGAAGAAAAAAAGGAGCCGAGGAAGAAGAAGTAGCGTCAGCGTGAAGACAGGAATAACTGCCTGACGCAGTCAGTAAAATAAGGATATGTCAGCTATCTGTAACGGACTTTGGATGCTGCCGTTCAAAAGCTCCACGCCGGTGTACAAGGTCTGTGTTTTGAATGCCAATACCAGGCAGTGAAGTGTAACTGCTCCGGCCTGCTAGCTAAATCGCTGTTATTGTGTTTCGTTGAGATGAATGCAACGGGCTCCTCTTCTCCGGAAGCTCACACGATAAACATGAACTCCATTTGTGCGTTTTAAACTAGTCTTGGCGGTTATTTTGAGTCATGGCGAACGACTTTGTAAATACTTTTGTACAGATGTGTAATTACCTCCAAGACCCCTGTCATGTAGCGAGGTTTCAACAATTCTGCGGCGTTAAAGGGACATTTCCGGTTCAACCAAACAAGCCTGACAGTGGACAGTCGGAGCCGGGCTGTCCCGGGCTGAGAAAGCGGGTCCAACAGGGGGGGCAGAGCCCGGACCCTAGTGTTGGGAATGGAGCGAGCGCACCCGTTAACGGGATGCAGGGTGACAGCACCGTCAGGCCTGACGGTGCACCGGCAGCAGCTACTGTTGACTCCGACACCGCCAGGGCGAAACCCCTCCGGAAAAACTCCCTGACTGGAGATGTGGGTCAAGAGTTCCTGATCCACAACAAGTTTCTGTTCTACCTGTTCACGTTTGGGACTGAGCTGGGCAACGAGATGTTCTTCATCATCTTCTTCCCCTTTCTCTTCTGGAACATCGACGCCCTGGTCAGCCGGAGGCTCATCGTGGTCTGGGCCTGGAACCTGTTCGTGGGACAGTCCACCAAGGATATGATCCGCTGGTCCCGGCCCGCGTCCCCTCCTGTGGTCAAGGTGGAGGTCTTTTACAACTCCGAGTACAGCATGCCGTCCACGCACGCCATGACAGGGACAGCCATACCCTTCTGTGTCTTCATGCTGACCTATGGACGCTGGCAGGTGAGCACCTTTTTAAACACACGCGTCTCAAAGTGTCAAATTCAGGTAGTATTGCAAGTATTGCAATGCAGACAGGTGTGTCTGTGAGTACACATTGTACAGAGTAGACTGCCAAGGCTGGATTACCAACAGGGCGAAGGGCTCAACGGCCTCAGGGACCCCAAAGGCTCCAGGTTCATTGTTTGGAAATGAGTTTGTTGTAATGTGATACATTTGAAATCGATAGGTAATGGTTTGATAGACCTGAAACAATTAGTTGATTTGTTAATAAACCGTTCTGATAATCAGTTACTAGTTTACCTAATTTAAAACTAATTTAAATTTTAAGCTACAATGTCAAAATGCGCTGGTTCCTGTTTTTCTTGGTCTGCTGTGATATGAAAATATATCTGTGGGTCTTTGGACTCCTGCTTGGACAAAACATGTAATTTGAACATGTCAACTTGGATATTGAGAAATTGTGCTGGGCATTTTTCACAATTTTCTGATATTTTATGGACCAAACTATTAATCAAGAACGTACTTAGCAGATACGTAGATAATGAAAATACAATTGCGTTGGAGCCTGAGTGTACTTGGTATTACTAAAGTACTGAAGCACAATATAAACTACAGGATGTCCCTCAGGATATTGTTCAGCCAAGGTGGTAGGCTACCAGTTTCTTATTCATCATGTCTCTTATCAAATTAATCAATAGACTGCCTAAACAATAGTCACACTCATAATATACATGGTCTCGGCACCACGGAAACCCTGAACTGAAATGATAAGGGCCTTAAGGCGTCTCCTGTATTATTACCCATTATGACTTCGTGTGAAAATGTAGTTTTAATACCTTTTGTTTCCTCCCTTGATATTATGCTTACATGGTGCATATTTGTGTTGAATTACACAAACTAACCAACACACCGCACACCAGGGGAGTATTCCAGCTGACCTAACGTGACTGAAACGCGACAGGATAAATACACGATGCACAAAGAGAGGGAGGAATTTAATAAGGGCTACAGCTTATTTTTAGTCCCAGGAACCCCTACAGTGTTAATCCAGCTCTTAGGCAATACACAGTATGGAACTGGGAATGTGTTATTAAAGGTTACTAGGTGCAACCTGATACATCTAAATTATCAAATATCTCAGTGCTATGACATTGTTTTTCTCCCTCTTCATGTTGTATTAGAATTCAGTGGTCTAGCTGTCATCCACAGGATATGAATATGTTTTGATAACCCACAGGGAAGGTGGCCAGACACTCAAGGGCTCCAAGAGCCACAGCTTCAAATGTCGAGAAATTTGAAACATTTTAACGCATCCAACATAATTCAGTATATGTGTTTGTTCAAGTCCAGAGTTTGTGAAACACACATGGCACCTGACCTAATAGAAGTCCACATGATATTTATCTCCACCGCCCCTCAGTGCCAACGAGAGTCAGTCTAGCCAAAGGAATAAAAAAAATAAAAATAAGCACAGACTGTTAATTCTTGTTGCCCAGTCTCGTATGAAGCTCTACAGCCCAGTCTGAATAACAAGAAGAGTATAAATTGCAGCTGTTGGGCTCCATACAAGACAACAGACACTCCTCTTTTTAAGCAGACTGTCAAACACGGTGTGTCAGAGAGGTACAGGTGAAGAGTGAAAGGGTAGCTTTGTTTTTTTCTAAGATAAAGACCTACATTGTCAGAGAGAGAGATGGGACTAGTGAATGTGATTTAGGGGAAGGTAATGTCGGTCTGTCTGTCGGCCAGCCTCTTTGGTTCAGACTCGTATATCTCAACAACTATTGAAGGATTGCCATGAAATTTGGTACAGATATCCATGTTGCCCAGATGATGAATCCTAATGACTTTGGTGATCCCCTGACTTTTACCTCTAGCACAACTATTGTAAGGGTTGCTGCTAAATGTGGTACATTCATGATGCACTGTAATCACTTTGGTGATCCTTTACCTTTTCATCTAGCGCCATCATTGCAGTCAGACTGCACAATGAACACTGCTAACATACAACTCTTTTTACTGTTGCAATATTTACACAAGTAATGTGCAATTTCTCCGTGCAGCTTTTGAAATGTGCAATACCTGTTAGCATAGTTTTTAACCCACTTATGTCTAGTCTGTTTTAGTTTAGTTTAGTTTTTCTGTTTTATCATAATTTCCCCGCTGCGGGACAAATACAGGCTTAAATAAAGAAATCATCAGGTCGAAACTTTGGTATGTCTAATACTGTGGTTTATGACCAAATACCTGCAAATCGTCCTCAGCATTGTTTACTGCTAATTGGCAAATGTTAGCATGCTAACATGCTAAATTACGATGGTGCAGATGGTAAACGTTATACCTTCTAAACATCAGCATGTAAGCATTGTCATTGTGAGCATGTTATCATGCTAACAATAGCATTTAGCTCAAAGTACCACTGTACCTAAGTACAGCCTTACAGCTACCAGCATGGCTGTAGACCCTTGTTTTCACACAGTGACCTTAGTATGAAAGATATCAGCTAAATGTTTTCTAAATGAACTATGTACTGTTGTTTTTAAAGCTAGTATTTCCACTGACTGTGAACTGTCCAGGAGACTTTATGTAAATTGAGCACATTGCCCTGCTAAGAACAGTGGTACTTTAGCTTCTTGTTCTCAAAATTCAACCGTATATTTTCATCATAGACAACAGGATGTTAAGAAAAATGTAGTTTGAGTCAGAAAACTGTGATCTGCAGTTTTATATTGTTTGAAGTCTCATCTTCAGCCACCTTTCTAATATCCATGTTCATCTTTTAATGCCATGTCTTTTATGTCTTTATGGTCCCTCTCCTAGTACCCCTTCCTCTTTGGCTTTTGTGTGGCTCTCAGCTGGAGCGTCCTGGTCTGTGTAAGCAGAGTCTACATGGGAATGCATTCTATTCTGGTTAGTATATGAAATAAATAATCCCTCACTGATATGTGAATTAACTCACTTTACCGCCACTGTCACCTATAGTCTCAGCTCAGAATGGCAACTCAATGAGGTCCACCTCGGCTTGGTCAAAAACGTTCTTTCTCGTGTCATTGATCTTATATTAAGCAACATCATGTGCACCTCAGATGGCGGTAAATGCTGGCGTGGCTCCAATGTACCTGATGCAAAGTTTAATTCTTTACGGAGGACACCTTCATCCAACAAACTTAGCACCAGGTTTACATATGTGTCTTTGAAAGCACCTGCCCATATTTTACATTTCTGTAGGTGGATGGAGTTTTTTCTTTTTTACATATTCTAACATAAATACATCAAAATGAATGTGCATAACACACACTCTTTCCCCATTTTGCATGTTTATATCATACACAGGAGCTTCAAATATATGATTCCTGGAATATGATCTGTAAGCAGAGCCAATAAACAAATCAAAGCAACAGATAAGGTTAGATTAGGTTCGGAGGCCAGGCAACTGTTGTTAGTAGATATTGTTTATGTTCTGCATCTTCCAACAGTAACACCTGTTTACCAGTCAGCAGCTCAACTGGTTTTACAGGAGTTTAGGACTCTGTTGCTTAGATGAAATGTCTTGGTGAAAAGTATTTTATGGTGCCGCCTACAGGACAGGAAACAGTAAAGCTTTTTTGTTTATTTGATATAGAAACTGATGCTAAAAGAACTCTGACGTATTTTGCATTAGTTGGAGTATGTTGGCACTGCTTTAAGAAAATGTCAGGATATATTTTGATTTTCACTTCTCACGTTGGCTATCATTAAAACATTGCAAATGAATCATACCAATGCTTTATATGACTGTGGATATATCAAGCAAGTATTTATTTAGAGTGAGACAATTGGCTTTAATGGCGTATACTCCTGGTTTACAGTAATTTGTCCCTGTGTTGCAGGAGGTAATCACTGGCTTCCTGTACAGCCTGCTTATTCTAGCCTTCTTCCAGCCAATTTTGGACAAGATCGACAGCTTCTATATGATGAACCACTACGCTCCACTTGTGATTATCGTGTCACATGTGAGCCTGGGACTTGTGGCTTTCTCTCTGGATTCCTGGAGCACCTCTCGGGGCGATACAGCTCAGGCTCTGGGCACCGGGGTAGGAGCAGCTTTGGCTACCCATGTGAACTATCAGCTGGGGCTGCTGCTTGATCCGCCCCTGTCCTCACTTCCTCTAACGTTACCACCAATCAGCACTAGCTTGGTGGTTCTCTCCCTGCTGCGCTTCGTCATCGGAGTCGCTGTCCTCCTCGTCACGAGAATGTTTATGAAAGCAGTGACTATTCCGTTCTTGTGCCGACTGTTCGGGCTGCCTTCAGATGATGTAAGACAGGCGAGGCAGCACATGAAAGTAGAGTTGCCGTACCGTTACATTGTCTACAGTGTAGTTGGATTTAGTTGTGTCTGTGTGGTGCCTCTCCTCTTTAGGATCTTAAACGTTGCCTGAGTGTTGTGTGCAAACTGTCATTCACTGCTGACGTGCTCATCTACGTGGTGAAGGAAAACGGCACTTCGAAACATGCTTGTTTTGACACAAGATAAAGACTCTGTCTCTGCATGACAAACTAATTAAAAGGTAAATATGGTGATATTCTATGCTTTTTGTATAGCCGAATTATTCTTCTGTACCCTAGAGCTCCATTGTTGTCCAAAAACTATTAAAAACACACCATGAGCCACACTGGGTGACATCTTCCCTTAATAGGATGAGTATAGGCACCAGTTTAATGTGAGTGGATTCCACTTAACACTAGAACCGCCAGCTTTCTAGGACCCTACAGGCGCTGCAGCGGCCGGCCAGACTGTTATATGTAATTTCATTGTTTATGTTCACAAGCAGTGCTTGAAGTGGAAAAACATTAGTAGCAGTACTCTCCTTATTGACATGTTGGCATGTGTGGGTGGCTACTGACTGACTGAGCGCTAATATTGTTTGACGTTATGAACAATTCTTTGTAAAAATTAGCAGTTAAAGTGAGCGTAGAAACAGCTGTTTGTGACCGAACACATTATCACATTTCTGCAGGTTTGTGTTCTGCTTGTTCAACAGGTGTTTGATAAATGTATCATACTGTCTCCTTTTTGTTGCACTTATTAATAGGATTTGCTCTGAGGTTACACTGCGGTCCACTCTGTGTGGAGGAGCTCTGGACAATTTATTATAACTAGTTAACTTACTGTTTATAATTTAAATAACTAATTTTAAAAAAAATCATACACATGCGAAAACAAACCTGCGAAATGGAACAATGACCTTTGGTCTATATGACCGTGGTGGCGTCAGAGGTATAAATGCTCATAAATCTTGAGTGTTTTATTTTAGTATCTTCTAGGCTTCAGAAAACATCAACAACACATTTATGAAAACTCGTGGGCTGAAAGGCTTTTAGTTTTTATTCAGAGTTATTTGCATTATAAAAACCCAAAGTCTTGGCTGTGCTGGTGTTAAACCATTCTCACTCTGTTAATACGCCAGCTGAAAATAGTCCCTAACAAATACAGTATTTACTCCTGTTTGAGTATCAATGGCTAAAAAAAATAACAAATCAGTGCCCAGGAAATTATTTTTGAATGGAAAGTATATATTTGTGACCCATTTTTAAAGATTTTAAGTCTTCAGTTAGGAACAAATGGGCTCGTGGCCCAGAACCGCAGACTAGAGGAGATGGAGAGATGGACTAAAGAATTGTTGGTTTGGATGCTCGTCTTATCTCTCTATGTTGTGCCATCTCGTCTCCTCGCTCCTCCGTCCTTCTGCTTGTGACCTGGAAATCGAGCTCAGCCCTTCATTTGAAGGACGTCTCAGTTCCTAAAACACATCTGGAGGAGAGAGGAGGCATGCCGGAGGAGCTATGAGTGAGGGTGCAGAGGTAGATCCTTTGCGGAAGCCTTTGGACACATGATGCAGCTGTCATATTTAATTGACGTTGCTTTAAAATGAACTCGTATGTCCTCCTCGAGTCCCCCGCTCGCATCTCGGGTGGGAGGGACTAAGACGCGAGCAAAGCAATTGATGATGTACAAACTGAGAAATGAGAATATCTTGGGATTTGTTGACAACAACAACAACATAGAGCATCACCAACCTTATCCTTTAAGATCCTCCTGTGACTGACACATTTCAGTATTAACTGGAACTGCAAATACAACATTTATCAGATGTACTGTAATGATGCTTGCATTCATTAATGAGGAATCTATTTCCATCATTTGATCAAAATAAATAAGAATGTTATTGGAGAATTCCATGCTCTAAGAAAAACAAGCCATGATTCAGTAAGGTATGACATCACTTCACTTCTCATTTGTTGCCTTTCTTAAATCAAATCAGCATGGAAGTAATAAAATACTGCAAGTACTTAAGCTCACAGGTGTTATTTACAACTGGGTAGTTACCTCTATTTAAATCTGAATACTTGTGCTTATTTCCCCTGTTTGCGCAGGTCTGTTTTGTCATATTTTTAGTACTTGACATTTCTGCTGGCCTTCCTTAAACTGCAGCATATAAAACCACTGACCATAGCACTTGTATAAACGTTTTAATTGTTTATTTGCTGTTGTAATGTTCGAATAACGGTTTCTCTAATATTCATGCTTGAGTATTTATACTTATATCATAAGTACTCATGGAATATTTATAGGTCTATTATTACCATCCATTCCCACCTTTTTCTGTCATACAAGGACTGTATCCTTTGGGAAAAATATGGAAAGAAGGAGAATAAATTATTCCAAAAACAAAAAACACATTTTGCATGCATTTAATTTTCAGAATTGCTCTTGGTGTATCTTTCCTGCAAGGAAATATCATAAGAGAGTCAATCAACTAGTACAACTGGGATTTTAGACTAGTAAGTACTCTTGGTTCTTAATTTGATAAAAAAAAAGTAATGATTTTAGATTTTCATTGACAACGGTCAACTTGCTGACATGAGATATTCTGTAGGCTAGAAAACAACATATCTGTTAGCAAGTAATCAATAGTTAGAAATAAATGTAATAGATACTTTGTTTGAAATTGGGCGTATTTACAAGATGACAATAGCAAAAGTCAAGTTCTGGTAACGTTATGTTTAGAAAAATTCTTCCAGCAAAGCAATACAGCACAAAGAAAGTGAGGTTGAATGCTTTAGCAAATCTTAATTTTGATTGCACACAAATAGTATATTGATTACTGTATAATTTAAAGTTGCAAATGTGTGCAGTACTGCAAAAATCCAGAATAACAGCATTTTTGTTTTGATAGCTGAAAATACAAGTCATTAGTGAGGGAAGGCATGCAGTGTAGGGTCATGCGTTTTACTCCCTGCACCCAAATAGTACACTGGGTTCATGCTTAACCTTTGAGCAACTTACATAAGGTTCTAGGTCTTTATCTGGTTTGTACACGTACACCCAGTCTAATCAAAGATCTTCTCTGTGCTGTCCTCATATATTGAACTTTGGGTGATTGCTGTTTTTGGCATCTAAATCTAAAGAATTCGCAGAGCTCAGCACATGATCTTATTTTTATTTGCTCTTTGCTCGTGTTCTTTGACAATATTCTCATTTTACCCACCTTGTATGGTTAATGTTCAATTCTTTTTTAAAGCACTTTGTTACATTGTTAAGAAAAGTACCATATAAATAAAGTTTATTATTATTATTATATAATTAATTATATAATTCCTTGATATTTAAATAATAAATAAGTTTAAAATCCTGAGTTTAAGACTGATATATATTTTTACATCTTTCAGGCATGACTCTACTGTACATCACTAATAGTGCAAAAGACATATAGCAAAAAGCTGTTTTCATAATCCAATTCAATGGTGGACATACAATCATGATTTTGTTTTGTAAAAAAAAACAACTTAACGCTAAGACGGGGGTTTACATTTAACTTTATGAGCATTTTATTCCACCTGATTGACCCTGGTATAATAAAGTATGAGTACCTTTTATTTTGAAAAATCGGAATATATTGGACCGGACGTCCGGACCTTTACTTTTACCTAGTTACCGAGACATTCACCTATTTCAGTTCGCAGAGGAGTAGCAAGGTAATCGACGGTTCGTCGGTGATAAAGTTACATTTAAGCAAATAAATGTAGCCGTGAAAGAGGCTAAAAGAGGGTAAATGTTAGTTACTTTGAGTAATTTTTTAGAAATGTGTTCGTTATTCCTCTCGGTATCCATTGTAACTGTTAGCGTTAACGTTTTTTTCTTCTTTGGCTAACGTTACTTGATACGTTGGTTAGTCTAAAGTTAGCTTGACCAGCAGGTTAATATTTGCTTACATCAAGCCCGAAAAACGTATGTAAAGTTTTATCTTGGAGTAATATTAGTCCCTACCGCCAGTGCAGATGCCTCGTTTGGAAAAGTCAAATGGCAGAGGGACAAAAAGGTAAGGCTGAAGGTACACTTCCAAGGAAACGTTACAGTTTTTGGAGACGGTTGACTTTACTCACCTTAACAGCAATGTTTTGCGTTATTGCTCTGCTAATTTAACTAACGTCAGTATTTTCTCTGAGATTTAATATAAATGTCAATCGATAGTTTTCACTGTCATTACATTATAGACAAGTAAACAGTAACACATTTCTTAAATGTTGTACATTTCAGGCAGGAAACAAAGTAAGTTAGTGTAAATACACCATACAGTGCAGCCCTGTATTGGCAGGTGAGTTTTTAGCAATCCGTTTAACCGTTGGTGTTGTGGTGAAATAGTTTAAGTGACTGATGCAAAGTAAAGCAATAATTTCCTCATAACAAAATCACACATTTCATGTATGTGAACACAGGATTTAAGTTTGGAAAAGTCAAATGCTGCAACTTCCTAATACAATTTTATGTCTCTTGCTTGTGCACAACTTCAGAATAAAATTAGACTGGAAATTTGTTCAGAGGTTCTGCAGCATCCAGAAGGTCCTGTTCCCATCATGGACCAGTCAAAGTGCTCTGATGTTTGGGACACTACTTGGTGTCACTCTGACAGGTAACTGCTGGAGTTAGCTATTTGTTCAAGAGGAGAGGTATGCTAGAAAAAGGGTAAATACATTTTCACAATCAGATCAAGCTAGCTATCAAATTAAAATGTAAACTTGATTTTGTCTCTCTCATGAAAGATTATGAGACACATTCACTGCCTTTTGTAGCATTGTAAAACTACATGTCAGATAACACTAGAATGCATACTATGTCTTTTTTCCTGCTGACCTTTAGCTCAAAGCGTTGCCTAATTTCTCTAGTTATGAGTCTCTGTTTGAACTGTCTCCCAACAACCCGCCAACACATCTTTTTTTCTGCCATCAGAGCAGCTGATCATTTACCAAGTGGGTGTCCTCCCCAGCCACTTCTACAATGTGCTTGCAGACAAAGATTACTCAGGCTTCAGTAATCTGGTGGGCACAGCTATGGTGCTCATCTTGCTCAACTCCACAGTAAGTTGAAGATGCTGTGGGGGATGGCAGAGGTTGGTCTACCTACTGACAGTAGTAGCCAAAAGAGTTCAACCCTCTGGATGTCATTCTTACAATTTTGCTGTACATTGAATTTGGTCTTTTAACAGATTTTACCATTTCACGCATGTGCAAACTCATTTCTCTTATTATTTTCCTTTGTGCACAGCTCTGCTTCTGATTGGTCTGCAGACTTAAAATAAAAGTATTAGTACTTTCTGCACATTCAACAGCCTTTTACGTACCTGTATACAGTGATCAAAATATAGCTTTATTAATACAAGGTTTTTCTTTCTGTGAGACAAAATGTACTGCATCATCACACAGAATTGTATTATCCAGGGATAATAACTTTATTTTTATGCAGGGCATTACCACAGTAAACGTCTTAATACCATAAAGGCTAATTATTTATTGCAACTGATTAAAACACAACATTAATGTAATCATAACTGGGAGAAATGTTATGTTGCCAAAACTGTGCATTATCTGTCTATAGACATATTTAGATGTGTGCTGGAACTAAATCAAAAATCAGGTTCCTGTATTTTATTGAATGACATGTTTGATTTTGCATTGCTGTTATAACAGACTATAGCAACAAAGTCAGGACAGCCTGACATGTTGATTTGACAGCCTGCACATGCTTGATCTTAATACTGAACCTGAGAAATTGCACACACCTTTCGCTATACTGAGTTTATTCTCAGGAAACAGATATTCTACGCACAGTTCATTTTAGCTGTTAACTGTTTATTTTTGCTCTTGTTAGACTCACAGATGTCACATATGGTTACCGGTTATTGTCCTTGTGTTACTTTTTCTCCCTAATAGACTTTACTCTCTCTCTCTCTTTGTCTCTCTCTCTGTCTCTCTCTGTCCCTCTCTGTCCAGTTGAAAAGTCTGGACCAGTACATTTGCAATCAGATGTATATAAGCTGGAGGAAGACACTAACTGAGAGCCTCCATATGGCCTACTTCCAGGGCCGAGTCTATTATACACTCAATGTACTCAGAGAGGACATAGACAACCCGTAAGTTAATGGTTTTCCTCTTTGTAGATTTATCTAGTACTTTTTTTAAGATTATAGAAACAAAATACAATTTCAATTCATCAATATTTATGAGTCTACAAATATAAATCTGTACTTAGTGTAATGTCCATGAAAATCTGTCATCTGAATGGTTTTATGTGGAAGATGTTTCTGTTAGAACATTAAACATCATCATAAAGTCGAATAATTTAATTGATTTGTGTTTTCTTCGTGTTTCTTTCTGTCTAACTTGCAGTGACCAGCGAATCAGTCAGGATGCAGAGAGGTTGTGTAAGCAGATGAGCACCATGGCTAGTCGTTTGATCGTATCACCGTTCACACTGACTTACTACACCTACCACTGCTTTCATAGGTGAGTTTGTAGAGTGCCATGGCAACATGTGCTGCACAGTAATATATCATACTCGTACTACATTTATCAGCTACTCTGAATTTGAAGTGAAAGCATCATCAGAGACATACATTGTGCTCTGTTAAGGTTATTACAGCCACACTTGTCAACATTTGTGCTTCAGAGATACATTTATATCAAAAATGACTGAAAGAAAAAGAAAGTTGTCAAAAAAGTCTTTCCTTTTATATAGAATATTTAGCCATCTGATGTGCTCTTTGTCTGTAGTTTGTAAAGAGACGAGAAAGTCCACCTGTGACAGACGACAGTTGTGAAAGATAGAAAAACAGAAAAAAGACAAAATTCCTATGTTGCTGTTACAACTCTGCTGCAGCTCTAAACTTACTTAAATGGAGGCTAAGAAGTGTGAGGTTCTATTTTTGTATCGTAACTGCAGCGAAATGACACTAACTTTTGTTTATTTGATTATTATCTTTTGTATGCTTTGAGTGTTTAATTTTATTGAAATGCCTTCTGTTTTAATTTATTTCTCATTGTCTTTGTCATGTTTTGACATTTGTTTTAATCCCTGTTGGAAAGCAGTCTGAATTGCCTTTGTGTTTTAAAAGAGGTATATAAATAAAGTTGCCTTGCTTTGCAGCACCGGCTGGATCGGTCCTGTGAGTATCTTTGGCTACTTTGTGATTGGGACCATTGCCAATAAAATCCTTATGGGGCCGATTGTGTCAACTCTGTTTGAGCAAGAAAAACTGGAGGGAGACTTCAGGTAAGTTCATTGAGTATCAAGCGATGAACACACAAGTGTCTTGTGCCAAAAAGAATGCGTGCTGACAGACAAGTAGAGCAGGATTGACTTAAAAATGTTTCCCCTGAACTTCAACAGAATGGTTGGGTATTTTGTCAGCTGCATTTGATGCAAATCATCTCAATGTTTATTGTCAAGGAAGTCAGTCCTTTTGTTAAGACGAAGTATCTGTAGACTTTGGCCCAGTTTGTTATGCCTCTTAGGAAATAACACAGGATATGTGTCAGCTTTTCCTGAAGAGGAATTGTAATATAACTGTCACAAGTTAAAACAATGTGATTTTGTGTTGCCGGGGTAACAGTTGAATGAAAATTGTGTTAAATCTTAAAATTGTTTTGGTTGAAAGTGAAAACATTATTTTTCTCAGAGATATGCTTTTGTATCTCCAGATTCAAGCACATGCAGATCCGTGTCAATGCAGAGTCTGCAGCTTTTTACAGGTGAGGCACAAACATGATTTATACACCAGGGTCAACCTTTTCTCATGTGTCTCATGCACGTATCATGCCTGCAGACTGCTGAAACGGAAATACAGACATTTCCAGAAAGTTATAGAATCATAACTGTATTACTTACATGGAATCTGAACTCGGTGTACTTTCCTGTGATTTAAAAAAAACCAAAAAAAAAACCCGTACAGTATCTGGCACTATCTGAATCGTTGTGACCCACCAAGTCACAGATCATGGAGTTAAAGCAGGTTAAAAAACTGCTGCTGTCTGTGCTTTTAGAGCTGGTAAAGTGGAGCTCATGAGGACCGACCGAAGACTGCAGGCTCTGTTGCAAACTCAAAAGAGTCTAATAAACAAAGAGCTCTGGCTTTATAGTAAGAACATGCTATACACCCCCACTCACTGACTCTTTCATTGATTGCTTTGATTAAAACTTGTAGAGTTGACTTGTGACCTCTCCTCTCTCAGTCGGGGTAAACACCTTTGACTACCTTGGAGGTTTCCTCAGCTACATTATAATCGCCATTCCCATCTTCACTGGGATCTACAATGGTCTCACTCCTGGTGAGCTCAGTGCTCTCATTAGTAAGGTAGGCATGTTTTGTATTTCCTTTCCCTATCTCTCAGAATGTACAACTTCCTACAAAAAGACCCCTTAAAAATGTAGCAGGAGAGGTAAAACACTTTTTATTCTGATACAATCAGTAGAAGTGTGAATGTTGCTCCCATTTTCAATGGACTTGATCAGTTAATCTTTATTCATCCCCAAAGGGCAAGTGGTTATGCAGCAGTGACACAGAAACACAGTGTAAAAGAAAAAAAAAATGTGTGTGTGGGGGGGGGGGGGGAGTATACCAGTTTTAACAATTTAGAAATAAATTATGTTTCGAATAGAAATATAAAGTCATAAAATATTTTAAATTGACATTCTGAATACAGTAAATAATGATACAGTATGTGCTCACGTTACCTTTTCCTAAAGTTAAGCTGAGGGAGAGCAGAGTATAAGGTATTTGATACCACTGAGCAGCTGGCCAAATGTGAATTTAACCACTAGGTGGCAGCAAAAGCTTTCTCTGCTGAATAAAACATGCTGAGTTTAAATGCCTGTTGTTAGACAGAGATCTCACTTCTGAATGTAAAGAAGTATTATTGTATCATCAAAACTGTCTCAATCCCATATAGATTATCATCGTTAAGTATTATCATCAGCTAGTATTAAATCCCTCTTGTCTCGTTTTGGTCCTGATGTTCGATGTGCCATGCTATTACTGCCTTTTTTCTGCGTTCAAACACCCTTTTTTTTTTTTATATAATCTTGTCTTTTTTTTAGTCTCTGCTCTGGTTCTTCCCCCTTGTTCATATTCAGAATGCCTTTGTCTGCATCTACTTGATAAATGGCTTCACGCAGCTAATAGACCTGTCAACCACTCTGTCAGATGTGGCTGGATACACCCACAGGTATCACGATGCATACTTAAATTCACTTTCTGGAGGACAGATGATGATAGCAGCGTTTGTGCATGCCATCCACCTTTCTATCACTGAATCTGTGTGTGTGTGATGGTCAGGATTGGGGAGCTGAGGGAGGTGATGGATGACATCCTACGCAAGCAGTGTGACTATGACCCGGCATCAGGGGAAAGCTATGACTTTGACAGGTTTGTGTGAGCACTTTTACATCAATCTCTGCTGCAGAAAAGTACAGTCAAAGAGATTTAAGCAACAGACTGCATGTTAAAATAATGCACACGTGGCTAAAATTAGATTAGATTAAAAAAACAAGACAATTAAAGAGCAAAGAAGATGACAAAATTGAATATAAAGGGCTTATAACAAAGATTCCCAGCCTTCACATATTCTTTGTTTTTTTGTTTAATTTCCCCACACAGTGACTTCAATGTCCACGCAGGCCCCGTCGACACTGCCTTCATCCTGGACCATCTTTCATACAAATCTCCTTACTCAGATCAGCTTCTGGTGGAGGATCTGAGTCTGAAAATCAGCCAGGGAGCACATCTGCTGGTGGTGGGGAACACAGGCACCGGCAAGACGTCACTACTGAGGGTCCTCAACCGACTCTGGGAGGCACACAGCGGTGAGAGATCAGCGAGACTGAGGCTGTTTGATTAATTTAAATCAGTTTTAATGTGAATATGACAGAAAGGGCTTAATGAAAAGGTGTGGTGGCTCCTGGGCATTTTAGGCTGTAATAAAAAACCCTGACTCGAATAATTGTATGAATTTCAAAATAGAACACTTTTTATTGTATGTACTGTAGCATATTTTTACTTCAAAAGTACACATTATGTGTTCATGTTTTCCCTTCCCTGTTTTGTCTAGTTAAATGCAAATTTGTATCACAGCCTTTACTTTAAAAACAATAAACAACATAGAAATATGTCTGAAAATAGCTCGGAGATATATGGGCATATTGGCAAGAGACTTTTTTACCAAAATGTGACCAAAAGTTGTCCTTAATTATTGAGGCATATTTTTGAGGGCGGGTGATACTAGGCTCCAACTGCAAGTTTAGTTTTCACAGATTTGTGTTGATGGCAAGATAGGAGGTTAGGGATCTACATAGTTTTTTCTGTACAGTTTTTCTTTCGAGACGGGCAGAGGGTAGCACTGTTTTTATTTTGTTATTCATACGTTTTTACAATTTCCAAAAAATGTAAAAACAATTATTTTTGTTATATTGCACATAAGTCAAAGTTTTGCAAAAAGGACTTGATTTATGATATCTGCACATATTAGTAGCTTGATGACACCGTCTGGCTCCTCAGGTTTTGTCCAGATGACCACATGTTTCGGGCCCAGAGGAACCCTCTTCCTGCCACAGAAGCCTTACCTGACTGACGGCACACTGCGTGAACAGGTCGCTGACTCTTCTTTTATGTTGTTTAGGGTTGTTTCTCTATAGAGCCAGTAACTGTCAAATAATAAATATATGTTTATAGATGCTATGCTTGATGCAAGTGCTGAAATCTACCAAAATCCAAAAAGATTAGAATGACTGAGGATCAACTGGACCTCTCTTCTCCAACAGGTGATCTACCCACTGAAGGATATTTACCCTGCATCAGGTATCAGATTTCACATTCATTTAATCACTTGTTCTAGCAAAAAAACCCCATACAAATGAATATAAGATAAAAGCACATAAACGTGTCGTAGGTAATTTAGACTCATTTAGACATATTTACATTTTGATACATTAAAAGCCAGAGAAACACATCTTTTCAAACATTTCCTGACAGCAATATGTTGTTTAATTAAAGCAGCAATAAAATAATCCCATAGTAAATCAGCATTGTAAGAAGGTTAATGTATGTAGGTACAACTTTTATATTTATATCAAACTAACTTTGTGCTGATGCTGCCTCCTGGAATGAATGAAATCATTTAAGTTTGTGATATTCATAATGTTAGTGCCCTCTTTTCAGGGTCAGTGGACGATGACCGAATTATACAGTTCCTGGAACTAGCTGGAGTGGTGTGTGTCTTTATCCTACAGTATATTCCTTTTAAACTCAAATCTTCAATTTGTTTTGCTCAATTGTTTATTCCCCTTGAATATTTCTTTAAATTATTTTGAATTTCAACATGCACTGATTCTGAATCAAACCTCTATCTATCCTCCAGTCCAGTCTCTTGAAGCGGACGGGTGGGCTGGATGAAAAGGTGGACTGGAACTGGTAAGAGAAAATGTCATAAATATGGCAAAGTGAAACACTAAATGTGTGCGTTGTGTGTTACTGTGCAGTGGTCACTGTAACACCACTTTAAATGTGCCACAAAATGATGCAAACTGAACTATTCATTCTCTGCAGGTACGATGTTCTGTCTCCGGGTGAAATGCAGCGTCTGTGCTTTGCACGACTCTTCTACCTACAGCCCAAATATGCAGGTGTGTTGTTCTGGATTTCTGTAACGTATTCATGAAAGCATCTGAGGAATCAGGACTCTTAGTGATTGACAGTTTCAGGGGACGTAGCCTCGCCCGCTGTCTTTGATTTAACACCTAAATTTAGCATTTCTGATGTGAAACATTTGCGTGTTTTCATCCTGTCTCCTGTGTTAGAGGTGACCCAGACCAGAACTTTCTTAAACTAGTGTTGTTGTTTTTTCTACGTATTTATTTTTCGTTTTTCTTTTGCAGTGTTGGATGAGGCCACCAGTGCTTTGACTGAGGAGGCAGAAGCACAGCTGTACCGAACCTGTAAACAGCTTGGCATGACTTTGGTCAGTCTGGGACACCGGAGTAGCCTGGAGAAGGTAGACTGAACACACATGAATCGGCCAGCTTGAAATTAAAAGGATGGCTTGGCTTCACCATAGGCCACTTTGGAAGGTCCAGCAATTAGAAGAATTTAAATGAAGAAATGTGAAAACTACAAAAAGCTGAGCTCAAATTACTGCTGAGGAAGTGATAGGAAAATAACTTAATTGAATTTGTGAACTTTCATTTGTTTTTCAAATAATATGTTTTTAAGTTTCTTTCATCCAAGCTTGCCATCTAGCCAATTCTGCATACACAAAGTATATTAACTCCGACTTTTTGTTTCTCACAGTACCATGATGTCCAGTTGAAACTGTGTGGAGAAGGCCGGTGGGAGTTAACGAAGTTAAAAGGAGGCAGTGGGGGCCTCAGTCTCAGAGAAGACGCCACGTAACTGCAGGGTCATCTCTTTGAAGCATCAGTTTGGGCGACAAGAACAGAAAACACTCCTGATTTCCTCATTTACTAACATTGAAGTGCTCTTCAACAAGGTGCTTTAAAACCCAGTTGCTCCTCCTCTTCCACTCATCCAGTTTATATTTATTTATGTATGCATTCATGTCCACAGGCATTTTAAGAGAATAACGTTTCTCACCAGCTTGCTTGGTTAAATGCGAGGTTAGGAAAATGGGTGGGAGTGCAACATTTTTCCAAGGAAGACGGTGCTTTGTTGGACAGTTGTGGGCCAGGAGGGAGAGCTCAGCCAAAATGTTCTGGACCCAAAGACCGACAAACAAATGGTTTGGATGGATACGTAATTTTAAATTCATCGATTAAGACAACAGATCAGGAAAGAAGGACACTCAGTAAATCTTGTGTGCCTTTATGTGAGATTAAATTTTTTTTTTTATTGTATTATGTTTTCAATCGCTACAATGGGATTATTAGTTCCAATTTTATAATAAAAACACAATGTTATCTCTTTGTAACTCTTATCAAGAGCAGAGTACATCTGTTAATTATACATACAGTTTTAAAGTTGTTTACCTGATTTCATAAAAATTTCATATGTACAATAAAAACCAAAAATGTTTTGGCCCTTTAATATGATTTTTGTTACAATGGCACAAGTCTGTTTAAGTGAAACAGAAAGTAATGCACATGCATCACATGTTCCTCTTCAGATGAGAATGTTTTCAGAAAACACTTCACCGTGGTTCTTCTTTACCACAGAGCTCACGGTGACCTTGGATGATCTCTTGAACTGCTGCAGGATCATCGAGCGTGCTGAGGTCACCCAACCCGTCTCGCTCTACCACTTTCCGCAGCACCCGGCGCATTATCTTACCCGAGCGTGTCTTTGGCAGACACTGGACGAGCTGTGAGCATGACCCAAAAAATTACCAAAGTGACTATGTACCAGTACAAGTCTTAAATGTCTGCTTTTAATTTAAGTCCATAAGACACAATTACCTGGATGTAGTCTGGACAGGCATACTTGGCGATCTTTTTAGATACTACGTCATTTAGCTGCCGGGACAGGTCCGCCTCTTGGATGTCCACACCCTTTTTTAGCACCACAAAGGCATACACACCTGACAACACAGAGAGAGAAAACTGTTTTTAGTATGATGGACATTCTTAGCTAACATTGCTGTCACATTTTTATCCATCCCTGTGAACTACATTATGTGGGAAACGCATTTTTGATTGAATTACATTGAAAAAAGATTTCTTTCTCACCTTGTCCTTTGATGTTATGCGAGTATCCTACGACTGCAGACTCAGCCACTGCAGAGTATTGATTCTGTTACAGAAATCACAATCAGGATCATTTTTACACTTTATTAGGAAAAGGACCTAAAAAAGCACTTTTAATGAAACTGAAATGTCTTCAACCCTGTTCAAAGATGTCAGCTATTTTTCCTTGTTACTTATATAATTTTATCTATGATTTTATTTCTATATTTCAAAATATTTAGCCTTTCAAACTGGACACATTTGTCATTTCAAGAACTTTAGTTTTTCTATATTTCAGCCAAGCTAAAAACATGGTTTTAGTTATGTCAATCTTGTAAAGTAAAATATCTTGATAATTGCTGAAGGGATTGCCATTAAATTCAGTTCAGACAGTCATGGTCCTCAGAAAATGATGTTGTTGATAACATGACTTCATATAGAGCCACCAAAAAGTAAAAATGTCCACACTTTAGGTCATGACAGGATACCTGTAAAGCTACTGTAAGTTTGAGAAAGTTCCTGCAAGAGATTACTGCTTGCATTGCATGCTAATATGATGAAGTTAGTATGATCTTCTAGACAAATATTAGCATATATTAGCATCATATGAGTGTTTATGAATGAAGGTAATTTGTTGACCATTGATTGACCTTACCACCACATCCTCTATCTCTGCTGTTCCAATCCTGTGACCACTCACGTTGATGACATCATCAAGGCGGCCAGTGATCTGGTAATACCCCTCCTTAGAGCGATAGGCGCCATCACCAGTAAAGAAGTAACCTTTTGGTGCAAAGAGAGGGATTCAGAGAGTTGAGAAACCCCATTAAAAACGGAGAGAGTTTGTTCTTGAACGCATCGTGCCTTACCAGGATAAGGCTGACAGTAGGTCTCAATGAATCTCTGGTGGTTGTTATGAATGGTTCGGGCCATTCCAGGCCAAGGCTGAGCTATACACAGAGCTCCAGATGTGTGGTTGGAAGTCAGCACTTTTCCCTGAAGAAAATTAAACTATGATGAATGTTAACACAAGAAACAAGGACAAAATGACAACTAATTTGCACTCGTTGTCATAAGTGGAAATTAGGGCTTTAAGAGTACAAAAAATAATTTGAAAATTGTGCTATGGAAGTATAATTCGGTGCATGTTATTGCAAGTATTTTTTGGTCAGTGAAACTGGTGCTTGATCTAACAACTAGACAAGACTCATGAAAAATCCTATAGAATATTCCTCTCAAAAGTTCAGAAAAAAGGCACAATTAGAGTGCCATATTAAACCCTGTGAATATTGCAGCTCTCAAAATGCTGTGCGTAGGCGATTGTGTGTGTTTTTGTTGACAGGGAGGAACAGCAATCAGCTCAGAGACACCACTCCAACTGTCTGTGCAATCTGTGCAACTGCAATAGCCACAAAGTAGTATGGCAGATTTTTAATGGGGAGTTTGGCACGCATAGAGTGGGACTGACGGGTGGGAGCAGGGTGGGTAAAGTGATACAGCTGGTGACTATTTTATAATCCTAATCTGACCCACCCTCCAGGCCGTTCCCAGCCACAGTAAACACACACACACACACACACACACGCAGGGTTGAGCACCACACCTCAGGGTCCATGAGCACGGGCTTAATGCCAAAGAAAGGTCTCATAGCCATTCCTGGGACAATCTCTGCGTCTGGGTCTGATGGCCTTGGGCTGATGCAGATGCCACCTGTCTCTGAGAACACAGAGCAAAACAAGGCAGATTATAAAGCGTTAGGTGTTATTCTATATTTTTCTTATTGTCTTTCAATAAAAAGACAAATATAGAATATTATCAGACTTATTATTTAAACACAAACAAAGTAATACGCTTTTATAAAAGTCCACTGTTGAATTGAAAATATCTTATATGGATGTAAAAGACTGAGGATGGATGAACCATAGTCACAGTTCTACATGCATACCTGCTCAGAACAGAGCCAGACACCAGATTAATATAGCGCAGCACCCACCAAAAGACAAAGAATTAACCTGAGTGGAAAAACATAACTGCATCATCACTTTTTTAAAAGCACTAAATATACACTGAAGCAGAGTGGGGAAAAAGTAAAATGAAAGGGACAGAGGAGCGAGTAGGAAAATATAAATGACAGAGCCAGCTAACACTTTGTAAATCTAGCATAAGCCCTTCTCATTGCTACAGATGTAGACTGTGGAATTACATCCATACTAAGTAAATTAAATTAAATTAGGTTTGCCTGAACCTCAGAGACCCTCGTAATCCGCCTGTTGATGTTGGTGGCAACAGAGGAGACCCGTTATAAAGTAGGACACAACAGATGATCCCACAATAGCATTAGCAACTGGCATCCTGTTCAAATCAACTGTAACCGTGAGACTTCTGGATTAAAATTCCCCCACAAATCATCAACACTCTTCAGTTGAACCTCTTCCAAACTTAGTGGAGGCTCTCTTCAACATTATAAAAATGGTAAAGGAATAGTTCAACATTTGGGGAATTCTCTTATTCACACAAGTTATATGAGAAGATCAATATCACTCTCATGTGTTCATTCAGCATGAAGTCACAGCCAGCAGCCGGTTAGCTTAGCACAAACACTGGAAACAGGGGGAAACAACTAGCCTAGTTAGGGACTGTTTTACCTTTGTATAGAGCCAGGCTAGCTCCCCCCTGTTTTCAGCCGCTATGCTAAGGTAACTGGATGTTGGTTGTAGCTTCATATTTAGCATACAGACATGAGAGTGGTATCAATCTTCACGTCTAACTCTTGACAAGAAAGCAAATGAGCGTAATTCCCAAAATGTCCCAAAAGTATTGCTTTATATAAATGCATTAAAGTAAGAATTTAAACATGTAGATACTAAAATATATATTGATATTCTTTCCATCTTTCTTGCCGTTCGATGCTACAAAGCTTTTCCACCCCCCATCTCCTGCATCCTCTCACCTCTATAGTCCTGTATGATCCAACATGGAGGCCGTATGCCAACAGCTGATCAAAATCAAATTTTCTCTCTAAACAGGCTACTTGCTCCCAGATCTACCAAATGGCATTTATGAATAATGCCACTTAGTCCTAATTGCAAACACTGGTCCAGGAAAATAATATAATCCTTTTTACTGAAGTAGGGTATTTGGGTCATATCTGTGTCTGTAATTCTCAAGCTCATGATGGCTGATGTTTAATCATCGTCAATTAATTATAGAGTTCTGCCATTTGTATGGTAATTAACGCAGCTCTGCTCCATTTGGTCGTCATTCAATCTACTTTGAAGGGACTGAGGATGAAACACAGTGTCAGTAGGGTCCTATGTTCATCCTCAAAATTGATTTTATTAGCGAAATCATCTGATTTCTAACATGTCATTATGTCCCATCATAAGTACCTTTAGTATTATGTACTTATTTTGCAGTGACATCAGAGGTTATATAAGTGTGAAGAGCAAAATATTCTGCAAGTTTGTTGGGTTCCAGTGCAATTACTGTACTTATACAGCAATTTACAAGGTCTAAATATTTATTTTTACAAATCATATTTTTTACAAACAATTTTATTTTCTATTTCTCTGTGCTCAATGTAGAGACACACTGAAGAACAAATTAACATTTTTTTGTAGGATTTAGATGTGGTTAGCCTACAAAAACAAACAAATAAAACGGTGAAGTTGGGATGAAATCATTGCCGCCTGCCGCCATGTTCTACTCTGAGAGGAAAACATCTGGTTTGATTCGGGAGTCCAGAGGGGATAGAAACGTTCCCTCACTTTCTGCATATGTGTGTGTGCGTGCGATAGAGAGAGAGGGACCGGTATGTGCACACACCCATGTACTGTAATATTGTGTATTTATACGGATACCCTTGACCACGGTCAGGATGTTATGTAACACTGTTATTGTTGGAAGGACAGCGCAGACTGCTCTTCCCTTTATGACTGACTGATGGGCCGTTTTAGTGCCTGCAGACGTGGCTGTGTTCGAGGAAGAGTTTGTGAACTGAACGGCCCTATGACGAGGGATTGTGATCGCGCTAACAAGTGACGAAATGCTACTATAAGACTCACCGCTTGAGAGACAAAACCACGTTCAGTGGGAGCACAATAAATAAGATTTGTTTAATTGGTGATGACATATCACAACAAAGTTAGAGAACACAGGGTGATACAGAAAAGAAAGCTGTACGATGGTAAAATAATCACAGACACAATGCATGTGTAATGTAGGCGTAAAAACGGATCCAGTTCTTCCAACAGTGATGCAGCTGGCAAAGAATAGTCTAAAACATGCTAAATACAGTCTCAAAGATGCAAAAGTTGCATCAGTTTAGGTGAGTTAGATTAATCACTGAATGATTAGCTGACAGACATAAAAATAAATCAGTTTTAATCAATTCAGTAAAGTATTTGTGTTAGTAAAAACACCAAAAGACTGGGATACTTGCTTGAAACATGACTCCAGCAAATATAAGAATTATTATTTCATTTAATGTGGATTAATTAATTAACTGGCTAATCGTTTCGGCACTGCTGTGAACGAACTGTTAAACCAAGACCGTGGTTTGAATATTAGCAAGCCTGCCGCTTTCTCTGCTGTTTTAGCCGGAATTTATTTTCTTAGGTGACAGTAGTGTCTTTAAAATCAGGAAGGACTCTGTAGAGCTTCATGTTTCTATAACCAAACATGAAAATCCAATCAAATAGGCTATTTAACCAACGTTAATTTGTTTTTTAGCCAGGCTAGCATTGTGGCTCTAGAGATGACAATGTCGGTCAGTCCACCGCTTTGGTCCAGACTGAAATATCGCAACAACTATTGGATGGATTGTCATGATATTGTATACAAACATTCACGTTCCCCAGAGGATGAATCCTAATAACTTTAGTGATCCCCTGACTTTTCCCCTAGCTCCACCATAAGGATGACATTTTTGGTTTATAGTTAGATTTCTCAACAACTGTGGTATAGATTGCCATTAAATTTGGTTCAGACATTCACGTCCCTCTCAAGATGAATTTGAATTACTTTGATAATGCCTTTATTTATGACTAAATACCAACAAAACCTATGACATGTCAGCCTCATCTGTAGTTTGTTCATTGACAATTAGCAGTACTAAGATGGTGAACATTATATCTGCGTAACATCAGCATGTAAGCATTGTCATTGTGAGCACGTTATCGAGAACAGCTTCACAGTGCTGCTAACATGTTTGTTGTCTTAGTCTTGTTTCATTTTGTTTCCAATAGCTAATACATTCCCCATTTCAGTGTATACCCAGTTACCTGTTTGCCACCAGGTGTCCACCACAGGGCAGCGTCCGTCCCCAACCACTCTGTGGTACCACTCCCACGCTTCAATGTTGATGGGCTCACCCACTGCACACAGACAAGGACAGGTTAAAACATATAATGGAGTCATATTGTTTTTATGTACTTGTTTTAGTGCAATGCATATTTTTTATATGTTTGAACCAGGGGTCAACAAGAAAAAAAGACATCTGTGTTGTTAGGAGGATTTACATTCTTTATGTTAAGCTTTGTGTTTTAACCCATGTGCTTCATGTTTCAAGGGAACAAGGTGCCTGTGTGTGAGAGTGTGTGTGTGTGTGTATGTTTGATCTCCTGGCATGCTGGACTTTGCCGTGGACGCTGTGGCTCACTGAGGCATGCTGAAATACCACCCGGGCTTGACTTCAATATACTTAAGTATGTAACACGTGTGTGCTTAGAGGAAAGGAATTTGTACAGTAACTCTCTAGTACATGACACAAACACGTGTGTGTGTGTGTGTGTGTGTGTGTGTGTGTGTGTGTGTGTGTGTACATACTGTATTTGATGTGGATAGCTGGTTTCATGATAGGTTGACTTGGATAAATGAAGTCAATGCATGCTAACTCAAAGTAAAAAGGCAAATTTTATGCTAAACAAACATACTCACTACAAAGTCAGACTACAACTGTGAAAGTGAGGCTGATGTAATTACATAACAGCCTCACATTTGTACATTTCTATAACTGTACATTTGCTCAAGTTGCAAAATTAAGACAAGACTGAATTGGGAAGTAGTTCTATAAATTGTTGTTTACAATTGACAGTTTGGGAAATAATTTTTATTCACATTTGTTTTTACATCCAAATAAGTGCATATATACATGTATATTGTGGAGTTCCCACTATGTCTGATTGCTTGTGTTCCTTGTTGGACTCTAGTTCTACATAACCAAAATGGAGAGATGGCCATCATCTCATGTTCCTTTAGTGGTGAGCTCTTGTGCACATAATAGTATTTCTAAGTAGCAGTATGTTTGGCGTACCAGAGCCGAGTGTTTTGAGGGTGGAGCGGTCGTATTTGTGCACCCACTGGTCCCCGTACTTGAGCAGCAGGCGGATCGCTGTGGGAGCCCCGTAAAACTGGTTAATCTTAAGTCTCTGAACCATCTCCCAGTACCTTCCTGTGAACAACAAAACATGTCTACGTTAGCAAAAGAGATGCACTACCATGTACTAAGACGATACTGAAATCAGAATCAGAAATTGGAGATTAGACTGAAGCTGTAGCCTGAGAACTGAAGACTAACATCAGAGGGATTTCAACTCTTCCCAGTTTTGTTGCGTTTCTCCTTGAGGTTAACAACGTGCTGACACATGATGACTGTGTCCTCACTTCTGTGTATACAGAAGTCCTAATTTTAGCGTGGAAGGTATGGCTAAGTTCAACTATTCATAGACAAAGACACAAGCATGTCTCTTGGCAAAGGAAGGGAATTCTTAGAAGGTGTGTGCCAACACACTTTACACAGCACATCAACTTTTACATTAACATGACAATACAAATGTCATTATAATGATACCGTTAGAGCTAAGAAAACTGCTGAATATACCAGTCTGACATTCATACCTGGGTCAGGGTAAATGGGAGTGCTCTCAAACAGGACAGTGGTTCCCCCGTTGGCCAGGGGCCCGTAGACACTGTAACTGTGTCCTGTTATCCAACCAATATCTGCCACGCAGCCGAACACATCCCCGTCATGGTAGCTGAAGACATACTGGGGATGAGAGGGAAGACTGATGGGACAATTGGATAAAAAGAGAAGAAAATATGGTATTTTGTTTCCTTTTATACTTAATTTTATATCCATTTAAGCTGTAAGCGTAGTTATTAATATACCTTGAGCTCACTATATTAAATGAATACACCATTCTACAACTGGAGCACCATTTTTGTTAAACTCTTCTGTACCCTGCTGTGATCAGGCTTATATTTTCTCTACAGATGGATAAACACTGGATTATGACATCACTGGCATACAGTAACTACACACTGTGGGATTAACCAAATAAACTCAAAAAAACACCACAGGGCGTGCTTGATGTTACCCTGTGTGTGAGTGCGGCATACAGCAGGTATCCTGCCTGAGTGTGGACGAGTCCTTTGGGCTTCCCTGTGCTGCCTGACGTATAAAGCAGGAACAAGACGTCCTCACTGTCCATGGCAGCTGGCTCACACACCACATCCTCCTTCAGCATCTCCTGCACAACACAGTGATTTATTTGTTTCTTTTAATTTGTTAAAAGTTACATTTAGTAAATGCAGCATAGTAATGGAACCACAACAGAACAAACTTTATTGCTTTTTCTTGTTGAAACATAATTTCTGGTTGACATGGGTGGATAGCGTGCCACACATGCAATATAACATTTGAAGATGCAAGAGGAGACACTAACATTTTAAAAAGGGATATAAGAATTAAGATTAGTGCTGAATCGATGGAGTCCATTCAGTAGCTGTTCTGGAGCTTTCAATCGTATCACAGGATCTTCCTCAGCAGATGACGTTTGCCCAGTTGTCATGGAAGTGTAGATGTTCACATTTCCATTTTTCTTCTGCTGAAGAAGATTGTGGGATGCAAACTTAAAAATGTGTTGATTAATCAGTTAGTCAAAACACTCAAAATGATAAATTTTGATTAACTTGATTCATTTTCTAAGCAATTTATTAAAAATAATAATTTTAGCACCTTTTTTTTGTCCTGGGAAAAGTGATAAAGTGCAGCTGCAGTCCTCTGCTGGCATTAATACCTTAATCAAGTTCTGATTGGCTTTCTGCTCTCTCACCTCCTCCATGGCGACGTCCCTGGCTGTCATGATGACTGGATTCTCTGTTCTCATAGCAACAAAGACCTGCTTTACTGTCGGGCAGCTCTGAACGGCCGTATCCACCATCTTCTTCAGCTCGGTGATCTTACCCCCTCTGACGCCCTGGTTGACCGTAATGATGGTTCTGGACTGGGCTGAAAATGTGATGTTTAACAAATCAGACTGCTGAGGTGGGTTTTTGTTTTGATTGAGATTTTATTAACTGCACTGTTACTGTCACTTTTACTCCCTGCATTTTAATTCAATTTCAAAATTAGTACGCAAATATTGCGATACTGTACCTAAGGACATACTAGAGGTAAAACAAAAAAAGGTCATTCAGCAGACCCTGTGTATTGTGATCTAAACTGAACTGTGTTTGGATTATATCACAAAACACACATTGAACCTCATAAAGGGAACAAGGTGAAGAGTGAGGAGCCAATCAGGATCTTTTGATTCAGGAAACCAGATTTCACTCACGCAATCAGTAATTCTTGCAGACTAACTAATATTAAAAATGAACACTAAAGAAATTACTTTTTTTAAAATCCCTATTAATTGATTTCTGGCCACTTGGGGAAGCAGAAAAATCTGAAACCACAACGTTGACATATAATCCCCCTATAAAGTTATTATGTTGAAAATATTAGCAAACAATTGCCAATTTCCACATAGAGCAGACATACAGCAGCATTAGCATTCATTTGGAGTCGTGTTTTTGTCTACCTGACAAATGAAAGTCCAATATTCTCTTTTTAGTTTTTGGTCCCCACCAACTCCTAAGAAAAAGGAGGAGGAGCTAAATGCTCCACTATGTTCACGAGCTAATCGCTAACCGTGTCTGTTGTCAGGTGGTGTGCAGTGGGTTTATCAGGGCCTTTTCACTAAAAATGAGGTTAACGAGAGCTGTGAGACTGAAACAAACAGTAAAGTTGGGTCTTTAATGATACTTCTCTGTGGGTTTGTCACTACAAGCGACCGCTTTCACATTACAGATAGTGATTTGATCCATTGTTAAAATACAAATATTGATTAGTGCAGCTTTAAAATGTGTCTTGGAAATCTGTTTCCGGATTCATTCTGCCACTTAAATGTATCATCTCAGTCAGAAAACATCAACAGGTGAGTCACACTGTCTCACCATCTCTGATTCGTTCAGCGAGGGCCTCAGCGCTGAAACCTGCAAACACCACATTGTGTGTTGCGCCAATACGGGCACAGGCCAACATGGACGCCACAGCCAGAGGGCAAGGAGGCATATAGATGGTGACACAGTCCCCCCTCCTCACGCCACGCCGCCTTAACAGGTTGCCCAGGCGACATGTCATCTCCAGTAACTGCCTGTAGAGAGATATAGATGAACTACACTACAGGAGAATGAGGAACACACACACACACACTCTAAATCCAACCTGCTGACCTGTAGGTGACCTTGACCTCTGACCCCGGTTCATCTCTCTCCCAGATCAGGGCCACCCTCTCAGGACAGGTGTGCACGTGGCGGTCCAGGCAGTTCACTGCATGTGCCCATAAAGAAACCAGGTACACACACAGGCAGATAGAAAATGTCACATTAGCTGCTTCCCTCAACACCCCATCAGCATGGTGTGTTCAAGGTATTCTTTGGATAGATGTGCTGATAAAGACTGTTTTGCACGATGATGCCATCGCTGTCTCTGGGCTGTTTTATTTAGTGTTCCTCAAAGAGCAGCATGGAAAAACTGTGTCTGTCAGGACTACATAAAACCAGTCTACTGCCTCCGATTATGACTTGAATTAATCAGTTTATTCTAACCAATAAATTCTGACCAGATCTAGTTCGATAAATCCAATAATTGGTCGTATTCTAATTAAATGTGAACACAGTCTTACCGGACACGTTCAGCTTTCCTCCCTCAAACCACTTAATCTTGCCTCGGCTCAAATCACAGTCCAGCACCGTGTGGAAAGGACTGATCCAGCTCAGTCTGTGACGCGCCGCAGCGGCCCAGAACCTCTCACTGTTGGAGACGGAAAACTCCTGCAGCGCCGAGCGGTCCGCCGCGCCGTCAAACCCCGCAGCCTCCGGCATGAACGCCGCTATGTTAAATCTCCTCCGACCAAAAACATGGATATAAGCTCGAAAGGCAGTAATGGCGTACTTTGAGTGGCATCCGCAAGGCAGCCACATCATGACAGTGAAAGTATTGTGTGCTACAGGAAATTATGTTTGCAAAGCATTTCCGTCCCAGATGATAGCCTATAGCCTATTTATTAAGCAATTTTAGAAGTCACCCTGCTCAACTTAAGTGAAGTGGAATTCCTGGAAACTCCGGAGAGGAAGGGCTAGAGGAGCGATGCTCTAAAGGGCGGAACAAACCCATGTGACGACACTTTTTTTTTCTTTTCTTGTAAGTCATAGTGGGCAACAACTGGATTTCAACATCAGTTGCAAAAGAAAAGTTTCTGTTTGTGCAACACTCAGGATGTTGTTGTTTAAAGATCCAGACATTTTATAAGACACAAAAACACTCATTCACTAAGTTTTGCGGCCGCTATAAACTAACATAAATACGACAAAAGGAAACCGTGTAATTCTCAAAGCACCCGCAAACGGCGAACTGCACCTCCCTGCCAAGCAAGTCGCGTCTGGGTGCTCCGGTGCTATTTGCAGGTCTGTAAATGAGGTAATACGCATACATTTGGCGCAAAATCAGCCCCTTTCTATGCAAATGTTCCTCATTGAAAAACAAGCTCACATTCACAAACAGTAGCGCTAATATCCACACGCAGTTAGAGTGAAACGATTAGCGTCTTCAGAGAGTTGGTGGGAACTGAAGCGCATTTATAAACGCCCAGAATTTCCAGTGATCATTGCAGCAGTGATTGTAGCCCGGCGAAGCACTGGCGCATCACAGTACATCCTATGCACAGGTGGCACAAAGACAGTACCCGTTATCCGCCATGAGGGAATGGTACTGTAAAACACCATAAAAGCTGCAGAGAAACGGAGACACGGCGGTTACGCACTGTAACAGTCCAGCCCTCCACGCGCCCAGAGGCACGAGGGAGCGCGCACAGTTCAAGCACCACAAATAACAATCACTGCATACACAGCTCAGACAGAGAACTGGAGAGGAAAATTTAACAGAAATTGTTCTCAGCTGCAAAACCGTAAGAGGCGTGTTTGCGTTGTAATATCATTAGCGCAATATCTTGTGAATGGGACCTTGAGCGCAGATAGCGGTTGCAAATGATGAATCCATGGTACTATCAGCGGCCGCAATTCGTTCTTTGTGAATTGGCCCCACTCAGTTTTGAATAATAGCTATTGTCGGCCATATGTTTTTCCACAAGACTTTGATTGCCTTATTAAACAATTTTAAAATTAGCCTACAACTACTTCTTGTCCCTCATTTAAAGATCCACGTGAACATGCAAATATTTTACTTTTAAAAGGTTTAACTACTGGACACAAGACTGGTTTCACAAAGCCATGCTTGTATTTACAGGTCTTAAAGTGAGCTTTAAGGTGAGCACAGAGGCACTTCAGCAGATGAATGTGAAAACAGCCTTTTAGCTTTAAATATCAGTAACTTTTAATGAGGCTACAGTTACATTTATACAAAGACAAACAGACACAATGTTAACTGTACATAATCGTACACATTAACTAGTGGACATTATTTTCAGTATGTACATCACAAATGTTGCATCAGCTGAAAGAAAAAAAAAATACTCAGGCTTGGAACCTTTTCACAGGATTTGATACCAACTGTGTGCTTCTCAGGTACCCCGTCATCACAGAGGTCAGAGGTCACAGTCATCTCCTTATTAGCACCTCTGGAGCAGGTAGTCAGTTTGCCTAAGGTGCTTGTTGAAAGGAGGCTTGCTGCCAAAAAACATTTTTATCCACACTGTTGCATAAAGTAGCTGCCACGTCACAGAATCGTAAATCTATTTTAAAGGGGAGAAAAATGTTTTTAACGCAGCTCCATGTCAAAACTTCTGCGGTAAAGGTTAGAGAAACACTTCCGCGCTTAAGCCTCCATTTGAGTCTCCCACAGAAGGTGACATGAAAAGTGTAGTTTGCTGTACAACTATTTATAAAAGCAGCCAGGAAGAAATAATCTCATTGGTTAAGTTAATGAACCTCAAATTGTTGCAGCCAAATAACCTTTTTTGAGAGACGTTACCTGACGGGTAAGCTTATATTTGTTTATCCATGATTATAATATTTGATCTGCAGTATGAAGTCTACCAAGCTTATGGGTGACTCCACATGCACCCAGGTTCAACTCAACCAATGAAACGTGACGTGTGCCTCTGAAATGTGTGTAAACTCCACTATGCAGGTATTTTGCCATCAGTCTCTATCCTGCAGCCTTTTTCACTTACTCTTCTCCACCTCTGCTGTTTCCTGCTCCGTCACCTTGTCCTCAGCTTCCTCTTTATGCGTTACGCTGCTTGTCCTGTCAGAAACTGTCCCGAGCATCTTAGCGCTGTGCTGCTGTGCCTTCGCTCGCAGTGCAGCAATACTGTTCTCCCTCAGTTCCTCTTTAGAAATTGGTGAGTGAGTGTCTTTCATCTGTTTCTCCTTCTCTTCCTCCATTACTTTGTCCACTGGTTTCTCCTGTGTTGTTGTTGTTGTCGTCAGTGGTGGTGGTGGTGGTGGTGTCAGGCTGCAGAGCTTTCCGGGAGAGGTGTGCGAGGTTTCACCTGACTTCTTGTGCATACCTGAAGGGGAAGGACATTCATTTCAGTTAGGGTTTGCAGAGAATAGTTAGATGGCGTCACTATGGAGGGCATTTGTCTTGTAAGTATCCTTGTCTTAGTGTTTGCTGGTGTAGTATGATGTATTGATGCATTTAGGTGATTTCAAATCTAAAATTGAAATAAAGCTCACTGAGAGAGTACCAATCTGATCTCCCAAGCATGACATTTTGTATGTACTGAGGTGTTTGACATTGAAATAAAGTGTGAAAGAGATTGAAGGGGATAACTAGATGGATAGGACCTCTTATTCAATTAGAGTCACCTACTTGATTTAAACTAATCAATTGACATGAGGCGAGAGAGGAGATTAGCCCAAATCTGTCCTGATTAAGTAGGATTATCACTGTATCGACTGCTATCTCTTATTGACATGCTGACACTTTTATTGGCTCCGAACATGAGCCAGGCTTAGCTCCCACTTCCTGTTGTTAGAATACTTCTTAATCCCCATTTTCAAGCACAAAGCCCCCTTGTACAAAATTACCATAATGCATTTGTAAAAATATCTGTGGGATAGTTGGAATTTTAAGAAACTTCTTTCCAGCAAATGCAGACATACCTCTGCAACAACTTACCTAGTAACCACGGCGCATAAGACTCTGTGATGCCCTCCTTGGCTGACTTGAGGATTGACTCGGGCAGTGGGATGGAGTGACGGACCATGGCTCCGTACAGGCCGTACTCTGCCATCACGCTGCTGCGACCCCAACACTTCTCCCTCTTCCTCCACTTGGCCCTGCGGTTCTGAAACCACACCTGGAGAGATGAAGGTCAGATAAGGATTAGATCTAAGTTTACTGAGCTTTGCATATCAGTAACGCATGTAATGTTCTCTGTAGTCTGAGCCAATAATCTAGCTATCTATCTGTGAACGTTTGTAATTGTGACTGGACCAAAACATGTTTAAAACCCCCCCTCCACTCAAAAATATGTTTTGCTTGTTACTTCACGTGGATGTTTGAGCTTCACTGTGCAGAATGATGTATGTGTATTTGACTCTAGAAGGCTGTTGTCACATTTATCTGCTGAAGGTGGGAAAGTTTCTCTGTGCTCACTTTGAAACTCAGTTTAAACTTTGTTGGTACCAGGATGAAACCCTGCCATGCACATACACTGAAACTTTACTTTTCAGTGAAGCAGGAGACAATCACGTGTTTAGTGGTTAAACTTTAGAAATGAACAATATTTGCATATTCATAGATTAGGAGTACATATAATTTTAAAATATTTTAACGAGGTAATTGGACTTTTTGTGTAAAAAACATATCAGAAACATATTATTTTTCAAAGCAGAGTATTTTTAGATGTCTGGAGGGAATATTATGCTTCCTTAACTCCTCCTTGCTGGTTGCTGCTGAGAAACTTCAAAGTCACTGCTGTATCAACGTAAGAATCTTTTATTATGTAGAACAGGAGATTAATATCAGTGAAACAATGACATCTACTGGAGGCTTGAACAGAAAAAAAAGGTTGTAAATGAAGAAGAGTTTTGAGACCTCACTTCCACCTTGACTCAACTTTGAGTGTTTGCTTGTTGTACATACCTATAGGTCCATTACAGAGTCAAAATGTAAGTGTGCTGCACAAAATAGGTTTGTAACACAAGTCCTGAAATTCCTCATTGCTTCATTTATATATGTTGTCTTCTGTCCATTGTGTGTGTGTGTGTGTGTGTGTGTGTGTGAGTGAGGGTGCATGTGTGTGCACGCCTGTGCATTATTCTCCTTCTGGCTCCTCAAGTGCCTAAATTGATTTCCGCCAAGCCAGACCTTGTAATAGCCTCTGCAAGCTTGTGAATATGGATGAGGAAAACAGGGAAAAAATGAGCATACTAAAATGGCCGAGGACGCAGGATGAGATTGTAGGGAATGTGAGCGTGTGTGTGTGTGTCTGTGTGTATTTTGCAGACCTGGAATTAAAAACGATCAAAGCCGAGTCCGGAAAGCTATTCAGGTAGATCTGATGATAACCTCCATCTCATAAAAAGATGGGCCTCAGATGAGCAATCATGCTTTTTGACAGCAGCAGTGTGAGTGTGCCAAACAATGTGTGTATGTGTGTGTGTGTGTGTGTGTGTGTGTGTGTGTGTGTGTGTGTGAAGTGTTTCCTGAGAGAGGTGACCTCGGGGGCGAAGAGGCTGATTGAAAAATAAGTTAATTTCCAGGCCCGATCGATGGGAGACAGGCGCTCAAATATCACGGGAAATTAAAATGCTCATAGCAGCTAGGCAGAGGCCTCTGCTCAGCCGCTGACCTGCGCTAATTAATTTCTATGTAGTTATCATTTCATTTCGGGGCTGTGGCCTGTCTCTCGCAGGGAAAGAGGTGATAAGTTCTTCTCAATTAACTAATTACACTGAGAGGGTGAATTGGCTGTTAATGTGAAAACATTGTGAGGATGATGATGGAGCAGCTGACTGGCGGCTCTACCTCTCCGTCTGTCTGAATATTTGCTTTTCTTTGGGTTGTTTTTGTAAAAATCTATCCTCATCACCTTAAATAAGCTTCCTTTCATAGTATGGATTATGACTGCAAGTCATTTTAATGTTAAGTTAATGTTAAAGAAATATCTGAATGCAGGAAATATCTGAATTATTTGAATGAATATGCATTATTTTATATTTTATACTTTGGTTATTTTCTGTCTTATTGCCCCCCTTAAAGTATGATGATTAAAGCCACTCCAGGATTTTAAATTGAAGATAATAACAGAGCATTCACATTTACATTTCTGCATCCTGCAGAGACATAAATACACGCTATGACACACCTGTATTCTGTCCTCTGGTAGCTCAGTCTTCATGGAGAGCATTTCTCGGGCGTATACGTCTGGATAGTGAGCTTCATTAAAAGCTTTCTCCAGCTCCTCCAGCTGATAGGACGTGAAAATGGTTCTGCAAATAAAAGGAAAGAGAACGTATGAGGATAAATACCCCTTTAGAATTTGGATTTCTTCATAAACTAATTTAATAATTTTCCCATTTCTTCAACTTTGTAAAATTTCAATGAGTCTGCAACTGAAATGTAGTGAAATAAATTTAAAAAGAATCTAATCAACATCAGAATCCAATCAAGATCTTATAAAATTAGAAATACAGTCAGTTTAGTGTTTTAATTTTAGAAGCAGTAATGC
Organism: Coreoperca whiteheadi; assembly: GCA_011952105.1. Classification (NCBI taxonomy): domain Eukaryota; kingdom Metazoa; phylum Chordata; class Actinopteri; order Centrarchiformes; family Sinipercidae; genus Coreoperca; species Coreoperca whiteheadi. The sequence continues at coordinate 14,076,834 of CM022481.1, read as the reverse complement.
AGAAGTAAGAAATAGGAATGACAAGAGGACAGTAAGGCTACTATTCGCTTGTGTTTGTTTACCAAAAGGCAGAGAAAAAAAAACCCATCAATGGGCCATGTGATATTTTTCACACATATTCCTTATTATTCTTAACGAAAAATGTAGCAATAATGTATTTTTAACACAGCACAGAGGAACTCAAGATTATTTTATGTAGGCTATTTCTGTAAGGAATTTTAGGCTAATACCATATTAAATATAAACCATATTATCAGCATCACACACACACACACACACGTGTTATTACAGGAATTAAATTGTGATTTTTTTTTTGTTTGTTTGAGGTTTTTTATCACTGATGACTCCAAACTAAAGTAGCCTACAGTGATGTTACGGGGAAATATAAAAACCTAATATATTTGCCACACCGGAACATCATCGGTCTAAACCATAAAATTCTACATCGGTTTCTAGAATCGTGTTTTCCCATTTGTTGAGTTTCTGTTTCACCTGTGTCGTCTTTTCTTTCTCTTCTTGCTCTGACTCAGGGAGGATTTGGAGTACTTCTGGTCACCGGAGGAAAGACTCACGTCATCCGAATCTGTGAGGAAACACACCAGTGAACAACAGCAATAATAATAATAATGATGATAATAACAACACAAGAATGTTATTGATGATGATGATACCTAACTTGGATAATACATGAGAGATAGTAGAAAATAGTAGCACTGGTTTGCTTTCTTGATGTAAAAAGGGTTATTTTTGCATGTTTAGTCTTCAGCGCGGATTTGTCCCAAATGATAGAAAATATCATAAATAAATACTAATAAACTGGAGTAAATTAAGTTTAAAGAATTTATTTTAGTAAGGCCTCTACACATTTTTTTTTCTAATATTTCCTCCATTTAAAAAAAAGGAGCTTTTATAAAGACGCATTTCAGAAGAAAAATTCTAACATCCTTTTTTAACTAAGTGAATATCTCTGTCAAACTCTACCGTCATTATCATCCGATCTAAGGGCGCAAAGGCTTCGACACTTGCGCTGTTTTTTGTTGCCCTCCGTCGTTTTTGTGCAAGAAAGGTCTGCTATCCACTCATTCTAGCTCTCTTACAATACATACACGAGCTAAAAATATGTGCTAATGTTATAGGCTACAGGTGGCCATATCATTTTTAAAACTCAACAGTTGTCCTCATCTGCGCTTCAGAAACAGACAGCAGAGTTAACAGGCCTTCAGCAGTTGAAGGAACACTCACCGGAGCTGGCGGAGTGCTGCGCATCCATCTGTGTGTCCATGTGCGCCGCTCTGTGCAGCGGCTGCAGGTGCACATTTTGCGCCTCTGACAGCACCTCTAGAAAGGCAGGCTGGCTGTAAAACGAGTGTATTCCCTCTGGTCCCAGCAAACCCATACCGACCCCGAGACCCCCGTGTCCGAGGGCCGACCTGGCGGCCAGGACGTGCGCCCTGTGCGGCAGAGCCTCCAGCGGCCGCCTCGGTGCCGCCGGCGGCTCCTTGTTGAGGCCGAGCAGCTCCTGGATCCCAAAGCCGGTGCGCCGGTGCACCGTGGGGGCCATCTTCCAGACTGGAGGCGGCTGCTGGGATCCGCCGTGGTTCACGCTAATTTGTGAAGCTGATTTCTGTTTATTCTCAGCGTCTGAAAGCCCAACTCCCTCTTTCCCTGTCATGGTGTTGTGGTTCCACTTTTTGTTCTTTAGTCCCTCCAAAAAAGCCAGAGTCCCTGGTGCAATGAGCCCTGTGATGCTCCTTCTTGATCTCCCTGCCCGCCTCTCTGCTGCGCTTTTTATCCAGCGGGCAACAGGAGGCAGCCAATCACAAGAGGGGAGACTCCACGCTGAAGTTTCCATCAGCTCCGCGAAGCTTCATTGAAGTAGATTACAAAAGTCCTGCAATTAAATGTGACAAAATAACTGTAAGGCAGGAAGGCACAAGGGCAATGAATTATCTGTAAGTGACAAATAATTAAAAGTGTAGCATCGCTTCCGGCTGGTGACCATAGACCACCACCAGTTTCTACAGGGAAAGCTTGATCCTCTTCTTTTATGCCACAGTTCAGCGCAAACATTTTTTTTTTTTTTTTAAACACTAAAGAGCTTTTATTTTCTTGTTGAAGTGGTGAGCGTTTTGGTCTTCATTCTAACAAAAGAGAGAGGAGGTGGCTGTTATCTTAAAGTCACCAGCGAAAAGAAGGATTTAATGTTCGTACTTTCACTGGAACTCTTCGTGTTTCTGCCGCTGATCGTCTGATCCGTGAGTCACACCGAACCAATCAGCTGGATAAAACCCTCAAGTCGAGCAAAATCAGCGTAATTTGCAGCACGTTTGTCCTCATTCAAGCGAGCCACTGGTTAAAGTTAGTGGTGGGATCCAAAAATACTGAAACCCAAAAACTAGGCTACTGTAATTCATATTGCTTTGCTAAATAAAACACATTTGGCTTGTAAGGTTTATTATTTGTCATGTGAGCTTAATATTTTATTTCAGCCTGTTTATATAATCAGGGCTACATTACTGAAGTACAAAGCTAGTTTGATATTATATCAATAAAAACAACTTTATAGTCATAAAAGGAGAAGTCTCATTTAAGATCTCTTCCCTTAACAAATAACGTTTGATATGAGATAAATAGATATAATGATGCAATTTAAAAGATAAGTAATCTGATTACACCTCAGTGAGATCTTCGTAACCCTGCTTTCTATATTTTATTTTTTTTCCAATATGTCAATAACAAGGCTAATCCATTTAAAAAAAAAAACCCAACATAATACTGAATGCACACTAAACACAGGTCATATTGAATTTTCACTGGTCAAATTAAAAGACACTAATAAACTCACATTAGCCAATTTCTCTATCAGTTAATGAATCAATTCAGCTTCTTATTAGGAGGACAACAAACTGATTGATCCGTTACCAGACTCGAGCTCTAACGTCCTATATTGATTTGCATATTCTAATTAGGTTTGCGCACTAAACGTTTTGGTGGCAGTCTGCTCATCTGTTATTAAGCGTTTTTTATTCTTTGACGGGTCACATGATAAAGAATACAATATGCCCGTTCAGGGTATTTAGGGCACAGCAGCGTGGCAATTAAATATGAAACAAACAGAGGAGCAAATGCCAGTGTGCAGTACAACAACAGATTTATTTGGCCTCCTGAGGGTCTTTTTTTGTTTGTTTTTTGTTTGAGGTTTTATATCAAACGCCGAAAGCTGTGACACAGACTGAAAAGTTGAACATTGTTTCAGCGCATGAATCCGATTTTGAAAGTAAGAGCGAAGACATTTAGGATGTCAGGGGAAATCATCCACAGCTTCTCTTCACATTCATTTATCACAGTAGGCTAGACACCTCAGCTCAAATTCAAACCCACTGAATTGTGAAATGAAGTGAAAATACGCTCATATTCCCTCTGTTTCCACAAACCTAATCCTCTCTAATCAGCTATTATTCAATTATTGCGCAGTTTCAATCGTTCGGAGATCATTTGTGGCACACTTTTGGACATCTGGTCGGATAATTACGCAGAGGAGAGTTTATGGAGATGAGTGGACGCACACGATGGAAGCGGAGATAACAGTCTTATCAATGGGACATGTGGTGATGAATAAATAAATAAATAGGTGGTTCCGGCGGGACTGTTTGGCAGCAGTGCGTCAGGCTGTCAGTGACGGTCAAACCCACAACAGATTGAGGGCTGGTTTGTAATCTGAGATATGATCAAGAGATGTGGCATCACCCCGGTTGTGTAACACTGCGCTTCATTTCCCTGCAGGAAAAGACATTATAGGCCTACATTTAAGGGGGATCACGTACGAATTTTGCATTATAACGCGAATCGAGCCTGTCTCTAGTTTAAGACATTGCTTTAGTAAATTATTTAGTCTTCATTTGCCCGAGTCAGTGTGGAACTGTAGATTGAAATTAAATCTTTACTGTGATGGAAAAATGTAAAAGAAAAAGTATCTTATCTTATTTGCTGTGTTCCAAAAATTGAATATAGACTAAAATAAAAACTGTAAAATAACAATAAACAAATCAAATGCTCCAGATGTTGTATAGAACTAGAGAGAGTGAAAGAAGGAGTGAAGGGACTTGAATTACCTTCAGCATCTCATGAGAAGCTATTAGAGAGACATTTCATTAGAGGTGAATGAAGAGATCAATGCCTTACCAATAGCTATGCTAATGAGGTTTCTACATGACACACACTGACGTTCATGAATCACATCCATCCACTTGGATCAGGATACAGCTAGAAACACACTTTTGCATCACAATAAGCATCACATCTCACCGCCCCTGAACACAAATCACCTCAGTTCAAGGTTCATCTCTCGTGGTATTAACAAACAGCTCAGTGTGTTCGGAAAAACACTAAACCTGAACTCAGCCCTGAGCACAAAGAGAGAAGTAAGCACAAATAAAATGATCCCCAGATTGAGGAAAAATATGAATATTAACCTAATTACTATAATTCAGATATTTCCTACAAAGGAATTACTGTAAATGTTTTAACAGGAATTATTTATTTGGTTTTTCCTAATAATCCCTTTTAAAATCTTGTGTGAAAACTTAAATGTTTGGCACATTAATAAATTACCAACATTTCATTAATGTTAAATATCGTTATTTGGTAATTCAGGTATAAATGTTTGTTTTTCTTTATTTTCTGATATCAGACTTTTTTTAAACTGTTTAAAACTGTTTCAGTTTGGCTATGACTGTGCAAAAATGTCTTTGCCTAACACAAAAACATCCCATGTACCAGAAACTGAAATGAATGATGCCAGTTTAAGGACCAGTTATGAGAATGCATGTCAGTCTATAAGCAATTGTATTTTCCTGCTATATTTAATATGTGTAGCATGATTTGGCATTCTTTTAATCACTCCCTATATATATATATATATATATGGTCAGCTGAGAATGAGACAAACTTCTTTCTTTCTTTTAACACTACATTTCCTTTGATTTTTCTGTTGGTTTTTAACATATATATATATATATATATATATAGTTTAGTGGGGCACAAACATCAGATGTTTGTGTTACAGGAATCCCAAACAAACAAAACAAAATTTTTTGTCAATCACTGAATTAATTGGCTCATCTTTTCGGTTTAACCACGGGCAGAGTTGCCGTTTTTATCAGTTTGAATAGATGAGTTTTTTGCGTTATTAAAATGAACACCCTACGTACTTATTATTTCATGTGTTTTTATTTAAGGGTCAGTACACTTTTTTACCGATATATATATATATATATATATATATAACTATAACTATTTGGTTTTATCAGGTACTACAAGGTCATAAAAGCTCCCTTACTATCCAGGCAGGGTTCAAGGACAACAGATGCTGCTGTTGAGTCTTGCCTGCGAACCTTATTGGAGAAAAAGAAGCCCAGACTGGCCCAGTCTTTAGCATATTTCTTACAGGACCAGTCATGCACAGAGGACCGTACTCTGCAGCACACGTTCATCAGACGGATAAAAAACCTGTACGCCAACACTGCTGTATTCTAGTCAGTGAAAATGTCTATAAAACAAAAAAGCTGAATCAAGATTACTACAGCTAATATTGTGAACTACAATGAGATGTTAAAAGTGCAGGCTGCATGAGTATACAGACTGAGCTTGGGACTAACACTTCTGTCACATGTGGCCAATCTCTGCGTCTTCATTTGACTAGATTCAATTAAAAAAGGAATTTCAAATAGGCCTATCACAGCAATGTGAGGTTATTATAACTAAATGTCAGCAACACTTTTTTCATATATAGATGAATTATCAAGTTCTTAAGTCCTGGTGAAGCAAAGGGGTGTGCTTTCCAAAAAGCTCTACTTTTCACCCACATACCTTTACCACAAATTCTCATTTGTAGTAAGTGTCATTGAAAACAAAACTAGTTAAATGTCTAATGCAGTATATCTAATACCAAAGCTCAGGAGATTTTAATGTTTTGCACTGTAGAGTTTTCACAGTAATGTTTATTGTCCCACTTGGAGCAGTGACCCCACAGAAAAAAACAAACAAACAAAAGAAACCCTCCCAGTAAATCCTGGCTCAAACACTGATTTTGTTATAATTTTATACATAAAGTTTTATTTGTTTGAATACATTTTATGTTATGTTTTTGCCATGTTTTATGTCTTAGTGAGGTTGTGTGAAATTTCAGTTTTGTTTAAGCATTTTCCTTTCGGCTACATTAAAACAGCATCAAAATATGGAATCTATAATATTTTAATATTAATAATATTGCATATCCATCCATCTATTATCTATACCAGCTTATCCTGGTATAGAGCTTTGGCCAATTTAGAATTACCAATTACCCAAAGCTGCATGTCTTGGGAATGTGAGAGGAAATCGGAGCACCCAGAGGAAAACAAACCGACACGGTGATAAAAAAAGAAACTCCACACAGACAGGAGCAGCCTTTAAAGTAGCTTCCGAGGCTGCATCAAAGGCTGCTCCTGTCTGTGTGAGGTGACAGTGCTAACCACTGCACCACCGCGCCGTCCTGTTTGTTCTTCGCTTTCTGATCTTCTACTCTGATTCCTCCTGATTCCTCAAGTGGAGAAATGTTTCTGAAGGACGTGTGAACCAAATCAACACCCCAAGTTTATGGATATATGTGTTGTTTTCTATATCTCGATTGGTTTGAGTGTTGGTTTGCAGTGTGTCTCATGTTGGCTCCTGGCTGGGAGGGTTTGAAGGGGGCCAGGGCTCCATAGGGTTTGGGCAGAGGGAGGGGGTCGGTCTGGGGGATGGACTCATTGGGACGGCTTTCAGCTGTGGTGTACACTCCATTAGACAACTGGTTCCACTCTCTTCTTCAGCCAGCCTCTCTCTCTCCTCTTTGTCCCTCTGTAACCTCTTCCTGTCTCTGAGCATCCTCCTCCACTCCTACTCTATCTCAGGGCATGGTGGCAGGCCCTGCCTTGCAGTATTGTCTGTCTTCTTTCCTCCGTTGACAGTCTTTACAGGCTGCAGGTACGTCCCACGACATGTTCCTCTGTTCCTGGGTGGGGCAGGTTTTGGGGGAGGGAGCTGGAGTGAAAGGTGTCACTGGGGGGTTTATATCTAGGTGCTACTGGGGGTCTTGGTAAATGGACAACAGAGGTTTAATGAAAGTTCTCCAGTCCTTTCCAGATTTTTACTGAGCTGATGATGGACTGGAGACAAGATGTACCTCCACCAGAGGTGTCTCTGGGTCCTGGATGTACAGCCGTTGCTGACCATCCCCACATTAAAAGCAGGTCCACCTGAAACAGGTCTGATCCTCCGTCCTGGGACAGATGATTCAGGCCTTCGTCTGGGAACAACTGGGGGCTGGGGTGAAGAGGTTCTGCTGGAAGGAGAGTCCCAGTCTCTTCAGCAAAACATTGCTGGCACACAGCCTCTCTGCTTGATGAATCAGAGCCTCCCTGTTAGCCTTCTTTATGTCCGTGACTCTGGACTTACTGTGGAAGACACCAGGATTCTCTTGTCTCTGGTGGCTCTCTGTGATTAAAAAAAAGTCATTTCAACATTGAAGTAAATTGAGTTGAAATTGCACAATTGGTTTGATTATGTTTTTATAACAGTTTCAGTGTTTTAACCTGACTAAATTCTTAGACTGTAGATCTGATTATAATTCAATTTGTGTGTTCTCTTAAATGAATGTGTTGCTTAGATATATTCTTTTGGGTTGTATGAGATTTTTAGCCTTATTCTTTCAGCTGCAACCGGTGTGAAACGGACTTGAGCGCAAATAAAAATAAATATAAAGAACTAATTCAAAGCAGTGAGTATGCTTACTTTTATTTCTTAAAAGTACAAGGCTTTAGTACTTCAATCCGTCTCTTTTGTAGGATGATATCGGTATACAAAAGCACAATACTCAGGTTCTCCGCATAAAAGTAGCCTACCTGTAGCACATTAACGCAACGCAATGCATACAGTCTGCGGGACAGTAAGGCAACAACTTGTTTCACACTGGCAACATACGGCCAAGAAGCTGACACAACTAAATCAATCCCTCCAACGAGAATCAATCTCTCATATAAAAAATTGTCAGGGAAAGCGAAAGAGTATCCTCTTATCCTCCTAAGATTCCCCTCTCACGATCTGCACAAAGAACTCCACGGGACCTACTCATGGATATATTATTAGAACTTAGGTCTTATTAATACATCCATGGATCTTCTATGAACAGTGATGCCATTTTCAACGAGAATTGATTGGTCAGCAGGCGGGCGTTTATCTGGGTTGATCTGTTACATCTCGAACATAACCTGCTCCGAGCAGGTTAGGTGTGCAGCATATGTTACCATGGCGATGTACCCCGGTAAGAAGTGAACCTCCGTCGTAATCCTGAAAAAGTCGTAACCCTGAAGTTACCTCTCTAAACCCAGATCCTGGTTTGTAATACAGGCCTGAACTCACTGTGATATTAATGTGGAACATGGGTTAAGCACAGAAAGAAGGTTTCAAACCATAATTAATTTGCCTGCATATGTATGTATATGCATTTCTACAACTGATTTGGTGATTGAAACATGTAATCTACTCGAATGGGTATAGCTAGCTATGTAGCTACCAGGCTACCATAGTTTTCAATACTTTCAATAGCAGGCAGAAATGTCAAACTAGCACGTTACATGCTTCCATTACCAACAGCAAGGTATAATAACTTATTGTTATGATTATTATTATTACTATTCTTTTATTATAATAAAATTATTTTCAAAGTAAATTACTCCATCATCATACAGGAAAAAATATGTCTACTCAGTCAGTGTCACTTTTAATTATTTAGAAGAAAAAATCGACACATTATTTGATGTTTTGTGTAATTTCCCGATACACATTAGTGTGCCATTCAAAGATGATATTTAGTGGCCATCCAACACACCTGAACATAACCTTTTGGTAGAGCACAGTGTCTTACATCTTATATTCATTTTACTCTGAAATAACTTGAAAATGGTGCAATTATCGGGTGAAAATCTAAAGATTTGTGGGCTGGGCTAAGCCCCTAATGTTTTAAGAGCCTAACAGTGCCTCTGCACAGGACCTCTGACTTTATGGTGATGAGTAATCCATACTCCAATCTTTTAATAAATCTTTTTGTCCACACTTTTTCTATCAAATGTATAAATGCATTATAGAACATCTTGATAATTAAAATTATTGTTAACCCATCCACTGAAGTTCATCAATAAAAAAATATTTGAGGTTATAACAGTACATGTCAGTGATGAGTTTCTGAACCAGCTCTTTCTGTCTGATCCATCTTTGTCTTTGTTTGAGGCTCCAGAAATGGCTCTTCTAATCTAGCTAATTGCCATTTCCCAGAGCTCAGCATTCAAGAAGAAGAGCTGGGTCACCAAACAGCCGTTGATCAAAACATCCTATTAAGGTGAACAAACAAAAGGCTCTTACAATCCTAACAATGTGCCACTGGTGATTCAACAGTTTGCTCTGTGGGCACAAAGCATTAATTAGGGCAATAACTTCATGCCATTGTCGTTCTATATTCTCCATTTCTGTATGAGTGCATCTATTTATGCTCTGAAGTTTGTCAGGGACTCTGACTTGCCTAGTGTACCACATTCCCCTGTTCCATGTGCAGATGTGTTATTGGCGTGATGAGGAAAATACTCTGGGAAATGTGGGAGAGAGGCCCCCCAACAACAAAACTTTCTCTGCAAAATAATATTCTTCATTGTGGTCACTCCTAACAAGAATTGACATAATTACTTGAGCCCATTTCTTGTCTAATTAGCGCACTTCCACAGTGGACAGGGACTAGCAGTTAGGCAGGAGAAGGGAATCGGACAGGCATGGCAGCAGCAACACAAAAAGGGGCCTCTGGTTTCAGCATAATTAGGTGAGACAATGCCCCTGACTGTTTTGAACTATGGCAGTGGCTCAGAGCTGGGCCCAAGCAGGCGAGCGGACGCGCCCTGAGGTTCATCTCCCTGAGACCCTAATAAGCCCCTAATTGTCTTATTTTAATTCACATGGGCAGAACAAGCAGACATGAAGACTACCTATTCTTGGTCTCCTGCAGACAGCATTGTACCCATCCTGCAGAAAGGGAGTGTTTGGCTGTCAAACTCCAGACAACTTGTTTTAACCTCCTGTGACAGTGTCCCAGACCTGGAGAGCTGCCAACATGTTGAAAACAGAGAAGGAGGAGCAGCTATTTTTCTTTAAACACATCCATTAGGTGCATTAGAAATTACTTAATTTCATCTTATGGTTTAATGGATGCCAAGAAAATTATTTTAGCATCGTGGATTCCCTTGATATCTGTGTGCAATCACGTTGGGTAAATAATGAACTGAATATAGTAAATCTTGAAATCACAAGGCAAGACTTAATAATGCTATAGCCTGGCAGTCCTTCTCAATGTACATAATAAGCTTTATATTTCAGATGAACTGAAAGCAAATGCCCTTGTCAAAGATAACAATGTACTTGTGATCCTTTGGCCTCTTGTTTTTCTGTTGCCCTCTTGTTTTATGTTATCTGTATGTTTTGGTTAAAAAAAACATTTATATAATATAATAACAAAAAACATGGCTTAAGTCCTGTTTGTTTTTAATACAATGTTCCATGGTGGAGTTTCTTGAAGCACTATATGACTATATTAGTGTCTGCTGTTTGCTAGCACTATGATAAAATCGAAATTCCCCTTCTTTGTAACTTATTTAAGCTAGGACTGAACTTATTATTAATATTCTCAGATTCACCTTTTTTTTTCTTGCCACTAAAGAACACTTTGAACCACAAGCAGCTGGGCTCTACAGGCTGCATTTCAGTACAGTAGGATGAGCCTGTTTAACCAAACACACACACAGAGAGTGGTCCATATGTTTGAGGTCACTTCTGATGGCAGGTGGTACCCAGAAAATTTAATATTTCAAAATTCGCTCTCACTAACATCCCCTGCAGTCAAGGCCTCTCCACTTAGAGGAACGTCACTTCAATGTGCCCTCACTCCTTTAATTAGCTGTCAATTAGTGCAAATGAATCAACTCTTCGCCTAATTAAGAAATGCCACCAGGCAGCTCCCATATACAGGCCATTGTATGAGCAGCATGAGAAAACCACAGCCAGCAAACTCGTTTTGGATCACAAGTGCAATTTAACAATCACACTGACACACTGTGTTCAGGGACCTGTGTGTGTGTGTCTGTGGGTCTGCACAGAGTGTAAGGGAGGGTGAAGTCACACACTTTATGCTGCAGTGATCAAACAATGCAAAATGTTGTATTTATATTTTAGGCATCTTGAGCACCATGATAGCTCTTATGTGCAAAACAAGTAAACATGCAAGACATGAGCACCTAACTCTCCATTTAGACCTATAGATGTTTCTAATCTTTTAATCCCCCAAATAGCTCTTAGTTTCATGTTGGATTCCAATGTGGATTTACCACCAGCTTGTCTTTTACTGAGAAGGCATGATTTCACCAAGTCACTCATGGCTGCTGATGATTTAAACATTCTGTAAACAAATGAATGGCAACTATTTGGTGATACATTTTAAGGTGAGAGTGTGTGAACTCTCTTCTGTTTGATTTCCAGGTAACTCTTTTTTCAATTCAAGTGTAATTTTTCTCCCAGTGACATGAATAATCAACAACTTAAGCTAAGGGGTCACACTTTGCAATTAGCTGCGATCTTATAAAATGCTAAACCTTGAGCAGCCAGCCAACTTTTTGATTCACGTGAAAGGGTTATTTTTGACACTGAATAGACTTTAGATAGAATTTGATTCCATTTTCCGTATTTTTATGATTACCCTGGAATTAATGTCCTGTGTTTTCCTCTCTGTCTATCCTACCACTTGCAGACGGCAGAAAATAATTTTATCATGCAGTCCACATACTTAATTTACAGTCGGAGTGGAAATGTAATTTCTACAAACATCTGTTCACTTCTGACTCTCAAGAGTCTGTTTTTTACTCTGACAAGCTGTTCTTACAAGTGATTTTTTTTGGTGACAGTGTAAAATATTGGCATCACCTTTGATTTAAGTCAGGTCATCATCAGCATATTGTTTGTGTACAAATTACTTCGGAGGATGTTGAATTTAGCTTCTACATTTGGACTTTATACAGCAATTTTTCGAGGTTGCTTTATTGCTGAAAATGCTTTTTTCTAATGTATTTCCTAATTTATTGATTTAGATTTTAGTTGCATCAGTTATGGTTGAGGGTGCATGGTGGCAGAGTGGTTAGCGCTCCTACCTCCCAACAAGGCGATCGTGGGTGCGAATCCCAGACCAGACCGATGTCACATGATCCCTCTGGGTGGAGTCTGCATATCCTCCCCGTGTTACCGTGGGTTCTCTCTCTGGCTTCCTCCCACCGTCCAAAGACATGCATGTTTAGGTTGCTCCAAATTCCACCTAGTGGATGCCCCTAGCATGAATGGTTGTCAGTCTATCTGTCAGCCCTGCGACGAGTTGGCCACTGTCCAGGGAGTATCCCGGCTAAGGGCTGAAGTCACTGGGATAGGCTCCAGTCACCCGCGACCCCTAACGGGAACAAGCGGTAGAAAATGACTGACTGACTAATTTATTAACTGAAAAGTGAAAACTGAAAGATTGTCTTTTAATTTAGTGGTAGGCAGGCTCTTGAGGTCATGTCTTCTTGGAATATGTGTTAGTTTGTTTGTGTATGGTAAACATGTTCACTCAAACACTGTGATGTAAGGATGCTTTGTGTCATGAAGAAGCAAACTCATTTTCAGACATGTGAACAGTTCAGCCATGTTGCCTTCCACCCTCCATCAGCCACTCTGGACCATTACAGGTTGTAATTGTTATTTAATGGATTATACATTCATCCTTCCTGTGCAAACTCCCAGTGGGCCAGATGACAGTCTCACCATGTTCACACAGCTAAACGTCCCCCATCACACACACACCTGTCGACACTCATTTGACAGTAGTGTTTGTGCTTAAAATTCAATTACCCACTTATTGATAGCTCTCTGGGGTGCTAAATAAGTTGACACCGTGCCGGTGGAGGTGTGGATGATTTCCCAGGAGGCCTCAGTCTCCTCTGCACATCTCCAGCTGGATCTTTTTCCTGGCTTTACTCATCAGCAGCATACGCAGATGGAGCATTCGCACACACCAGTGCATGCAGACACAGACAGAGAGGGGGTGCATTGCAAATCCTGTGTTTGTTTGACTCATCCATCCACCCTGACCTCATCCCTACACAGACTTTGTTTCTCTTCATACTACAACACCTGCCATTTTTTTCATATGACATTTGTACGAAGATGATACACCATCTCTGCAGAACTAAAATCAGTAGCAACTAAATGGCATGAAATGATCCATCCATCCATCTTCTGCCGCTTATCCAGGGCCGGGTCGTGGGGGCAGCAGTCTGAGCAGAGACACCCAGACTTCCCTCTGAAAGAGGGAAAAATATTTTTGAAATTTTGTAATCGGATTACTTTTGTAATCATTTACATTTGTAATTGGATTACTTTTGTAATTACATTACTTTTGTAATCAGATTTGTTTTTTAAAAGGATTACTTCGGTAATCCGATTAGAGAATGTAAAATATTGAATTAAATGTAATCAAATGGCTTTAATGTAATGTTAAGTGATGGATTTATATTATTTAATTTTTTACACAAACTGGTCACTTGTCAACCCATCACTGTCAACATATTGATTCTGAAACATAATGTGAACCACAGAATAAAACCCACCCTTTCTTTTTAACATAGGAGTTCTCTCAGTCCCTTAGTGAAAGCTGATGATGTTCATAAAAAAGAGTAGACTTCTGAAGGTGCAGCTATTAAAGTGCCAGTCAAACAGTAAAGTAATGTTAAAGTAATGTAACCTAATTAAAGGCATGTAATCTATTATAATTTATGTAATAACTTTAATGTGATATGAATATTTTTGTTTCACATTCACTGACACAGACCTCACCTGTCAAGCTATCACTGTCAACATAGTGAATAAATTAAATGTGAAACATGATGTCAACCATAGCAACATGGTATCCCACAACCTTTCTTTTAGCTTAGGACTTGTCTCAGTTCCTTAGTAAAAGTTGCACTCAGCAGCGTTCTGAATTGCTCTTAAGTCTCCTAATGACATGAAACAGGGATCCCCTCCACATAAACAGATTAAACTTCCTACACCATGAATTATGCAACAAAGGTAGCCTCCTGTCTAACCTGCAGGGGGGGTGTACTACTTATGGTGTCTTCCTATGTGTCCTTAAAGGTACCCGAGGAACTCGCTTGCAGCAGTTTACCAAAAGTAATATTACTTTTGTAATCAGATTACTTTTGTAATTGGATTAATTTTGTAGTCGGATTACTTTTGTAGTCGGATTACTTTTATAATTTGGATTACTTTTATAATCGATTACTTTTGTAATCTGGATTACTTTTGTAATCTGATAACTTTAAAATTTTGATTACTTTTGTAATTTGATTAATTTTTAATTTGGATTACTTCTGTAATCATATTACTTTTGTAAATTGGATTACTTTTGCAATCAGGTTACTTTTGTAATCTGGATTACTTTTGTAATCTGATAACTTTTAAATTTGGATTACTTTTGTAATTTGGATTATGTTTGTAATTGGATTACTTTGGTAATTGGATTACTTTTGTAATCGGATTATTTTGTATTCAGATTACTTCGTAATTAGATTACTTCTGTAATCGATTACTTTTTAGATTTTTGGTAATTGATTACTAAATTAGATTAATTTTGTAATCGGATTACTTTTGTAAATTGGATTACTTCTGTAATCGGATTACTTTTGTAATCGGATTACTTTGGTATTTAGATTACTTTTGTAATTAGATTACTTTTGTAATTGATTAATTTAAAGTTTTTATAATTTTTTAATCGGATTACAAAAGATTACTTTTTTAATTGAATACTGTTGTAATCTGATTACATTTATAATTTGGATTACTTTTGTAATTGGATTACTTTTTTTGATTACTTTTGTAATCGGACTGCTTTTGTAATCGGATTAGTTTTGTATTTAGATTACTTTTCAAATTAGATTAGTTTTGTAGTCGGATTACTTTTTTAATTTGGATTACTTTTTTAATTGGATTACTTTTGTAATTAGATTACTTTTGTAATTGGATTACTTTTGTAATCTGTATTACTTTTGTAATCTGATAACTTTTAAATTTGGATTACTTTGGTAATTGGATTACTTTTGTAATCGGATTATTTTGTATTCAGATTACTTCGTAATTTGGATAACTTTCTAAATTTGGATTACTTTTGTAATCTGATTAATTTTTAATTTGATTACTTCTGTAATCAGATTACTTTTGTAAATCGGATTACTTTGGTATTTAGATTACTTTTGTAATTAGATTACTTTTGTAATTAGATTACTTTTGTAATCGATTATTTTTAAATTTTTAGAATTTTGTAATCGGATTACTTTTGTAATCAGATAACGTTTGTAATCGATTACTTTTTTCAATGATTACTTTTGTAATCTGATTAAATTTGTAATTAGATTACTTTTGTAATCTAATTTAATCTAAATTTAAAAAGTAATCTTAATACAAATATTTGATTAATTTTGTAATTAGATAACTTTGTAATCGGATTACCTTTTAATTAGATTACTTTTGTAGTCGGATTTCTTTTTTAGTTTGGAATACTTTTGTAATATAATTAATTATTTATTTGGATTACTTCTTTAATCTGATTACAGAATGTAATATGTAGGTCACTTGACAACCCATTACTGTCAACCATAGAAACAGAATAAAACCCACCCATACTTTTACATGGGACAGTCCCTTAGTGAAAGTTAATGCTGTTCAGAAAAAAGTGGACTTCTGAAAGTGCCAGTCAAACAGTAATGTAATCTATTTAAAGTAATGTCACCTAATTACAGGAATGAGATCTATTTTAATTTATGTAATAGCTTTGATGTGATATGAACATTTTATTTCATATTCACCTGTCAGTTTATCACTGTCAACATAGTGACAGGTAAACAAAATCCAATTACCCACTTGCAGCAGCTCGTTACAGTCAAACAGTTATCAAATTACACCCACCCATTCCCACCTACATCACTGATGTTACTGACTGATTTGTAGTTATTGTTTTAATTTCTTTAATCTAATTTGTGTTGTTTTTGTTATCTAAATTCTGTAATTTAATCCAGGTACTGTTTTTACTTCACTCCAATTATTTGGCAGTTATAGTAAATTCAAAGATTAAAGAAATTATCACACGATATCTATCTTTTTGTACATACACAACATAAAGTCACCTTATAAGATATGATGCATTGTTTAAAATGAAAACGCCCAACACTATAGAACCTGGGTCTGGATGTCCCGACGTCGGTGTGCTGAGAGACATGTACTCCCTGCTGGGGGAAGGAGGGGAGCGTTTCCCTGCCATAGTCCTGGATTCTGAGCCTGACTGACAACACAGCATATTACAGAGATTTACCAGTTTATAAAGTACTCTGTCAACTCCATTTACACACATAAGAGTAATAAAATATTAGAAACACCTCTCAGTATAATGTAATCCAGTACAACACCATGTGACTCATACTCTTCTGACGCTGTCAATAAAACTAGAACATTATAGAACAAGCTCCAGTTATACAACTTATAAGTTAATACATAAATGATAATAATCATATGTATAATAAAATGAACTCAGGTACCATTCTGAATTTTGAATATTTTTATGTTTGATACTTCAACTACATTTTGTTTATAATACTATTTAAGTAAATTTTTTGAATGCAGGACACCTTATAGTTGACTATTTTTACATCAATGTATTGCTAAATTTATTCAAGTAAATTTACTGAGCACTTCTCTCCATGACTTCTTCCACCACTGGTTTAACCAAGTAAACCATTCTTCTTGACAAGTGATCAGATTACTTTTGGAATCTGATTGTTTGTTATCAAATTACTTTTGTATTTGCGTTACTTTTTTAATCAAATTACTCTTGCTGTCTGATTAACCCTAACCCTCTACTGAGTGTACTAGTGCTTTAATTTATTTTTGTTTAACTCATTTCAGAGTTTACACTTCCATTGAAAGTATCTTTCAGTAAACCTTAAGTCATTTACAAATTTACAAGCCATCTGTACTTTCCATGCCTGCAACTTGTTGAAGTGATTTGTTCACTTTCATTCATCAAACATTTTCTTTATATCAACATGCTCCTCATCAATGCATTTCGTATTTCAGCTTTTCCACTGCCCTTCCTTTCAGGCAGTACAGGTCAGCTCTCAGCTCTATTGGCCCATGCTATTTTGTTCCACTTTTTTAAGCAAAGCAGTCTCATCTGTCTGATATTAATACAAAACATTTCGTCTTTCAGCCTTTACAGGCAGTTCATTTCAACTTCCAGCTTTTCTCGCAATGTATTTCAGCTCTCAGCTTCTCTGGGTAATGCAGTTCAACTTCCCATTCTGCCAGTTTTACAGCTTTCAGGTTTTCAGGTGCAATGGATTTGGGCTTTAAGGTTTTTTAGGCAATTAATTTCACATGTCTGCATTTTTAGCAATGGTTTACAATTCATATCAGCTTTCATCATTCACATGCATTTTCTGCAGGAAATATTTTTTACTGTTGTTTTTCTATTTTCAGTTTAAGGGCTGGACATAAATTATAAGTTGGTTCTTTCTATGATCCAAAATCGATTATTAGTGTTATTTCACCCTACTCTGATACTGAGTGTAGAATTCAAGAGCAAATCTATGTTCACCTATGTACTGTCTGTCAAACATGCTTGTTTTAATTGCTTTAGGTCTAATAAATCAGCACCTGTTATGCTTTGACTCTGCACTAAAAGCAACAGGTAGTGCCCCACAGGTTAGCCACGCGTCTTAAAGTCCCCTGAGGCCTCCAGGGGCCCAACAGGAACACTCGGATTGCCACTGGCCTCGATCCCCGCTAATTACAGCACTCATCTCTGCGCTCCCATGAGACACCACCACTCTGATGACAACAGTCTGCAGTTTGGAGCTCTGCATCACTGGGCAACAGCTGGGGCTGCAGGCTGCATGTCAATGCCCAGGGGAGATGAAAGGAATAATGTTGTTGTGTGTATTTGTGTTGGGGGAGGTGGTAACAAGATGCATTCATTCACACCATGCAGGGATCATTTAGGTCCTATTTTGCAGAACACTCCCAGCTTCTGATCTAGTAATTGCTACTCAGCAGTGTTCATCTGTTTTCAATTCTGTTTCTGCTTTGACTGATTACCTATGAAACTTAAACCATAACACAATAACAGGTTGTCAGAGGTCAGATATGCAACACCATATAATCCAACATAAGTTTTGATTAGAAAATAAAGCTTAATCGTGTTGTCCTTTCATGTGACAGGGTCAGACTACAGCTTGCAGCATGTCCCTACGGATGACACTGGATCGATGAGGTCTATACATACTGTACTCCTCTCAGTGTGATTGCACTGACTGTTCATTAGCAGGGCGCTGGGCTTTAATGGCCTGCACTCTTCTGTCGGCCGTAAATCTCCAGACTCCACCCAAGTTTGCTCCCCTGTCTCATCAAAGGGCTGTGAAGAATGAAGTCAGTGTGATGAAAAGCAGAACGAGATTTATCTGCTTCCTCCTCCTCATCCTCTTCTACACACCAAGACGAGCTTTTGAGCACAGAAAAATGGCACCTGTGAGACCTTGCAAAGACACACCCATAAATGTGATGATGCCACTAGATGTGTTTGAGATGCTGATGAGCACTACTGGCCAAAGACAGCCATCTCAGTATGTCTTTCTGTCACATTTAATGTAAATGTAATTTTAGTGAGTATGGTGTGGACTCGAAGGCAGAAAATCAAAGGCAGAGCAAGAAAAGATAAAGTGAGGTTTACTTTGTCTATGTTAAGGCCAGAAATCAGCAACAGACGGGCAGTTGGAGAAGGCAAGGAGTCCAAAAGGGACGAGGCAGAGAGACAAAATCTAGAATATACCCACAAATCTTAATCTAAAGCCTGTTATCACTTAGCAGTAAGCATGTTTATAATGTAGGCTATACAAACTGAATGACTTAACCAGGATTTACTCCTTTGCAAACAAACAATACTTTCTACTTTTTAATTTTTTTGACATTGACTCAACACAGTCAAAAACATGAGAACTTGAATGATAAACGATGAGATGATTTCGCTTGCCTATTCTGTTATGACGTGGGTTTTTCGTATTGCCACCAACAGTCATGGATGTTAGTCATGGTCACAGCTAAAAACAATATACTCTTAAACTATCTCTCAAATAAAACAGCAATGCTATTTGAATTCTAAATTGCTAAATCAAAAACATTTGGATGCTGCAGCTTAAACCAAACGACCTAGAAGCAGAATCCATAATAAATGACATCAGGAAAGATGCAATGGGGGAAAGTGATGGATTCAGAGCCAAGAATCTACTCTGAATCATTATAATTTTTTGTGCTTTGGGGAAACTGAGACCATATATGTCACACTGTTGGTTGCAGCTCTTGGTTTTAATCTTGCCTACTTTGCTCTTTTCAGAGGGGCTGGTTGTCAGAAAATGTTGTTTGAATAATGTCATGGTCTGACCAGCAAGTGTGGGGCAGTGGAGAGTGAAGACATGTTGCTGCGTCCCATTCATTCTGACCTTTTTTTCTGCAGTTCCAGGTCAATAAATTTAGGTCAGAGAACAATACACTCTCTCTGTTAGAGCATAGCGTGGTGCCAAAACCCCTCTGACCCTCATCCCAAGGCTTCACATCACAATGTTACACTTGCCAGACACACCAAAATTTCCAATGGATTTTAGTTGGAAGAGCTGTAGATAGATTAGATATAACAATTACACTTGATTTATATATATATGGAGACTGAGGTCATGGCCCTCTTTTGTGGGAATTTGGGGGTTTTAGGAGGCTGGGAGAATAGTTACATTCTACCATTACCAAGACACATAAATAATATTTTATAGGCTGGTTCCAGTATTTCTAACTGGTTAGGCCTATGTTTAAATTTTCAGGTCAATAAAAAAAACAAAGGATTCAGACCATTAGAATTTTATTCCTGGCAGTGTGAAGAAAGCTTTGAAACAGCATTCATTTAGCCTTTCATGTTGGTATATACATTTTATAGAAAATAGAATTGTACAGTTAAATAACTAAAAAAGTGTGAAAAAGTCCAAAATAACAGACTTATGTTTATCTACACATCAGTTGGTCTGACTTGGAGTATTTCTTTTGATTAAGGCTACATTTTCAGTCCATCACCAATTAACATAAAAAAAACACAAATCACAAAATAAAATAAGTTTTAAACACCTAGGCAGTAGTTTTTTTTTAATGATGAGCTATGAAACTACAGACTACTGCAACTAGATACTTGAAGGAATTTCATCAGAGGGTTTGACCCATACCTTCCCAAGGCAGTGACGTCACGTCAGTCCAAGTCAACAGCCCTGTGAGTGCGTGCGTTTGGCGCCGGGTGCGGTGGCGCGCGCCTGTAATCCAAGCTACCGGGAGGCTGAGGCTGGCGGATCGTTTGAGCTCAGGAGCTCTGAGCTGCAGCGGACTATGGCGATCGGGTGTCCGCACTAAGTTCGGTATCGATATGGTGCCCCTGGGGGAGCCCGGGACCACCAGGTCGCCTAAGGAGGGGTGCACCGGCCCAGGTCGGAAACGGAGCAGGTCAAAGCCCCCGTGCCGCTCAGTAGTGGGATCGCGCCTGTGAGTGGACGCTGTAGTGCAGCCTGAGTGAGACAGCGGGACCCGGTCTTTTTACACTCAGCAGTAAGCTGCGGCCACAACGCAAACGTTATGTCTCTACGTCACGTCTGCTTCTTCATCTTCTTACTACATGAACACCCTTCACGAACCAGCTGCTCTGCTTGTTGTACACCGCCCCCACCTGGCGGACACCGGCAACTACAACAACCACACTGACTACTTCTCTGATGGTTGATTACATACAAAATGTTAAATGATTTCTAAGACCTTTGTGAGAAACTGCTTTATGGAAAACAAAATTAGACGCAAATGACACCGTATTAACCATTTAATTTAATTTATTTGTTAATTAAACCAGTTAAAGTTCATGGTCCTCTGGGTGGTAAAGTTCGCTCATCAGTCGGTAGATGTATGATGGTGCATGTCCCCCAATGTTAGAGATGAACAGTGTGATGATCTCAGGCGGGACATAGTCAAACACTGGACAGTGCACGTTCACTTTTGAGAGAATCTCACCTGAAATACAAATGGTAAACTGTGGATTCCTCCAAAAACAAACTTTAAGATATTATATTATTCTCCAAAAGTGGATGTTCAAAAGATTTAGTTGTTACCTTCAGTGAAAGGAAGCACCTCATGTGGAGAGACAAACTTATGGAAGGTATCTTCTTCATTTGGAAACTAAAGACACAAAATAGTTGATAAATTTATTGTCTGCAGAAATTATAGAAATCTGTCCGACTAGAGAGTCTTCTTACCTGAGGCGAGAGCTTGAACATGGGAGCACAAACAATCAGAGGTGTTGAGTGGTGCTTGGCTGCAAGAGCCAGAGTGTGTGTCCCATTGACGGCCCTCAGCCCTCCGTTCGCCAGAACTGTCTGCGTACCGATAATGACCTGAAGAGACATCACCACACAGGTTAACCCACATGTTCTGACATGACAGTTTCCAAGTCCTCTGCGGTGTCAAATACCTTATTAACACGAGACATGACTGCAAATATGGCAGCGTCTGCAATCACGGTGGTCTCGATGCCAGCTTTCGAGAGACTGGTTGCCATCTCATGTCCCTGGTGGAAGGTGAACACATAAAATTATAACAATCTTTTAACTCAGTAACACCAAGTTTTCTTTTTCCTACATGAACATATCATTTCAAATTTCTTGTATCTTTGATGTGTTTGGGCTACCTGGCAGAAGGGGGCGCACTCTGCCACGATGACATGGAACTTGCGTTTGCGTGCAGCGTCTTTGAGGAAGGCTTCCACTGTGCGCGAGCGGCCAATAGTCATGATGACCTCATTCGAGTGAATGTGCTCCAGGGCCTGCATCGCAATGTTGTCAGTTGTTCCCTCTGAAAAATAAAGTGGTGAAGGGAGTTATTAACCTCCCAGAATAAATACAGACTGTGCTTCAGTTTAAATAATGAATATCTAATACCAGCTGATGGATTAATGACCTGCTTGTTAAAAAGAAAAAAAACATACCTAGCTCGGTCAGCAACTCATTGATGGCCTCGATGACATTCGCTTTGAGAGCGACGAAATGCTGTCTGAAGTTCTCTTCACTGAGTCCTCCAGAGGTCAGCAGCTTGTGGAGGGATTCCTGCTGGTCTGTCTCTTCACTGCTACCTCGAGATCTGCAGAAAACAACAGAGCAAACAAGCTCATAGAAAGAGGAAGTGTGCAAAGCTATTTTTGCAGAAACACTACACTCATTTTCATAGACATTGTGTCATATAGAAGGTGCAAGACAAGGGGGGAAATGTACCTGTAGATGTAGTGAACAAACAAGAGGAGTATTACTGCAAATACACATATAGAGAACAGACATGGAAGGGAAGGACCAGGGGATGATAAAAAAACACTTCACAAAAACATATTGAAGAAATGTTGCAATTTTGAGGTAAGACATTATTTGTATTTTCCTAATGAAGTTTCCAATAATAAATGAATAAAGAATGAATATTTACTTTGATTTCAATTGAGCTGTTCTTTTGAGGAAAAGGCTGTTTTCCCTATAATCAGTACCCAATTACAAAATTATTTCCAGGACACTTCCTCCCAAAATATTTAGAAATTATGGACCTGTAAAACAAACCAAATTGCTTTCACATTATCTGAAGAAAACAATGTTTGCATATATTGTTGGCTTTTCTTTAAAAAAAAACATGGCTCAACTTTCTTAATTTTACTCTTATGAAGTAATCAGGTTAGTGATGTTCTATAAAGCAAACCCAGAAAGGATGTGACCAGTAATAAATGCACAAGCATCTAACAAAATATAATGAGCACTGCTTTGATTATACAACTTAACAGAATCTGCTTTCGATATCATCTACAATGACATCCCAGTAAACTCTAAAAGAGACAACAGTTACAAATGCTTTTTGGCGGCAGCAGAAATATGACAAAAACTCACCTGAAGCAAGAAAACTGAACAGAGCTGCTGCTGAATTAATATGTATGGATAAAGTGCCCATTTACACTGTTGAAAAATTGGGATTTCAGCAACTGCTTCATCACTTTAACCCAAAATACCATCTTCCAAGTTGAAATCTTTTCATGTACACAGAGATTGTCTGCATCTACAATGACACCAGAGACCAGATAAAAATATTTAAGTTTATAAATAAGAAGGGTGTTTATGCAGTCATCATGTTATGTTGTTTTTTTGGTTTGTAATTTTTTACTTGTTTCTTATTTTCATATATTTATTACTTGTGGAAAAACCTGAAACACAATTTTGAACAAGTATAAAAGAATGGCATTGGTTTTTGTACATTTTATTTTTGTTTATTTTTCTTAATAAAAATAGCGTGTTGTTCAGTTAGCATGTTTTTGTGTTTTTCTTTGGAAACGAAATTGGTGCCGAGAACCGTGGATTTTTACTGGTATTGGTACTGAATACTGAAATTTTGGTACCGTGACAACACTAATCGTATGCATAATTAAGTTAACACATTTTGTTGTTTTTCATAATCTGAGCCAGTGGTAGCATAAAGATGTTAAACAGAAGAGGCCCCAGACTGGAGCCGTCTAATAAAGCGGCCTTGAGCTATGGAAAGGCGCTATATAAATTAAACTTCTTCTTCTTCTTCTAATACTGTGCCAGAAAGTCCCAACAAGTTTTTCAGTCGGTCTAGTGATATGTTGTGGTCGACTGTATTGAATGCAGTACTGAGATCCAATAATACCAAGACTGAAATTTTCCCACTGTCTGTGTTTAAGTGGATTGTGTTTACGGAACCGCCACCTTATTGTGGTGGAGGGGTTTGCGTGCCTGAATGAACCTAGGAGCTATGTTGTCTGGGGCTATTGCCCCTGGTAGGGTCTCCCAAGGCAAACAGGTCCTGGGTGACAGGCCAGACAAAGAGGGGTTCGAATCCCCCCTAATGGTCAATATAAAAACTAGGTCCGTGACGTCGCCCGGTACGGCGCAACCGGGGCCCCACCCTGGAGCCAGGCCCGGGGTTGGGGCTCGAACGCGAGCGCCTGGTGGCCGGGTCTTGCCCCATGGGGCCCGGCCGGGCTCAGCCCGAACAAGCGACGTGGGGCCGACCTCCCGTGGGCCCACCACCTGCAGGAGGAACCGTAGGGGGCCGGTGCTTTGTGGATTGGGTGGCAGTCGAAGGCGGGGGCCTCGGCAACCCAATCCCCGGACACGGAATCTGGCTCTAGGGACAT
>CM022481.1:14029317-14052268 GCA_011952105.1 Coreoperca whiteheadi | reverse complement strand
ATTAGTGGTATTTAAAAGAAAAAAGAGAAAAATTTTTATAAATATAATTTTGTTTGGTTTGGGGTTTTGTTGTTTGTGGGGGAGGGTGGTGAGGGGGGGGGGGGGGGGGGGGGGGGGTAAAGATAAACTAAATGTTTCATATATCTATAACCTTTCCAGTGTAGTGACCAACAGCTGTCAGTCCGTGAGGCCTCACCTGGCATATTCCTCCCTGATGATCTTCAGCACCCGTCTGATCATGTTGCCAACAGTGGTCTCTGATGGCTGGGCAGCAGTCATCCTCCTCCCCTCTTTCCGGATTATTTCCATCAGATCGCCTGAAACACATAACATTTTAGTGGAAATAAGGTATCTGTATGCTAAAGCTTTACGTTGCACATATATTTGTTCTACACATATATATATATATATACACTATGTATGCATATCTTGTATGAAACTATCTATTTATTTTACAATGTATAACAGTGTATTGGGCACAAAACTTTTATTTTTAAACCCAAAGCCTTTATTAGAAACTCGTGCCCTTGAACAACCCTTTCTCTATCTTTACAATTCACGAACAGTTAGGCCTACTACAAAGTATTAATAAACTATTTCCACACGTCTGACAGCTGCTGCAGCAGTTAGCACAGATTTCACTAAAGTCCACACTGTTCTGCTACAATGACAGCTTTCATATTAGGTGGCTGCGATGCTGTAATGTCTGAGTTCAACCGTAAATTAAGAAACAGAGTAGCATGCAGCACCTGCGCTGCTCCACCGTGCCTGGGCTGTGATTCTGCGGAGCAGGGCTGTCGTTTCTCGGGCTGTCTCCGCCGAGCCCCGCAGGGGTCCCGTCCCGCTATCTCCACGCTTCAGGTCGGACAGAAAAGCTTCAATTCTCTCCGTCAGGTCTGTTTCTTTGTCTGGGCCCGGCATACTTGTTAGAAAAAACACTTTCTGTCACAGTAAAACATAGACAACTCAATACTTCCAGCATGAATATGTTTTGACCAGGAAGTACTTCAGGAGTGCATCCGGGTGATTATGGTTGCGCTTTAATTTGATTGGTGGACCGCTTCTTTGCATGACGTTTGCGGCGTGTCAGCAAACAAGCAACCGTGGACTTGGCCGTTTTGAAGCGTTTAACGAGCGCCTTGGAGTACCTAAGCTTTTGTTAATTCACCATAAAGTATGGCGTTGGTGTAAGTTTCATTTGTCGGGCGTTTCTATAACATTTGTAACGCAGTCAGGCCAACCAGAAAAAGACACCGGTGTAATGCCAAATTCTGTGTCCCCTTCAGAATATCTTCCTTTCCGTTAGATGCCCAGAAATCGCCTGGAAATCATGTTTATCTTTCACTTCAGATGCATAACTTTACCCCAATAAATTTAATTTAAAATGTTACTAAGATATACTCCCGACTTTAATTATTGTATTGTTAATTGTATATATATTATAAAAAGAGTGCTTATTTGTGACCAGTAGGAACATAGTGTTTTATCTTGACAACATAAAAGCTAAATAAAATGTGATTCCAATACATTTTTATTTATTTACCTATTTTGAATGAAACACTGAAATATTCAGAAATTACTAGGTAAATACATACAGTATCATAGAACCCCATTGTTTTTGTTCAGCTTTTGTTTAGTTTTGTGTTTTGTTTATTATTGAACTTTATTTATTTAGGGTTTCAGTACTTGTAAACACTAGGAAACAAAACATGTAACAACTAAAACCCCATACCCAACAAAACTACAATGTTCATGTACTGCACTGAGCACAAACTTGACTTGGAGAGGGAGGGCAATCTCAGTCTGTCTGTTTGTTGGTGGGTCCAAACATAGACATATCACTTTGGTCCAGACCGCTGACTCTATACACAGCCTATGGTCCAGACTGAAATGTCTTAACAATGAATGGATGGATTGCCATGACATTTTGTACAGACATTCATTGTGCCCAGACGATGAATCACACTGACTTTGGTGATCCTCTAGCTTCTCTTCTAGTGGTTGACAATTTTTGGTGTTGAGTAAATTTTTCAAAACACTTTGATTTGAACCGCACAGTTTTTCCCACAGGATGAATTGAATTTATACGCCATACAGTCAACATTTTAATTTACCAATACTTCAGTTTATGACCAAATACCTGCAAAACTAATGCCATTCCCATCAGCAGCAGCTGCACTCTGTTTATTGTGAATTAGAAAATGTTAGTATGCTAACTTTCTGAATTAACATTAGTTCTGTGCTTAGCATTAGCATTTAGCACAAAGCACCACTTTGCCTAAAGTACAGCCTCGCTGAGCCGCCTGCATGACTGTAGCCTTGGAGATCATACAGATCAACTCTACCATGTTTTGGTTCTATCACAGACAGGTTGTATGCATTAATGTTGATCTACTGTATTTAACATTTTTTTGAGTAGCAAAAAAGGGAACTACCAAAAAATCTCATTATACAACTCTGTGTTGTAAAATGGTCAATAAATCTATTTTGTATCTAGGCTGGTTGTGGGATTATGTTATTGGCACCTTTTTCATTTGTTGTAAATGTAGCAATGTACTTGTCCTTCCACCTTCAAAAAAATGTCTCTTGGTGACGTTTCAGACTCTGCCATGGGTGTGAAAGGAAACAAGTGGTTTTGATGCATAGTTCCACAGCAGCAATATCTTCTTCTTGTAATCCAATCAGTGAAAGACAGTGAAATGAAGAGGATGTCATGGGTGTATTTGCTGCATTGGAATATATCTGCTTGTGCTTCATACCCAGGACAACACTTGGGTCACTGACCCAGTTTAATCTAAGTGTGTGGGATCTATATTATGCCTCAATATGATACTTAGTTTTATTAAGTTAATGAGGCAACGCTTCAGAGCTTGTGTCCTTTGTTTTGGCATCATTATATGGTGGCTCACCAGTCTGAGATGAGAAGATGACCTCATCATAGGATTTAATAGTATTGATGAACGCATGTCTCATGCAGTGGTGTTGTAAAGTGTAAGGTGATGGTTAGTGAACAAACTATTATTTTTCTCAATCAAATCACTTTATGGTCCATCAAATCCAAAGAATTCAAGCTGGTGAATTGAAAAAGAAATTATACATAGCATTGATAATGAACAACCTAGTCTCTTTATTGTCCCACTAGAGCAATAACATAGCTTACTCACTGTTGTTGAGCTTTGAAGACTTATGAGGGCCATACTGAGCCCCTGCACTGTAGCACTATAGCACTATAAATGCTTTCAGTTGTTTGTTTGGGAGGGATGTGCTCAATTTTGATGACAGCTAGCTCTTGTTGGTATGGAGTTTGATTACACCTATCGGAAAATTGCTTTGAATAGAAGCGTCTTCCAAATGAAGTGGCTCCATCCTGTCTTCAAAGTGCATCAAGGACGTAAACAGCTGTGGTCATGTGACCATTTACACCAAACAGGTGCAACTGCACAAATCTCTTCAGGACAAGATGAACATTGTAGAAAAAAGTACATAGATAGTCTGAAAATAAAAAAAAATGTAGTGACCAGAGGTGCAACAAATGCTCATTTGAATATATAAAAAAATTGGGAAGAATTATATGTGTTACCTTTTTCACTTATTATACCGTTATGAGGTTATAGCGCAATTTTCTCCTTGAGCAATGAGTCCAGCACTCAGAATACTGTGATATTACAGCCGACATCTGTGGGATGATAAAATGCTTTTTAAAGTCAAAAACCGCCTTTGAGACCCCACACATTACAAGCGGGAAATACACGTTAGACTACACCACAACTAATGTAAATCCATCCAATATTTTATTGAATAAAAGCCCAACACAAATTTACAAAATTTATCAGTCAACATAAAAATCATTGATTGCGCACAATGCGCATGTCCTTTGTTAAAAATGTATCCATGACAGATGTCTCAATTAATCCCTGTCAAAAACAATCTGAATATTTGCAAGCACCCACACGCTCATGTAACCCAAGTCTCATTACTAAGTTCTAAAGAAAAGAAGCACACTGGATGGATCTGCAAGTACTGTAATTAGGAAGTGATATTTTGAAAATTACAAAAAGATAATTAAATTTACCAGTGTGTAAAGAAAAGGGGCATATGACTGAAAGGACATTTCAGAAAATGTTTGAATAGCCTATTTTACATTTCCCATCAAAACCTCCATCCACTTCACTCTGACACGAGAAACTTGCACAAGTGTATATGAACTGTATCACAGGTGTCAGTTGGTTAAATTACTTGTAGCCATATGCATACAGTATAATGCTGCAAATTCCATCTTAAAGACATGGTTTTTGGTTACTTTTAATTGGAGACAAATGAATTCTCAGGCTGTCCAAAAACAAAACTACAACATGCAAGAGCTCATAGAAGGGACCTAATTTATAACGAAGAGAATATTACTCTGACAACTCACAATCCCCCCCAAATAATATATCTGTTGAAGCAACTAAGTAACATTTACAATATGAAAAACTAAAGACACGGTTAATTTTAGCTACCAAACATGTATTCAAATTAAGTGACATAAAGAAGT
Source organism: Coreoperca whiteheadi (assembly GCA_011952105.1). Lineage (NCBI taxonomy): Eukaryota > Metazoa > Chordata > Actinopteri > Centrarchiformes > Sinipercidae > Coreoperca > Coreoperca whiteheadi. The sequence continues at coordinate 14,047,734 of CM022481.1, read as the reverse complement.
TCAGTGGTTGCCAATTTTCTCATCAAAGTAACAACAAACCTCTTTTTCAAATAGCCATCACTTGATAAAAGGGCACCAAGGATCTAGTTTGCTTGGCATGGCAAAGAATGTGTACATCAACAGAAGGGCAAACAACATTCGGTCATGGCACATCCATTCAAACTGAGCTCAAAATCAAACGTCACTGTTCAACTGATTGAAGGAACAAGTTCTTATTCAGTAAGCTGCAACATTCAAAACAGTGCAGACAGAAACGTGAAGTACCATGGAGATGGACATATCTCACTAATGCAGTGACATACGCTTTTTCCCCATGTCTCACAGTGCATTTCTCCCTACAACGCTTTTCATGTTTCAAACCACTAAATAAGCAGGTGAATCATTTTTCAGAGGACAACCTTCATACTTTCTTTTACAGCTGTGAAAACTAGAATTTGAGCCCCTCAACCCCACTTGCTGTTGTTTACTGAAGCTAGTCCAAGGAGCGTGGATGTTGGGATGCGTTGGCTGACTGGCAGGCAGCTTCCCCCGAGGTAACGAGCTAGGGGCAGCTCTACTCAATCAGCTTCTTTGCCTTGAAGAAGCGTCGCAAGTAGAAGACCTGCCATGTAGCCAGCCCAATGAGACAGCACATGGAGAATATGCTGAAGTACAGCACACGTGTGTTGGTGGACTCTGGAGAGTGGTGGAAACAGAGGGGTAAGTATTGTTATTGGTCTGTGACTAATACATTTTGTTCAAACAATGAGCTGACCAACAAATAGAGACAACTTTACTCTTATTCCCCTGGGTAATTAAAACCAGACACTTCCTAAAGCTTGGCTGTGTGTTTATTAAGTTTTGTAGATTTTGTTAACGCGCACTGCACGTCATAAATCCACCTATCTGCACAGCCAGAACATGCAACTTTTCTGCTCACGCTGAACGTGAACATGGAACGTCAGGTCGGCCTTTGTCTATTGACAATTCCAATAAAGTTTATTCAACAATGTTGACAGAGAGGAAGGCAGCATTACTATGCGCAATTCTGCTATGAACGGAAAGTAAGAAGAAAAAAAGAAGAATATGGAGCTGCATATAGCTGAAAGATCCAGTCAATATGGTATGCCTGTTCATCTGCAGCGAAGTTCAGTTTTATATCACAAAAGTCTCAATTGTAGTCACAACATGTAAAATACTACTCAAAAAACAAAAACAAGCTCACTACAGTTAATAAGAGCAGCCATTTGGGAAAACGGATCATGAAACTGCTCAAAATGCAAGAACATTTTCTGACATGACAGAAAAAGATCTGATCATATGAAAGCCCAATCTTTGAGGCAATTAATCAGGTGTCAACACCCCCCCCCTCGTAAACTGTGCATCAAATGACAACCCAATCCTAAAACTAGTTGGGCTCAACCAATACGGGGTTAAAATCAGGCTTCATACAGTGTCTGATGGTTAAAGAAAACTAAGCATGTACATTAATTGAGAGAGAGTTCGCAATTATGGATCGATCAATCATCATTTCCCTGTGGTCAATGACTATTTGCACCGTTTTCCTACCATTGGTGTCTCGCATCTCCTCCTCTCTCTTCTTCATGTAAGCAAAATCATTGACAATGGATTCCGACAGGTCCTCCAGTCGTCTCAGCTCGACTTCGAGAGGCTTCAGTTTCTCCACCTTGGCAATCTGGAGGGACAAAGAAGAAGCTACTAAAACCACGGAATAGCCTGAATGCCTGAAATTCTCAGGCTGAGAAGCCAATGGTTGGAAAGATAGAACTACTCGTTAAGCAATGTCATTATATACGTTGTCCAGCAGGTGTCACTCTTAAGCTGTGAACACACCTTATGCGTTAACCCCGTGGGAGAAGTTTATCTTAAAAAGGGCTTTCTGGCAGAAATGCTGTCTGACTTTCTTATTTACGTAACCTAACCAAGTAGTTTTGGTGCCAAAACCTAACCAAGTTGTAAGACTCTCTGGCAAAAAGCCCTGAGGGCAAACTTCTCCCATGTGCCATGTTTAAACAGACGGTTATATTTAGTATCGTCCATTTAGCAAGTTGAGAAAGCTGCCATTTGAACCACCTGAGAAGGTGGGTCTTGATCTTAACAAACTCTGGTGTGCCTTGTTTGTGGTTTAAACACAAAATGCACCAACCACTGATAATGAATGTGTAACAATGTGTACAAATTTAACAGGTAAAGTGAACTAATTCATTAGATTTATGATGATGATTACGCCAACCATTTTCTTTCATGTTGTGCAGGACACTTCCTTTCTATCGCTATATAAATGCGCAATGAATAGATTACCTGTCAGCCCACATGCCTTAATGTTTACAACAGTTTGTTCGTTTATAGTAAGTCTGTTTGAACCCTAAATGGACAAAAACTAAACGGCAATAATGCCTCTGTCTTTCTCTTTAATCTGGACTAAATTAACCAAGATATAGCTTTAAATTGTGCAGCAGCCTCAGACCGATATTTGCCCATTAGGAACTTCACAACATAAAAAAACAAAAAAAACAAACACAAAACACACTACGGCTTTCCTATGCCAAGTACGCATTCTCAAACATTGTGTAACAGACAGGGACTCTTTCCAGCATATTTAGCAAATACTAGTACTACTTCTACTGAACAGCTTGCACATTTGTTCAAAGTAACAAGCCAGTTTACGTAGGTGAACACATGCAACACATGAACACGTGCAATTTCAGCTCCACCCACATGCCCACAGACAGACATGCCCACTTGAGCTCTCCCTGAACATCCACCTACACACCCTCAGCAGAACAGAACGTCATGTTTGTGCAGCATGTGTGGGAAGGGGGGTGATTCTCAGCTCACAGTGCTTTATCACTTCTGTACTTTATTATTAAGTGTTGCCTGAGGCAGCCACAGTGTGAAGTGCTATCGATTCTCAGAAGGACTACTAAGTAATTTAATTCATGATGCAGAACAACGTGTCCCTATATAGGAAATTACTGAATGATGTTGAGGCAAAACCTCCTCCACTGATTTCCTTATTTTCTATACTGGGACACCTTGATGCCATTATCATGTTTTGACAATGGACACCTGGCAATGCAACTTATACAGCACAAGGCACCGACACAAGAACAAGTATTTCATGTGACATAAATGTAAATAAGGTATCGGAGCAGTATATTCTTGTTTCCACCGCTCAACTTGATTTATTAATCTGTCTGAATAAGTCATTGCTTATATCGATGTTGTGAAACAGTGACAGGGAAAGGATTGTATGACTCTTGCATGTCTTGAAACTGAACTCACTTTGTTTCTAAGATAAGGGCCTTTATCCTGACAAGGGACATTTTTCAGTGTCCAATATCAATTTCTCAAAGGAGAACTAAAGTTTAGATTGTATTTAGGACATGTTGGTCATCTCTAACACTTTCACCAGGCTCAGGACTGCTGGAAATGTATTCAAATGAACCTGTGGCTTTCTAGTTTTTCAAACTGAAATAGTGAATATATGTAGTGAAACCCTTGCGGCAAGACCACTGACCCACACCTACTGACGTAGTCTACAAGCTGCAGACAGACTTCTTTTATCTGCAGTATTTGTTTCTCTCTACAAAATCAAGCAGATGGTTCAGACTCCAACACTTACCTCTTCATAGTTTTTGGCCTCCACACCATGCTTCATGTCCAGATTGACCAACTGATCAGGCACTCTTCCAGTCCCTAATTAAAAACAGCAGAGATTTTAATCATCAAAAGCAATTAACTGAATTAAATTGCGTTCACTCATTTTGCTATGTAAACCTAGTCTAGTTCCAGAGTTATATTTACATGCCAGCTTGACCAATTTTTGCTGTTATTCAATTTATAATTTTTCTTTATGAATGATTAGTTTCCTCATTGTTTACACATTACTTAAAAATAATGTAAAGTCTTTTTACCTTTTCTAAACAACTACTGTGTGGTTTGACACGTGGTTCATTTCCATAAATTCACATCTCTAATTTTATAACCATTTATTCACATCGCAAAAAAAATATCACCAAAGGGTTAAATGTCACTGTGCATTTTGTTTCTAAACAAAGAGGAGCAAAATGTTCATCATAAGCCCTGACACTCAGATCTTTGCTCAATGACAAAGACATAAGCTAATTGTATGAGTGGGTTGATAACAGCTTTAGAATACTCACATATCTACATATCTGTCAGTGAAAGACAAATAATGACATTGCCTTTGGTGAGTGTTGGTGTACATAAATAAATTATAATTTTATGGGAGTTAACTTACCCATGGGTGATTTGCTCTCAAAGCACACTTCAAACATGTCATAGTCTTCTGTGGTAAATGCAAACTTTCCTTTTGTTGCATCTTCCTTGGAGTAAAGAGTGTGGCTGGAGGAATCTGTGATCTACAAAGTTAAATAAAATAACGTTATAAATATTAGCTGCATTTCTGAATAAATTAATCGATTGACAGAAAATGAATTGCCAACTATTTCAATCAACTCCTTTATTATGAAAACAAAATGGCAAATATTCTCTGGTTCCAGCATCTCAAATGTGAGGATTTGCTGATTTTCTCCCTGTGAAGTTGCATAAAATATGCAATTTAAGGATTTCAGCATGGGCTGCTGGAAACTGTGTTGGGCATTATAATAATTTCTGTATTTCTATAGATTTAACTTTTAATCAATAAAATAATCAACATATTAAACGATATAATATAGCTAATGGCTACTTGCAGCCCCAATGTATAGCATTAAAACATTCATCAGGACTAATAATTACCTCCTTAATACCAGCAAATACCATTACTGTTTTTTATTTAGCAGCTGTTAAAACATGGAGACTGTTTTACAAACGTTATTACGAATCTCTCAGAGAATGCAATGGGTTAACAACAATGAGAGGATACAAGTCCCTGTATGATGTATTTGGGAAATCTTTAGACCCCATTCATTTAAATTACAGTAGCTAAGTTACATACAAGCTGTCGTTGACGCGTATATTAAGTGGCTAATGTGCTAATGTCGCTAGCTTGTGGCTGCCAGTTGAATGGACGGTAAGACTGACGTGTAACAGCAGCAGAACCAAGCCGATGACACAGATTGGATTAATTCACACAATATAGCGTTAACACACAGCAATTCTGAAATAAACGTCTGCAATCGTGGATGCAATGTGCGTTCATTAGTGTCAGAGTAATTTGAGTTCATGTCCAAATGTATCCTTAACGATAATGTTAGCATGCACTGACGTTAGCTGGCTAATTAGCCACTAAAACCAGGAAGACGGGTTTTTCGGGGCCTCGGTTAGCTACAATGCTTACAACAGTTGTGACACATTTCAGCCGCACTCAACCGATAATTAAGACCATCTTTAACATAAGTCATGAACTTAACTTGTACCTGCTAGCGTCGCTAAACAAACACAGACGTTAGCAGACTGGAGCCGTTTCGGCCTCAACGTTAACTGTAACGTTAGCTGGCAGCAGGTTGGTGCTCACCTTCAGATTAGTTTTGGTGTTCGCCTGTTCGCTTATTTCATACTCCCCCGTAACGAGGACGTCTTTGTGGATCTCCTCTCGTAAGCACTTTCTTGAGTTGACCGGTAAAAAGAAAGAAATGGAAAATACAGATTCAATAAGAACCGGTAACAGCAGTAGCGCAGCGAGTCGAGCCATGGCTACCCTCAACCGACCAACCAGCCCGTGCAGCCAGCCAACAGCTTAACACCGAGTTCCACCTCACACAGCCGGCCTGACTGAACCCGCCAGCGCCGCCGCTGACCTGGAGGGAGAACTACGCTCCGTGTACCTGGACGTGGCCTGTAACCTTACACGCACAGGGAAATCATTAAATAGGCAACGTTTGGAGGCCCAGTCATAGTGATGACATCTGAGCATGGAAGCCTCTTGAGCGGGGAACATAACTTTCAACTCACTGTTTTCATCAGTAAATAGAACCAGCTCAGGTGTCAGGGTAAAAAACAATTGATCTTACATATGGGAGAGATCGGAGGGATGGAAGGTCTACTCTTTTATGTTACTCTTTTACTAACATAAAAGAGTAGACCACATTTTAGAGCAAAAGGAGGTGCAGCAGGTCTAGGTGGAACAGAGGGCCAACAGTTACAAGGAGTGGATGATGACAGTCCCACCCATATGTAAGAGCAGGACGGACACTGCTAACTTAATGGAGATTACCAGAAGACTCCATTATGTAGCTGGGCTGTCGGAACATCTAGCCAAACTCTTGAAGTCACAAGTCCCTTACCACAAACCATTCAACACCTTAAGATCTCTGCTGGTATACATCCTAAAGACAGGTCCCAGTGAGGAAAACTGAAGTGGACCATGACACACATGCAACATTGGTGGGGAGCACTACATTAGTGCAACGGGGAGGACTGTGGACAACAGGGGTTAATGGATGGCCGGAGAAAGATCGACGAGTACATTCACATCCAACACCAGAGAACATCTTTGAACAGAGACACATCGAGATATACATAAGACATGACCGAAGTAGCACTCTTTGATCAGCTAGCTTGATTTGCTGAAGAATACAGTGAGTCTGAAAGCTAGTAAGCGGGCCATTGAACTTAGATTGCTTTGTTATATTTGACAGGTCTTTTGAGCTTTGCAGTGTGCATGGGATGGCTTTTAAAGCTTTGTGCAGAGTGGGCACGGTTGCTGATCAAACCTGAACTGCCCAGAAGGCAAGTATGCTCTGGATCTTGTATGGTGCCAACAGATAGAAGCCCCAATAAAAAAACAATATACAAGCAGATTGTTTTACGGAACAACCTAACTACTAACACACCTTCAAGATGACCAAAGTGGCCCCCTAGTGGGACAAAATGGCCATATTCCTGAGACTACTATAGATTAATAGACAAATGCCCCTTTGCAGGTACTTGATAGCTCAGGGAGACAGATTCTTTATGAGTGAGTGCTAGGCTGTTGTTTTTTTTGTTGCTGTTTTATAGTTTAGAGTATGGTCTGCTGTGGTTGTAGGGTACTCAACATGAGATAAAGTCCAAGTTGTTGTCTGTAATGAGAATGAACGTGTGACTTTCATACCATGTAAACTTTCTTGGACAGTAGACACATGCTTTAGCGCAATGAGCAATGATTGATTTACTTCTATCATTGTACATATTTTAAACCTGCTCCTATAGGAATATAGTGACACTGCAGTTGTAAGATTAAAAATCATCTTTTTTTAGTTAGTCTTCTAACTGTTCACAATTGGCCTATGGGTATCTATAGATTTTCAGTCAAAAATGTCTTCACTATTATCGTAATTGCGTAATAATCCATCAAGTATGTGACTGATAAATCCGGGTTACAAAACAGACATATCATGCTCAGTGTTGGCTGAGGTATTTTGAAAATCCCAAAAGCTATTCTGTTTCTGTCAGCAGCTCAGGGGGGATTACCCAATTACATATGATAGAGCTGTCCAGTTTCCAGGGAAACATCGTTGTTCCTGATCCCACGAGACGAGACGAGGACACACTGCTGTGTGGGGAGTCTGGCACTAAGTGAACAGTAATTATTGGATAGAGAAATCCCTCCAGTATTGTAGCTTAGTGCGTCAAATAACCTCTAAGAATAGCATGTCACACACTCCTCCATGCTACAGAGCTTTTAGACTAAAAATGAAATTCCTAAAATATTATATACCTGTGACTAATCATTTTAATTATACTGTACTAAAATGTGAATTTCACACCTGCCCATTAAACCTTACTGTTATGTCTCCGGTAGATTTAGAGTAATATTCAGTGTGGATTAAATATATTTAGGGGTAATATGCCGCCTGTAAGCCACTTGGAAAGGTACTTCAACAACGTTTTAATCACCTCTGGGCACTGTTTCAACATTGCATGTCATTATGAAAGTCCTACTTTACAGAGGAGCACACTTCCTTGAATGGGCATGCATGCTGACGCAAGTGTCTACACACCCTTGCGTGTCATTGTTTGAGTTGTACTCGTTATCACCTCTAGAAACTGAACTTACAAACAAAAAGCAGACATATGCTGATAAGAGCACAGAATCCAGTTCAAACCTAAATTTGATTTGTCACACACTAGCACAGATGAACACAGACTGTGTCATACTTATAGACTATCTGCATTGTGTCAGATGGACTCACTCTGTTGACACTCATGACAGTAAAACAAAGAAAGGAATATGTCCGGAAAAGACGTCATTTGCTTCAGTTAAAGCGTAATTTGGTGTCATTGTAAATGCACTACTGAGTAACTGCATCACTCTGTCACTCAGACAGACACTCTTCCACAGGAGGAAGACACTGAAGTATTCATAGTTTCTTAAAGCTTTCATATCCTCTCTCGAAAAAGGAAAGGTATCAGGGGATGGGTTTCTTTGAATATGGAGTCGAGCCAAACGGAGCTCTTGTCGTCATGGCATGGAGGCGAACTCGGCTGTTTCATCATCGCTGTGCTCACAATTACACCCAGGCAGGGATCTCTGTCTGTCTCCCTCCCTGCTATCCTCATACACTCATCATTTTCTCCTTTCCTCTTCCTCGCCTCGCTCTTACTTTCCTCCTCTGTTTCTTTCAGGCGTACGCTGCCTGGTTCCTCCCCTGGGTTGCAGCACCGACGCAGGTTGGCGTCACAGTGGTCTAATTTTACTGCTGTTGATGCTGATGTTAAAAGAAGCAATAGGCACCTGCTATTTCTGCTGCTACCCTGTCTCCTTGGGGCTAGCATAGAGGTATTAATAGACAGTTATTAGGCACTGCATGGTCGCACATAGAGGCATTATTGAGGAAAAAGAGGCTCTGCTAAAGTACAGAGGAAAACAGATAGGTACTCAGAATTCTGCTGTTACACAACAGCACAGTGCTAACAAAACAAGGGGCTTTGTAAAAACACAGTTTCAATCATTTTAAAAGTGTTTCACAAAACAAGAAATAGGGAAGTAGCATTGAATGCCTGCAACTTTCATACTTTAAACTGTATCAAATATTCAAATCTTTTACATTTGTTTTAGGTTGTACTTTGGAGGAGCCTGTATCCATACAGGAAGCAGAGTAACAACTGCTGACATCTTCGCCGTGTTGCAAAGAAGGGTGTGTCCAAGCTGGAAGGGCTCAAACGTCAGAGTAAGTAAGTTATTGTGTGATGGTAGTCTTCCATCCAACATGTCCCTCACTCATACACACCACGCATTTCCTGTGTTAAGCAATCTGCCTTCCTTCTTTACATGGTGAAATATTGATAAAGGGTAAAATGGGCAAGTGAGGTGAAAGAATGACAAGTAAAAGGAAGGGGTAGGAAGGTTTGATTAAGTTGCACAAATTACACTATGATCACTCTCCTAGTTTCATTTGAAATTAAATTAATCACTGAACATTTTGTTAATGATGAATTTACTGTATTCATGCTGTTAATTGGCTTTCTGAGTAACACTTTACTGTTTAGAATAGATGAAAGAGACAGGATTGCATTAGTGTATACAGAGCCAGACAGACGCATGTAACACCCTGCTTTGAGAGTACCTTACATGTATGAAGCGATGTGTTAAAATTAAGCACCCAAATGTCCTACATTTAATGAAAACCATGTGGAAAAATAAAACAAAATCTCTATAATAGTATTTTAACTTACAGTGATAGTAGAAGTAAAAAGGTCAATATTCTTAAAAACCTGTGTTCACTATTTGGACAAAATGCACATCTTGAGTCAGTTGTGCAGGACCAGTCAAACGTTTGCAAACACTTTTACTTGAATGAGAGTGTGTCCAAACATTTGACTGATACTGTATGTGCCTGGGAAAACAACACAAGATACATCAGTCAGGAATTATTCTGTGAATGTAAAGAAAAACTAGATCTGTTTGCCTGCAGACCATCACTGTTCATTTGCAGCTACTGCATTAACAAACCAATGGAAAATAATAATATGCTAGACTATTTCTGAATTAGGTTGTGGAATTACCATCTTCCAAATTAGGTACATTTACATGTGACCTATCATTCAAGTCATTAATGTTGGCCCAGCTGTGCTTCCAAAAGAGCTGGATTTAGTGTCTGTCTGGTGGGAAGGAAGGAAGAGTTGGAATAGGCTGACTAAAAACACCACTTTACACCTTATGTCCGTCCAGCTGTCTGCATACCCCAGTCAGTTTGCACAAAGTCCAAACTGCTGTCTGTGGCTTTATGAAATGTTTCAGAGGACTCTTTTCTGGCATTTTGCTGTAACTCACATGTGCGTCTTTGACTGTGAGAGGTGTTACTTTGACGAATTCAAACCTTCCGAGAGAACAGAATAAATTAAACCAACGTAGATCGTGGTTAAAATGTTGCTTTCGGATCTCTCTTGTATAACCATATGTGCGCAGCGGTTCTCTTGCAACAAGCTCATATGAAAAACGATTAGAGAAGCAACGCATCCCGTTTTCGCTCTTGCGTACAGACATGCCAATAGTCCAATCAAATTTCTCAGACGACCTAGAGACACATAGGCGACTTAGATTGTGTGTTTTATCGAAAAGGGGTGTCTGGCCGAACAGCCCGTTTGCTTTCTGCTGGCAGCAGACAGCAGCAACGCGCCGTCGTAGCAGTCTATATTTGGGCACGGAAGTTCCACGTCATCGCGCTATGCTTGCAAATTAAAAAAAATGGAAAGAACGCACTGACGTCAGATCCCTGACGTATCACTAACCTTGGCAACAGACGGAACAATAAATAGAGGCAGTGAAGGTGCAGGAAAAATACCGCTATCCCTTAAAGAGGCTGATTTTAGACATGATTATAATTATCTGTTGAATGCCACTGGAGCTGCTATTCTATCTCACTGTTCGTTATACATCTACAGAGAAAATGCTTATGTAACGTATGTGTGTTCATAGAGAGCCAGAGTCAGCCACACAAATAATTGAATTTAAATATGACTATCGTTTATTTACATATCTTACAAACAACATTCATCTTTACTCTCCCTGTAAAAAAATAAATTGAAATTTCATAAATTAAAAACAATAAATGTTTTCACAGAAAACTTAATCGTAAGATAGACCACTCAGACTATGGTTAAGACAAAGCACGTCAGTTTTAAGTTTCACAAACAGTACACAATTACTCTCACATTCCATCAACCAGGAAAAAAAATCTGGATCAATAATAATAATAACTAATATTGCTCTGAAGACAGATCAACACTACAACAACATTTGTTATCTAGCACCATAAAATCATATATAAACTCAAATGACTAGGTGTATTAGTTAAAACATGCTTTTTAACTTGCTACATTGGTGTAATAGGCAAGTATAGATAAAGGCAAATAAAATCATAAATTAGCTTCCTGGTACAAGTCCATTCCATAGCCCTGTGATCTGCACATTTATCTCATAAATCAAGAAAATGTGCTTAATAGGAAGTATTATTGTTTTTGGAAGAGTTCTTAAAGGGCCAGCAGGGTTGGGGAGCTGAGGGAATCAGAGGACTGGTCGTTGCTGCTGCTTCCTCTCCTGTGGGCGACGCCACAAGTGGGGAAGGTCTCTGCCTCTGGGAAGGTGAACACAAAGGAAGACGTCAAGGTGGTGCAGGCCGGTGTACAGGTCACCACAGGGGTGCACAGGGGCTCAAAGTCACAGTTATTGGCTGAGGTGTGAAGGGGCTCCCAGTCCTGAGTTGTGTAGAGAGAGTTGGACAGGTCGACCTCTGGCACAGACCGCGCTGTCTCCATCTCTGTCCTTGTCAGCAGATCCAGAGACTCCTCCAGGACGGAGGCGTCCAGGTCGGTCATCTTGACTGTACTGCTGGAGATGGTGGCGGTCGAGAGGATGGAGCTGCTGCTGGAGAAGATCGAGTTGGAAGTTGTGGTGAAGGTTGGCTGGCTGGAAGTGATAGTGGATGCCTCTGGGATGGTGGTCTGCTGTGGCTGGGAGGACAACGCGTTGGAGAGGCAGGGGTGGGCAGGAGAAATGGAGACCATGGAGAAGTCTGTGTCCAGCTCTGAGGGAATTTTGCAGATGGGTTGGTGAGCGGCCAGAATGAACTCAAGCCTTTCCTTCTCCTTCATGAGGTTGGCAATATCGTTCTGCAGGCTGGACTTCTCATCCTCAAGCTGATCAGTTTCCTGCAAGGGAGGGAGAAATAGAGGAAGTGGCATTAGCTTGGCTGTTGGATAACACTATTATTAGCTGTGGCAAGAAATACATTTTGATCAATGATGGTAAATCTGTGGCATACTTACAGCTTGCAGAGTGTCTGTAAGCTCTCGCCTCCTGTTGCGGCATTTTGCTGCTGCCTGCTTATTTCTCTCTCTGCGAATTCTTTTCTTCTCATCCTCCTCGGGTGTTATCTGCACACAATACAAGAAAAAGTTAAGCCTCCAGCTCTATGATAATTAGGTACACTGTAACATGAGGAAGTTACTACTTGTAATGCAACACTTGAAGTACTGGTCAGATAATAATTACCTGTTCCATTTTGCCCCTCTTGGTAGAGTTGTGAGCCTTGGATGCAGCAGACCTCATGGCTGGTGTCGAGTAGGCGGGGCTGGAGCTGTAGGGGTGAGCTCTGTGAGAGGGGGCCACTGACGAGATCAAAGGCTGGACCATCCACTGCAGATCCGGGGTTGTCGAAATGGCTGTGACCGTGGGGATGAAGGAGGCACTTGATGCTGTCAGGTCAGTGAAATCCTGTGGGTAATGAAGCAAGCGGACCATCAGTACATTTGATATACTTTCAGGAGGGGGATGCAGCATTGCATGGTGTCTATGAATGAAGCAGGGGGTCTATAAAAAGCTGAGAGATTTATAAATATCCATATGATGTCAACTATGACGTTACACCCTCTCTGAGGAGTTTCCAGGTGGATGAATGAAGCTTGCTGTGCAGCGCAGGTCAATAGGCTATTTCAAGCACAACTCAGCATTATGCTATTATTATTTGTCCATCAGCCTATAGTTATTATTTAAAAACTTTTTTAAGCTTTATGAGAAGAACTTAGTGAAACATGAGCTTGATCTTCCCGAGTTCTTCCTTGCATGCCAAACAGCAACAAATAAATGTAAATAGGCCTATAATATAGCCTTGTTGAAAAGTTGAATAATATTTGACGGGACATACCTGAGACTGGGGAGATCCCATGCTGGAGTAAGATCCCGCTGGTGACGGGTAGTATCCCAGATTGTCCCCGGACGGGGAAGCGGTGCTGCAGCGGGAAGAAGAATCGCACTCCGTGTTGAAAGCGGTAAACATCATCGTTCCCCAAAACAAAAAGAGTACGAAGATCCAAGCGAGGGGGAATGTAACCTTGAGATGAGGAAATCCTATGAGTCGGTTTTTGAGAAATTCAAAAGTGTTTATCGTCTCTTGTCGTTGCTCTGCTACTGAAAGTTTGACTACCAGCTCCAGCAGCTCGGAGCCTTTTTATAGTAGAGACATTCCGGCCGAATGACGTCGGCAAAGGGGAGCGCTCCATACCCTAAACCGTGAGGAGAAAAACACCAATACATGGACATAACAACGCAGCAATAATGCCAACTATTGCTTGTTCACAAACATATACACTAAATAATGAATATGCAATGCCAATTTGTGATCTTTAGAGATGAAAAGTAACATTTAGACATATTATTTTAAACTCACCCTCAAGAAATGGAATATTCCAGAAACGGGATCCCCAGTACGTCATTTTCCATATATGGTGCATCCTGTAAAAGGGGCGGACCTTGCTGGGAAATTCACCATCTGAGTTCGGCCGACAGCGACGTGACCTTATGTTGTGGCTGTTGTGAAAACGGAAGAAATGGGATAATGGTCAGTAAAATTACATCCTCACATCAAAGATAACATATAGCACAACAGCTGTTTTTCTTTTTTACCTCTCTTAGATAGCCTTGAATGCATTTTTATAGCTCATTGACAGAGCTGTCACTGAGGCATAACAAGTTGTGGTTATGTACAATATGAGCAGTGAAAACCCAGATTTGAATGGTTGGACATGAGTTTTGAAAGTGTAAAACCACGGTTTGTGGTTTTCAAACCGAAAAATAGGATACAAACATTTGAAGATATAATTTGAATGTCTGAAATATTGCCTGACTCCTGCAATGTTTGCAGTGTAATGTTTGCAATGTATACTACAATCTGGAGTATAAAGCCTTGACTCTCCTCAGTTCAAATGTAAGAAAAATATATTTCTGATGTATTGTGTTGTTTCTGATCACAAATGTGTATATCATCAGCATCGTAGCTGTGAATGTAAATTTCGACCTACAGAGTTCCAAAGTAATCTAGTAAATGTCCTGTGCCCGTGTTTGTCAGGTGTGGTCCTCCATAGACTGATTCGACAGTCACCAACAACATGGACTACTGAAGATACCTGAAGAACCTGGATATAGCCACGGTCTCCCACTATTGTCTCCAGCAGCACCTTTTTACTGACAGTCTGTCTGTTTGGCACTGAGCCATCCTATCCTGTTCTAACTTTTAGGTAGAGCTGCACCTCTCATCTCCACCAACCTCACCTGCTCTCGCCATGGCAATATGCAACTCTGCAGTGTCATCCCCACTCTGAACACCTCGGGCTCAGTGGAACTACTCATCCAGGCTCCCAGTGTTCCCAAACGTGGACAACGTCTTCTGGCTTGATGGAGCAGCAGGCCAGGAATCAGTTCCAGCATGCTGTAGCAAATACAAACCTGTTTCCCTCCTTTGACCTATAAAGCATCAACATGAGCACGGTGAACACAAGACAATTGTTCAATCATTTCCCATGTTTGCATAAAAAATATTTATGTAATGTATGTAAATGAAAATTCTCTGAAAGGAGTGTGTTGAATGTCTGCAAAGCAATTTTCAAATCTTTGAAGACACAGATTAACATTGAAAACATTACACTACGAACTTTGTTATAGTGAAGCAATTATTATTATAGACATTCAAATCTTATTTTCAAGTGTTTGAAACCTATTTTTCAGTTTTAAAACCATAGTCTTAGTTTTAATGTTTTGATATGTGACGGTAATACAACCGTGTGTGCAAAAAAACAACAATTAGAATGAGAGTAAAAATAAGAGTTAGGTAAAGAAATGTGGATAAACAAAATTTGAGATAAAAACATATGTATGTAAATGTAACTGTATCTCTATTTATTGGCAGAATACAAAGGAACGTGCATAATTCCCGTGCAATCCAAAACAACCCTATGTAACACCAGAAACTGATGTCAGAGCAGATGCAGTTACAGCTGTATTACACCCTCAGGCAGTGCTTGTACCTTTTGTGTGCAATCCAAGGAAGGGTGTGTTAGTTGCACAGAAAGTTAATAACTGGTTTGTTATATGTACTGTTCCACGATAGCACTTTTCTCAGGGGTGACCACGGTTGATCGTAAAGGTCTTCCCCTAAGACTGTGGTGGAGGGAATCCTCAAGCCTCTACCTTTGTGTTTTGCATAACGGGCTACATGAATCCCTAAAATGCAGCTTTGACATTGAGCCAACGTTCAGACATTATATTGCTCTTCAAATTAATTATTTAACTGAGTTACTCTATTGCTTAACAACATATTTTCATTCCCATTTTTCTGTTAACTAACCCTTAATGGAGAAGCAGGCCTACATAACAAAGACCCCAATCCAATTGCACTAGTTTCAGCAACAGTTTGCTGCTGTTGTTTTTTGTTGCTGTTGTTGTTGTTGATTTAGCATTTCTAAAAAGCTATAAACAGACAGAGAACAAAGCAAATACTGTGGTCATAGTGGCCATTAGTACATTCACAAGAGTGCCATAAGTTTTACTCTTCTTTGCATTCCTAGGGAGTTTATTAAGCACATACAGGCTACAGGTTGGGCAAATAAAATAGGTATTATAAGTATTATAAAATAGGTATTATAAGTGCTAACATGGCATTAATAAAGGTCTAACGTGTTAACAATAGTGTTATTGTGCCAAAGTGCATCAATCTAGGTTAAAGTAGTTGTGTTTTGTTTCACGCGCTCGTGTTTTGTTGAACATTCCTGGTTGTCATAGCAACACTCCACCCCTTCGCATTAGTGACGTCCTCATTTTGTATAGCAACAACGATCGTTTGTTTTGTGACGACGGATCACTCAACAAAGTAAAATAAATCCGGCTCTTTAGTGTCGTCTGGGAGAGGCCCCATACAACATGTCATTACGTCAGCGAATGGCCCCGACATTTCTGGTTCTTGGAAGCAGTGGCAGAGTGAGCGCTCTGTCTGTGTTGTGGCGCTCAGACGGCGCTCTCTCCATGGTGTCTGCGGAGCAGCGGAATGAAACAGGACACCAAACAACCCGTTTACCGTGTGGATTGTTTGAGTATTTTGTTTGACTGGTTGGCAAGAGCAGCACCTTCCAGTTCAGCAACTGACCCAGACTATTTGTTTTAAACAATGTTTTTTAGTTCTTTAGAGGTAAGAATAGACATAATAATATAAATAAACGTTCTCAATTAGCGTGTAGGCCAATCGGCGACCATAATAATTTACTGGGTGACCATAATCACAATCATTGAAATAAATAAATAAATAAACAAGTTAACTTATAACAACACAGATGGTTAATAATTATTCTGTTTCTGTAGGGCCTACATGTTTTTATTCCACACCTGCTTTGCATCTTATTTTATAACGAATATCTGGGCAATTTAGTTTTATACAAAGTTTCATAAGACTACATAGCAGGAGTTATGTTATTTACAGTAGCACAGTTAACTTAAATGATCTTTTTGCCCTAATTTACATGATCTTTCAACACTGATGTCACTGAGTCTAAAAATAAACTCCGCCGGTCTGAGCAAGTTCATGCTCAAGTTGCTTTGATGAAAACAACTCTTTCAGCTGTAGTGAGGGGTGTCTGCAGTTATGTCCGACCTTTGAACCCTTCTGGTCCTGAGCCGCCGGCGACTGAATAGGCTCAAGTCGACCACCTAATGAAGTGCCGGTAAATTACGCCCAGAGGGGGCTGTGACTGCCGGGAAGCAGCCGGGAGCGCAGCCCCTTTGAGCGGGGAGAGGCCCCCTCTATTCACCATCCATCGCTTTCACTTCAGTGGATCTGTGAAGTCATCTGAAACATAAATAGCTCTTTGGCATATCCAGAATATACAATCCCTTTTCTTATAGGAGATGAATTAGGCTGTGCCGGAATAACGCTTACATAATAGGTGCCAATAAATTATATCAACCCAGCTGATTAGTCTGTGTGAAAAGTGGTAGAAGAAAATCAGTGGTGTTGTCTCATCGATGATGATCAGGAAATCAGCCACCAAAATCAATCAATTAGTAGGCCTAATAGTCTTTTAGAAAAGCAGAGGCCTATGGGCCTATTTTTTATTATTTGCAATAACCCATTAGTGTGATGTTACTATGATTAGGCCTATTAAATCATTTACGGATCTATATCTGCATAAAAGGCTGTGTGGCATGCTATTCTAGTACTAAAACGATGGGTCAAGTGCGGGGGATTGCCCTCCTCTTCGTGCCTCTTTGGTCATTTAAGGCGCAGCTAATGACGCTTTTATATAGACAATGCATGACGGGCGAGCATTTTAGCGCATGTTTCACTTTCTTTTGTGACTGTGAGTGAGTGGGCCACACACACAGCCACACGTCCGTCTGCGCGCTCTCTGTGCGCCACAGCGCGCCCCTGCCACCGGAAGCACCATATATGGCTCGATCGGTCCATTCGGCGATTGGCTGATTTATTACATCGACAATTCTGTTGCTAGAGCTCTATTCATATGCAGAGACAGGTGAAAGGCAATGTGAAATATGGACGACACTTCATTTAGCAGCTCAGAAATAATCAGGCGGCATCAGCTGTGGCCATTCATTAAATAATGCTGGTTTCATAATATTGGTCCAAAATATAAATTGTGGAAGCTGTTTCTAAAATATTGCACTGCATAGGTCTATATAGAGTACAGCAGCATTGTTCTTATCTGGGCTATTACAGATAAGGGTACATAGAAACACCAGATCCACTGTTCTAAACTGTTTATTAGCCAAATATCCATCACGTCCCTTCTCCTCCAAGAACATTTCTGCTGGCACGAATGCGCCGATAGAATTAAGATACATCTCGTGAAAATATGTGGACATAAAGGGAACATAATGTATATGATGCAGATGCTGCATACATGAAGTGACGTATTTCATTCATGGCATTGGGCACCTCTTGCAGGCGGGGGTGTCACTTAATATATGCTCGCTATTTTTTGATGTTTGAGTAAGTAAAATAAGTAAAAATGAAAAGTCTGCTAATATTAGTGACATTTCACGGATTTAATTGTCAAATGGGAAAACATCTGCTCGTCGCCCCCCCCCCCCCCCCCCCCCCCCCCCCCCCCCCCCCACCCTTTTCCCTCCCCCCCCCCCACATCTTCTCTAAAACTCTCACCCCCACAAAAAAAAACACCCCTTTA
>CM022481.1:14018756-14029292 GCA_011952105.1 Coreoperca whiteheadi | reverse complement strand
CCCCCCCCTTCTTACCTCTCCCTCTGTAAAATGGTTCGGTCTCACCACACAGATTTCATTCATAAAATTCCAGCTCACTATAAAAGGCGGGCCTCTCCACTATCTGCACAGTTACCATTTATGAACCTGGCATATGGAATATTAAGGCGTTTAGGCGTCAGTTTTCTACTTAGAATAGACAGACTATTCTATCTTTTTATGCAGAGATTTTAGACGAGACCATGCATCCAGACTCCAGCACTGAGTTCGACTCATCGTCCAGCTGTAGCACAGCATCGCCTGGCGGGGACACCCCTGGGTGCAGCCAGCATCCTCCTGACTCGCTTTCATCATCAGTGGACAGCGCCAAGGTAGAGGCGGATCTGATCGTGCATAAAATTATCCTCACAAAACAAAAATTGTTGCAGGATAATTCATGCATAAGGCTAATATAGGTTGCAAAAAGATAATATACAGGTAGTAGAACATTTTCACACATACCTATCTAAGTACATTTCATAGACAGTCTTTTCTTTAACAGGATTACTGCCCCGTGCTAAAAATGATCCTACAAACGCACAGGCAATCTCTTCAGTCTCCATGCATCTGTAGAAATCTGTAAAGACAGCGCAGGCGTCTTATTTCAGGGAAAAGGCTTGTAATGTAGGCTACTTCACAGACATGTCTTGGTGTCTTGGTGTCTTGGTCGTGACCTTTCAAGAGTGATGATGATGATAATGATGGAAATGAGTGATAATGATGTGAGAAGAGGGCATGCAGCTGATTTTGATGGCTTGATTTGGTCTTTTTTGGCATTCCTCAGTCCAAGTTCAAGATTGATGAACCATTTTAAGCACGAACGTTGTTCCTCATTCATCAGAAGCTAAATTAGTGTTTGACTGCATCCATATGCATGTCTCTGTGATGTGGGGTTTTTCCAGGATATTGGGACCAGTGCAGCAGACTCCTTTGTTCCGACTGTGACTGCAATCTCCACCTCGCCGGATCTAAAGTGGATGGTGCAGCCGACATTCATCACATCTGTCTCTCCGGCGTCCGGCCGTGCAAAGACTAAAACTCACGGTGCGACCCAGTCGTCTTCCCGGGCAGGTGAAAACAAGGCAAAGCCCTCCAACAGAAAAGGGCTAAAAGACAAGGTATGCCAAAAAACATGGTGGGGAGGGGCTAATGAACTGTCAGTTTCAGAAATAACGTTAGAGGTAGCGAATCAATCAATCAATCAATCAATCAATGATTCCGCATTGTTCTTCAATTAGGCTATATCCTATTCTATCCTTCCCCACGACTCCTTTCCACAGATAGAGGTTAATATGAAAATGGAGTTATTGTGATATTTTTAATAGGACGTGAAAGAAGATGCAATTGCTTTTCACTGTTAAAGTAAAATGAACGGAGCGAGTAGGCTATACTAGTGTAGCCTAAATAAGTGACTGCAGGGAGTAGCGCCTAAAGTGATTGGATCGTGTCTAATTGGAACAGCGAGTAATTACTTTTGGAGTAGCGAGCGCAGGACTGTTTATGAATGGGATGGGAAATTGCATAAAAGTGCGCGTTCACGTGTTGACTAGACCGTGCCAGTGGTGCAGCATTTTACCGTCTGAACTGAAAGACAGCCCAGACCAGATCAGCATTCCCAGCATACACTGCAACGAAGATTTCTTTTTTTTCCCCCTCCGTTTTTGGCAAGTCAAAAGGTGTTGTGAAGCCAACTGCTGATTTGCGAAAACATAGCAGGATGCGCATTTAAATTGGCTATTTCTCATTGAATGTAGCCGTCCAAAGAGGAGGACGAGAGGAGGAGGATCAGGAGGGAGAGGAACAAAATTGCTGCAGCAAAGTGTCGTAACAGACGGAGGGAGCTGATAGACACTCTGCAAGCTGTAAGTACGCTGTTTTATGAAAACATTCACACAGTTCACATGCACTCCCCCAAAGCTGAGGACATACATTAGGCCTACTGTATGAGTGTCATTGCAGATACCAGGGGCACAGCAAGGATGACTGCAGAGCACCATAGGGCAGCAATGTTTTCATGCTTCCCTCAAGCCAAGTCCTTTTTCTCATATTGTCTCTCCTCACCTCAGGAAACTGACAAGCTCGAAGACGAGAAGTGCGCCCTCCAGTCGGAGATAGATGACCTGCTGAAGGAGAAGGAGAAACTGGAGCAGGTCTTAGCTTCCCACAAACCATCCTGCAAAGTCCCTGCAAATGACGATGGTGATGAGGTGGAGGATAATGAAGATGATGTTAACACAATGCTGCAGGATCCTCCGGCCTCCCCACAGCTGCTGTCCATCTTAGAGAATGGAAAAACCCTGGAGGGCAACACAACCATTGGAGAAGCCCCTATTGGTCAAGACATGGACAGTGTCCCTTGCATCCCTGCTGCAGCCATTTTGGGGAACTCCAACATCCTCCTGTGTTCGAGTGCAGAAGAGGAGGCTCTGGAGGACTTAAAAGGAGATGACCTGGATGACTTGGTGCCCAGCCTAGAGATGGCAGTGACTTCTGAGATAGCTGCATCCGTCCCTGACATAGACCTGAGCGGCCCCTTCTGCCTCTCAGACTGGGAAACCCTGTACAAGTCTGTGGCAAATGACCTTGAATCTTTGAGCACACCAGTCATGTCTTCCAGTCCCACTTGTAGCAATTACCGCACAGTGTTTTCCTTTAATTACTCTGAGATTGATTCCTTGGCCGAGGGCTTTGAGAGCCTCAAAGGCAGCCTCGGCACATCTGAGTTAATGAAAGATAGTCTTAACTCTCCAACACTTCTGGCCTTGTGAATGCAAAAAAGTTATGCAATGATACTGTAATTGTATTCTAACCAGCCAGCAAGCTATGATCTCTCTCTCAAATAATATTTTGTAGTGTGAGTTGTTGATGTTGTGTTAACCTAAACATCAATGGTTGTGTAGATGACATGTTTTCTGTGACTGTAACAGGGTAGACTTCTTCCATACTGTTGGTGCAACATGGATAAGATGCGAGACGCTATGCTGGTAACAAAAATGCATGCAAATACAAGTCATCTGTAATCCAAGAAGCGGTGGTATCTTGTGTTTTTAAAAATCCCTAAATGTAATGTGAAGTTATGCTCAATAGCCCAATGTATGTGTAATATTGTTGACAAAGTTGTGTTGTAAGTAACAAGTGAAAATAGCAGGGTTACTAATGTGTAGTGTGTAGGTGTAACATCTTGCTGTAAGGTGTCCCCTAACTTGACATTTCCTTTCAAGTGTTTCCATAAAAAAAGATCACGTCATGTATTTTATCAAGATGTATTTTATGACATAGTTTATTTTTTTACTTAGGCTATAGAAAATGACCGGATGCAAAAAATTGTGTAACGCTGGAAATAAAATTAGAAAATCACAAACAAGTGTCTTGCTGGTTTTGTCAAGTCTCAAATTGCTGTTGCAATTGCAATAGCTTTTCTGGAGCTCAGCTTTTAAACCAACGTGAACAAGGAGACCTTAAGTGCTCAGAAAAGAATTCCAAGACAATTGAGAAAATTCATCTGTCAAAGAAGACAGTGAGATATGATCAAAACCTCCCCAATAGCTACTCAATGGACAGGTGAGATTTACATTTTTTCTGACCATTTCTCACCTCTCACACGTGTCTCACCTCCTCCCTTCATCTGGTCACGATCATGTCACGTGACTGAAAGCTCCAGGACAGCTACTAAATAGACCCTGTGGTGAGATTGTTTTCTCAAATGCTGTTTCCAAGGTCACGAATGAGCTTTGAGGCTGCAGCTTTTAAGCACAACATAGGATGAGAAGGACTCAAAAAACAGAAAACCGAACATCTACAATTCTAAGACAACTGTTCAATCTCCAGCTGCTGGAAAAGATTATGTAACAGCCTATGCTATGATAGCTTTAGAAAATGTACTAGGCTACATAGAGTCAAGAAGAGGGGCACGAATCTGTAAACCTCAGGAATATTAATATTTTCAGCTCTGTATCAGTCCGTAAAGATGTCAATGTGCCTATTTTTGGATTCAGGATTACATAAAGTACAACCATGGGGGACTGAATCGTGTTTAAAATGAGTGGGAGCAGCATAAACAGTTAATTATTTATTCACGGCTCGTTCTCGGCTCCACTGTTGTCACGGTCATGGGAATCCGATTCTACAGCAGCGCAGTGCGTGCTGTGCGTGCGTGACGTCAACACGCGTTTGCCGTAGCGTTTCTCTTCCCTTGACCATGTTTGGGTAATTGCAGTTGTTTTGTTTCCATAGCGACGGGTGTCATATTTCGGAGTCGGAGGACGTTACCGGAAAAACTCGAAGCAGGCGCGAGCAGGAGTGTTGAGCGTAAACAGACGAATCTCTCTCGTCAATTACGGAGCGAGCATCGCGTGCATGATGGATATGAATCTAATAAGTAATTTAACGGTGCCAAAGCCTTTCTCGGAACACCAATGACCACAGGTTGTTTGGTTTCGGTAGTCAACGAGCAAATAATGTTTCAAGGCAGCAATAACACCGCAGTGGATGCACTTAAAGTTAATGTAACCACATTCAGCCCAAACCAGTACACTGTATTCATTTACGCATGCCAGAAAGCCTGAACGTTTCATAACATAGGCTATCTGTCACGTTTTCATGCTGAAGTATGTGAGACGTGCATTCTTTATTTTCATCAACAGGGGGCGCTACAGCGCGAGCAGTGTCAAGCACCAAACGACTGAGCTTCTCGCGGCTTCTGCTCATGTCATCAACCGTGTGCGCGTGTGATGTCTTGGTGCCCGGCTATTTTAAAGTGATGATGGATGGGCCTGTCAACCGCTCTGATGTCCATTGACTCACTCTCTGTCCACTCCACTCGTTCCATAAAACTCTTGTGTGAACAGTGTGATGCTTCTCATTTCCAAAGCCTGTTTAAGAGTTGTAAAATGTCACATAGCTAGAGTTGTTCACAGCAAACCATCAAGCCACAACCTCACTGAGAGGTGAGCTGAGGGGGAAGAGTTTTTACTTGTAGGGTGGGATGGAGGTGTTGCCTGCTGTTACTCTTAGTGATTGAGAAGGGTATTTATTTATCTTCTTTTGAATAAGAAAAGGTATGTACAATTATGTAAAGTAAAAATACCACATTCATGATTTAACTTAAGTAAAGTTAAGTTGTTCTCATATGTAAGTCGCTTTGGATAAAAGCGTCTGCTAAATGGCTAAAAATGTAAAAAAAAAGAAGTAAAAAATACCTAAGTATTATCAGCAAAATGTAAGCTATTCAAAAGGTATCAAAAGTGCAGCAGAATGGCCCCTGTCAGTGTTATATTATTGTATAATATATATTTTTAGTGTATTATGTCCATGTATGACGTATTACAATGTGTAAGCAGCATTTAAATGCTGTAGCTGGCCAAGAGGGAGATAATTACTTAAATAGCCTACTTTAGGTTGTTTAAGTTATAACAATACAACATATTTTTAAAAAACTCATCAGATGTTTTTTATGTAAAATCTGAATCTGCAAAGTAGGCAACTATACCTGTCAGATAAATGTAGTGGAATAAAAAATCCCACACGATTTCCCTTTAAAATGTAGTGAAATTGAAGTACAAAGTGGAAATACATAGCATGAAAACAAAATACAAGTAGCTCATACTTGTACTTTAGTGCAGTACTTGGGTATATTACCCTGGAGTCAGACTGACGTGTATGTGGCAGCGGTGCAAGACGGATTCAGATCTTTTAGTAAAAGTAACAATAACATGATTTAAAACTATATCATACACTCAGAAATTTACTGAAGTAGGAGTACAGAAGTTTAAACAGGAAAAAGCACTTAAAGTATAACAAGTAAACGTACTCGATAGGCAGCAGAATGGTCAGTTTTATATAGTCTGTTATTATTATAGTGTTGGTTAGTTGCTAAGTTAGTGTCTAAGCTGCTTTTAAATATTGTAGGTGGGTGACGTTTAGCTATTTTCGTTAATTTGTATGTTGCTGGGTAAAAAAATATTAATTGTTTTTTATATACTATTTATATAAACATTTTGTAATTTTTTTGCATGTACAATCTTAACTTGCAAAGTAATTACCTATAAATGTTAAATTAAATGTAGTTAAATAAAAGTCCCTATATATTATATATTTATCTCTGTAATGTAGTGGAGTAGAAGTATAATGTTTTATAAATACTCAAATAAAGTAGGAGTACCTTAAAATTCTACTTGAAGGCCTTATGCACCCATGTCACACCCAAACAGGTGTTTTCAATTATTTTGGATAATTAAAGATCTTTTCAGGATTGTGTGTGGGCGTGTTCAGACGGGCTACAACTTTTGCCTTTATCTTTATTATTTATTCATGACGTTTGGTGGCCTGACATAATTCCCATCATAACTCCGCATTACCTCAACCTGAGCAGAGGTCTACTCGGCAAGAATGTCAGAAAACACCTGTGTGGGTGTGCAGGGCCTTTAACTAGAGTACTTTAATGACACTTGGACTTGTTATAGTACGAAAAGCACAGGTGTTACTAATAACATTAACGATGGCTCTGTTCCGTTCAAGTGCCCCAGTAAGTCATGACAGTGAGCCAGCATGCAGGACCCTGAAACTGAAGATGCTAAATGGAATTCAGCCAACATTCATTTTTATTTTTTACACCCGTGCTTGTTTTAAATTACTGGTGAACTGCTTTTGGAATTAGGAAATTGCCTATAAGGGTTTACTTACTAATAGTAATATGATGATCTACTCCAAAATTATCATACATCTTATGATACACTTCTCAGTATGTACTGAATGCACAAATGTAAGCTTGTTAAATGTTGTTTATGCATATGTATATGTTCGTATGTGTTTTTTTTGTCTGTATAGCACCTCAACCTAATATGAATTATGCTTTGTCAAGCACTGTCTTGACCTGACTAATTAATAAAATACAAAACATGCAGACGTTTGAAGGGCGTCCTCCCTGCTTACTGCAGTAATGTGTCAGGATGAGATTACTCCCAGCAACACCAGGACCCTGTAATATGTCTCACATTGCCTGGTTACAGATCTCTATCTTTCTATTATTTGTTGTGTGCTCACTGTTTCCACCTCTGTTATCTCATCCTCATAGACCTCCTGACCACTCTGTTTCCTGCTTGCTGTGATATTCCCAAGGAAGTGCTATATTTAAAGAAATAAATCAATGTCATACGGGTTTTGGAAGAATGGGTCACCTGACATGAGTAACACCATGAGAGAGCAACATTATAACAGGGCCAGAGATGGTGCTCATATGTACATGAAACAACACTCCTAGGTTCCAACTGGAGATCTTCTGTGATACAGGAGGAAGAAAATATATTGTGCTGTTTTTCATGACACCATTAAATTAGCATTGACATGTATAATGTATAAAACTGCAAAGGGAGCCTGTTGTTGTGAGAGGGAAATGAAGATGAAGAGGGGGAGGGTTTAAAGTTAGCGCCAGCATGCAATTGGTGCAATAAGTGATTGACTTGATTTCAGTGAATGGAGTCAATGAGAGTCTGCTACAGCATCACAATTCAATCCATTAAGAAAGGCATGTGTATTATCTGTGTATGCGGGCGTCAGGAACATGGATTCAGTTGCCGTAGAGGCAGAATCCAACTTTTTAGTCAAGTGAACATAAACAGATAGAGCCAATGTACGTGGATGGAAGTGAATGCATAATAATAATAATAATAATAATAATAATAATAATAATAATAATGTTACAAAAGTAATACAGTATGACAGGATCCCCATAGTAGAAAAAAAACCCCCAACTCAGTCAGATTTATTGTCCACCTTCGTGTAATCCCAGAACCTGTCCCCTTCCCCCCAGTCATCACTTAATGTGCTCATTACTGTGAAAATTGTGCTGTACTCTATTTATAGCCGGCATCCCACAGTGAAAATTGTGCTAATATTTGCTCCACATACAGTGACAGTTGGTTAGTACGATCAGTAGTTGCACTAACCCAGTCTTTCACCTGTGGGGCTTGAGATTTATCCCCCAATAAACATAGTCTTGGACTAAAAGGGATTTCTGAACCAAACCAATTACCTAAAGTATTTAAAATCTGAGTCCAGAGGGGCCTGTTGGTGTGTGTGTGCATACATTCATGCCAAACATATTGGAGTAGTGCATCACTGAAGATTAACTAACTGTGACCAAAAAAGGTTTTCCATACACTCCTAAACCTTTGTCAGAAAATGGGAAATATCATTCTGTAGTAATACACCATTTCCAACGTAGGACATCTGTCATACACTTTTAAATAACCTGACTGAAAAGGGTCTTTACACATTACTAGACGTATTTTGACAGGATCTACAACTGTCTGGGATTATTTTGAAACAAGGAAGGAAGGAAATTAAATCGAGTGGTGGTAAAAAATAAAGTTGGTCTATAATGTCTGCAGTGTGGCGTATGATGAGTCAGGATTATGTCTGGTTGTCTGGTTTGCTGGGTATTTCCCAAAGATGTGGTGTTGGATAATATTACAAAAAAAACACTTCAACTTCAACTGCAGATTTTAATCAGGTTGGTCCTTGGAAGAAAATAGGAAAATATGACTGACTTGTTTACATCCTGTTGAACTAAGCACCAGAATTGTAAAGCACGAAGGAGATGCTGGTGTTTTAGCATCAAATATTATTACAAATAAATGTGTGTCTAAAAATTAATAAATAAAGAGACCGAAATACATAATGCTTGTTTGCGCAGAGAGCAGTTTCATTGTTTTTTCCTTGACTACTGACACCCACACAGCAAGAACGCCGCATGAGTTTAGCAAAGCTGCAAAACCACAAACTGCACTGCATTTGGGCAGCTGTTGGAAAGTGTAGCCAAGATTATTATTATTATAAAGATCTTGATATGTATGTTGAGACATGATTCAGAATTTTCAAAAAGCCAAAGGAACTACGAGCTTCAAACACTTAGCCATTGTCACATCCTGGATCAGACCGTGGTTATCTACAACAGTCGTGTTTCAAGTAATTTCTGTGTATTCTTACACGTTCGCAAATTGTTTCTCAAAGCCTTTTTGTTGAACAAGTTAACATGCTTTGCATACTTGATCTGCATATTCAGAGTGGTATATTTTTTTCAGTGTGTCATTATCAAGGCTTATTGTTCTTGGCAGGGACAATTCCCTCTTAAAGGCTTGAAGTGCCAAATGGGCCTGCACCATGTTTGTTCATGTACTGAGTGACATCTCTGGCTGCGTTCGTGCAGGCACAGAGGAATTCAGCAGAAAGTCTCTACCTGTGAAGGGAAAACCGCTGGATTGCCTTGACTAAAGATGTCCAGGACCCTCCTGTTTTATGAAATCTGTCTGCTTGTTTGTTCAGTTCTGCTTTATTAACCCCAAATGCCTCCCCTAAACTTTGTCATCTATGTTAAGTGCGACTGTGACGCACAGCCCCCCCCCCCCATGCGAGACATAAATCACAGCAGAACCAAATTAGAATCTAAAAAAAGGAACAGAGTGGGGTATTTTGGTGAGCCTTTAATAACTCAGCTGCTTGTTCTAGGTGGAACAGTTGAGATGGCATCGCGCAAAAACCCAATCGAGCCTCGGATAATGGTAAAGATAAAAACCTAAGATATATTAAAAGCTGCCCAGGAGAATGGGTTGTTCTTGCTCAAGAGGTACTTCATTCAAATTATGCTAAAACAAACACCCCAAACAAACAAATTATCTTTTTGGAAATTATATTGCAGCTTAGTTGTGACTTTGGTTTTGATATTTGTAAAATAATTCACGGGTAGAGTTTACGGTCACATTTTAGTTTTATAAGAGCAGTCCAGTTGGATGTAGTTACAACTGACCACACTAGAGGGAAGCAGCAGGAACAGACTTTCACTAGGTTTTTCTGGAAATTTCTGGAGCCGCCATCAGAAATACTTGTGCACGTGTGGACTACTTATGTGTTATGAGTCAAGTCACATCTTACTAAGGTGAACTTAAAGAAAAGAAAATTGGGGTTCACAGCAGCAAAAGCTACATGTGCGAATACCCTGCGAGATTTACTGCATCAATCAAACTACCACCTGAAATAATAAGATTTTAGCTCTCTGTGAATTGGTCTGAGAAAAGCAATGCAGAGTGTCTCTTTTAGTCTTAATAAAAAGGTTTAACAGCGACACAGGGGATTAATCTGCGCAAACACCCAAATGCAACTTTTAGGGCCATATGACTTCGGGCACAGGATGAAAAACAAGTAAAAATAAATGCAAAGAGATTAAACAGGAAGTGATGGCTCTACTCTTTAGTGGAAAATAAGACCATGACATGTCGTCACATACATTCATACCCGTTTTGTTTGATATGGCACTACACATTAGGTTTTAAATACGTCTATTCTCGTCACTTGTGGGCTGCAAGTTTTATTTCAGTACTTAAAATAGTCATTTGATGTCAGGAACCATCGTGGACAAAACTCAATTTCTTGTAAGAGCCTAAATGGCTAATTCACTTATTCTTGGGTTTCGCAGTCATTTAACATGTTAAACATCTTCAGAAACTTATCAGACACTCAGCCTTG
>CM022481.1:13936810-14011634 GCA_011952105.1 Coreoperca whiteheadi | reverse complement strand
GGGGGGCAGTTGGGATTTAAATAATAAAATGCCTCATTGGACACTGGCTCCACACACCAACTTGTCCTTGGAGCGAATAAATCATGCAGACTGAAGGTGGTAAGGAACAGGTCAAAAGTAGTGTGGAGATTAGCTTAAAGACTGAGAGTCGATGTACTGATGAATTAGGTCATTTATATAGGAACTTAAGATGCTACATGCAGTAATCTACTAAAAACAAAACTAAGCAAAAGATTGTACAACTGCATTAGACTTCATTTGTTTGACTGCACCATACTTGCTACTCATCACTTTGATTGTTAAACGTAGGAGTTATAGTGTAGACAAGACAGTGGAAAGAATACATTTGAAGTGTTATATCTCAGAGTCTAAATCATTTAGCCGAGAAGCAACACTATAGCATTTCAGAATTGATTTCTCTAAAATGGGAGCTGATTTGTTTTCCGCCATGCTCCACAGTAAACTCCAGTCCAACTGTAAAAACACTTTGAGACCAGCCCATAAGCAGGGTGGAGTACATTAGAATAGAGTTACATAACTTTGCTTTTTTCATTACCTCCTCTGTGACTTTTGTAATGGAGCATGTCTTTCAGCCCTGCAAAAAAAAAAAAAGGAAAAAAAAAAAAAAGAGTAGCAAGGAAAGAAAATCTTGGTTTAACTTACAATACAGTCTGCCTGTCAGCTAGTCAGCCACCAGCAAAGTCAGCTGTTTCCGCAGCACCTCACAATACACGTCTTTGTTGGCTCCATATGAGAGGGTCTTTGTTTGGTTTGCGCCCAACCTGTAGAGGTTCAGCTTCGGCCGAATACTCGGGAGGCAAATGGGACTTAAGCTGTTAATGTAGAACTCACACTGATATCATGAATCTTTTTAAAACTCCTCGTAGCTTTGGGTTCAGCTGGTAATCCTGGCTGACATTTTGTCAGCGTGTCAAAGTTATTCAGTGGTATCAATCATGTAGAGGTTTTGTCAAATTTAATCCACCCAGTGATTCGGTTTCGATTCGGCGTAACATTTCAGCAGCAGAGAATGAGAAATGGCAGCTGAATGTTTGCCTCTATTACCCATCTTTTACCTACTGGACATTTTTTTATTTTAATTCTTTATTTTTCTACATAAATACTGAACAGTAAGAGGAATAAATTTCTTGTCAGACTTTTCAAAAAGTCACTGGTCTCACTCTGCCTCTCCTCGGAGATTGCAGGGATGAGCAGAGTATAGTCGGCTCATGTTACACTGTTCCCATCTGTAACATTTGTTTTTTATTTGGCCATCAGAAGTTTCCCCAACTCTTGGTTTTACAGTAATTAGAGAGACGTCTTAATTCTCTAGCCACTTCCTTTAGGCCTGCGAAAGTTCTGCTTTTTCCCCGTCTGTCCCTCATTCCTCCCTGATTACATTAAAAAGTGCTGTGGTCAACCCCTCTAAACTCGCCCAAATTGTTGAAAGAAAGTCGCAGTGGAACGCAGGAGTGTTAACCCGCTCTGTTTTGACATGAATGCTTTTGATATCGTTTGAATCGTCTTTACGAAAACTAAATGAACATTTAAGAGGAAAACCACTCTGTAAATGAAGTGTAGAAGATAGGCCTCGGTTTATGTGATCATACCGAGGGGTTTCATGGCGTGCCTTTGCATGTGAAACTCCAGAGAGGAGTGTTTAGCTGCGGACAGTGTGAAGTTTGTTTTTTCACCAGCTTCTGACTAAGAAGATAACACAGCTGTCAAAGCTGTCAACGTTTGAATGCATTCTTGGAAACAACAACCCACATTTAGAAAGATGTTTGATGACAAGGACAGAAGACTGTAAATTTATCTTTTTGTGAATAGAATGCCAATACTATAAGATCACAATAAAGATAAACGATACTGTCGGATGGCTGCAATAATGAAAGGAGGATTTAAATGTATGGCTCATGTTACCACCAGACAGTAGGAGAATTAAAAGTATTTTTATACAAAACACCCCCAAAATTCAGAAAAAGATCTGTGTGGAACGATTATTTAAGTGCAGCACATCATAAATACACATTCAAATTCATGTGTACAAACTGTGACGTGCTTTTCAGCATGAATACCAAACAGTGATTACAAGAATACAGAATATCTAAAGTCTTTTTAAATGTTACATTTTTTTTTACTTTTGGAGCCAGGGTGTTTTTAGTGCATACATTTGTTTTTTAAACTTGATTTTGCAGAATAAAATGTGATTTAACTGGTAGTTATTTTAGTATATACACATTAAATGCTAGAATATTTAAGAAGGTGTGTGCACACTTTGCTTTCCAGTGATTATAATAAAAAATGTTGCATTGAATTTTAGTTAGCGAGTTCTTTTTAGGCTTTATTCTCTCGCCCTAATCGTACCCTCTCCTCCTCTTTTCTCTCTCCCCATAGCGGCGGTGGTGGCCGGGTCGGACATGATGCCGGGACAGATACCTGACCCTTCGCTGGCGGCAGGCTCCCTGCCCAGCCTGGGCCCGCTGGCGGGCATCTCGGCCACCACGCTCACTGATCAGCTCAAGCTGGCTGACTTCCGCCAGCTGGGCACCATGCTGTCCCCGCTGCATTTCCTGGGGAGGCTGGGGAAGAGGCCGCTGGCCATCAAGACAGAGGTGGGGATGAAGAGAGAAGAGGAGAAAAGAGGAAATAGTGCAGAAGTAGGGTGTGTGAAAGATGTGCATAGAGTCAGAGGGCAGAAAGAATGAGGCTGTTAGATTTGGGATGTTTCAAGGCCCTCTGTCAAGGCAGGTTTCATCATTTGCTAAAAACTTACATCTCAAGCTAATATTTGTCAGTAAAGAGCCAAAAAGATTCATTTCAGTATCACTAGGAAGTCATTCTGGTTTATGTTGTGATGGAAAGAATAAGAGAGTGACTGAAGTGTTTTTATTTTTTGGTGTCAGTTGCTCAGAAACAGTGTTTTAAATTAAATGTAAATGGTATGACAGGAGGCTTGGTATATAATATTATCTCTCTATCTAAGCATTACTGTCGAGAGTTGTAGATACATTAATCTGAGCTGGTTATGGGGCCCTTTTAAGATCAATCAATTCAATCATTTAATTTAATTTCATGTAAATAAATGTATTAAAATGGTAAGTATACACATATACAGTATGTAGCCATGATAAACTGATGAGATAATACAGTTGAAGTTTCCCCCTCTAGTGCTTACAACAAGAATTACTGCAGAGGCTGCACCACAGTTTTTTCCCCATCTAGGTGATCACTACTGTTGGTTGTAGGTTTATGTAATTTAGAGAGTATCTGATTTTTTTCCACATAAGATGAATTCATAAAATGCCTGTTTCTCATATTAATAATACACTGTGTTTTCAGATGGATGAAGATGAGGAAAGGAGGAAACGGAGACGAGAGAAAAACAAGGTAGCAGCAGCGCGATGTCGAAACAAAAAGAAGGAACGGACTGACTTCCTTCAAAGGGTGGGTTCATGACACAGCACTGCATACTGGTGAGCAGAAGCAGAGCAGCTCAGGGTGGAGATCGACATTAGCCTGACTTCAGTTAACGTGAACAGCTTGATTCTCCATTTAAGCCATTCAGCCCACAGCAGAGCTAACACAGTCAGGCTAATACAAGCCTGGTTTAAACAATCAGGATTACTGCACCTGCACAACATTTGATGTACTTATTATTTGTCCAGTAGTATCTAATAATTCAGCATCTCTTTGCAGGAATCGGAGCGTTTGGAGATGGTGAACTCTGACCTGAAGGCCCAGATCGAGGAGCTCCGTCTGGAGAGGCAGCAGCTAATGGTGATGCTCAATCTCCACCGGCCCACCTGCATCGTGAGGACCGACAGTGTCAAGACACCCGAGAGCGAGGCCAACCCCCTGCTGGAGCAGCTGTCTGCCGACGCCAAGTGAAACCAGGGACGCGGAGTCCCTGAAGCCCAAACTAGCACCACCATGACAGCCATTTAAATGAAAATATTTCTAAACAAGCACTTGAGCTCCAAGCTGAAGACTTTTGGAGACTCTGCCCAAAGACATGAGGTTGTACGGCCTCCTTAGTACTGCTACATGAGCTGGCTCTGTCCATTGGAAGACTGGAAATACCCAGTTTCATCTCTGCATTAAGTGTTGTTGTTGACACCCGCTGTGCCTAGTTGTTACTTCAACCATCTCTACATAAAGGGACCAATGGAAACAGTAGAGTACGAGTGGAAACAACGCTGAGGAAACACACTAATTTCAATACGGTGCTCTGTTACAAAAGCCCTGAGTAGATTGTGTGGCATTGTTTCAATACAGAGGCCCACAAAGGCTTAGTGTTCTGCAGTTTTCCTTTTGTATGCTAGCCGAAATATACAGGTGTAGAGTTTTTAGGAAACAATACTCAATGCAAGTACACCAGACGGAGTAGAGTTTTTTGTTTTGTTTTTGTAATGTTGATTTCTATACTCTGCCTCGACGATGGCAGTTACCGGTTGATCCGATTTGTGGTGACGCTGGCGTCATGAAAAGCACATATACACGAAATGTTTACACCCTTGTTTTTTGGACTTGTCTGTCCATTATTGTACTTGTTTTATACCGCTTTGTATACATAAACCTATATGAAATGCTTGTTAATCACTTGATGTGATTTGTCTTTTCAGTCTTTCCAGTCTGTGTCTGTCATGTTGCGCTGTCAAACAGCTATGAAAACAAGCAGAAATCTTTTCAGCTGGGCAGTATTTCAATGTCTGTTCTGGACCTGTATCTGCCATGTATGACTGGTACCCCGAATAGATAAAATTTTATTTTCTAACTACAAGAAAGAGCACGTCTTGTTATTTAGTTTTACCCCATCAGACATGCAATATTAGGTTTTCTTCAGTGGAATTAATACAAAAATGAAGTCTGGATTTTGTTCCTCCCAGTCATGACACTAGAACTATCAAGTGACAACAGTTGTGCAATCATGTTTTCGTCAGCTGAGGCACGTCGCCAAAATCATTGCTTTACTTTCATTTGCAAAACTCCAAAAAAGGTCATTCATGCTTGATTATTGCAGCTCCCTTTGTGCAGGTCTCAGCAGGAGAAATATCTCCAGAACAGAAAGCTGCTGACAGCGTTTTAACAAACGTGACCACTCAAGCTCTTGCTGCCCTTCACAGGTTTCTAAACGTTGGGAGGTTATTCTAAGATGTTATTACTTTCTTTAAAAGCTGCCTTTAAAGAGAAGCCTTTACCTAATTGTTACTACATATGGTCCCTCCTTAAACCTGCTTGCATAAGCCATAAAAAGGTAAGTGAAAGAAGTCCTCCGAAGTTAAGTTACATGTTACAAGACTTCTGCCATGATGCCATAATAATCTGACAACTCCAGGGGGTGTGGACTAAATAACAAGAACACCTGACGGTATACAGCAATGCAACACCGACACTTTACACTTGAATTAATACCTCTGATAGAACATAAGGTTTAGTGTGGGGACATTACTGTGAAGTCCAGCAGCTGCAGAGAGCAGGCAGCCTGCGGGCAACAGCTCCATCTAGTGGTTTGTTTTGTGAACGGCGTGATTTGCTGTGGACCCGATGAATCGTGTCGATTGAACACATGATGTTGTAACCAAATACTGATTGAAATGGGTCAGCAACTGTTAAGACAAACGTAATGGTTAACTATTGCATAGATTTCCTTTTCTCATCATTATTTTTGTCGACCTCCATCAATCGGATTTTTCTTCTTTTGAACTCCCTAGCAACAGCCGTTGGTTTCCTGCTGTTAAACGTCCATATTTTTCGTTTTTAAGTTAACGTTACACTTCAGAAAGGGACCAAACTTGCTCAGGTAGGCTACTGTTTTCTCTACTCTGCACAATACAGGACAGTTTACATGCCTGTTAAACAGAAACGTGATGTTTGTTTTAAATACTGATCCAAATTATAATAGAAAGGTTTCCTCAGAGACGTTGCTCTAACTTAGGACCTTCGTCTAAATATATCTAACGTTGTATATAAATAATGCTAGCTAGGAGTTTCTCGCCATCATTGCCACATAACAACATGGGGCTTCAACATACTCAGTGTAAAAACAGTGAACCGTATAAAGCTGAGCTAACATTAACCGCAAACTGGCAAGAAAAGCAGTTTCATACTGCATACAGTAACGGTGCAGAAAAGACTCTCTTACAAGTAAAAGTCAAATGCATTCAAATGTTTCCTGATGTAAAATTACAAAAGTATTCGCATCAAAATAGACTTAAAGTGCTCATTATGCAGAATGAACCGTTTCAGAATAGTGTATATTGTATTATACACTATTGCACTTTAACTCTGGAGCAGTAACGGTGAGGCTAATTTATATGGCTTACTCTGTCTGCTGGGTAGCTTGTGACTTTCTCCTGGGGATCAATACGGTTTTATCTTAATAAATAATACTACATTATCATTTATTTGTTGATTCGATTTTGTATTATTAATTTGAATCTGCAAAGAAACCAAAGCAAAAAAATGTAGCGGAGTAAAAAGCATATGCCTCTAAAATGGGGTAGAAGTATAAAGTAGCAGAAAATGGAAGTACAAGTAGGCCCTACCTCAAAATTGTACTTACAGCACTTGAATAAATGTACTTGGTTACTTTCCGCCAGTGGTATTTCCATAGTATTTCACCTCTTCAGCTGTAGTGCAGACACAGGTGAGGTTCTCAGGATCTTGTGGCGTGATGGATCACTGGGAGGAGGACGGTGTGGGTCTCCAGCTCAATGAGGAAGAGCAGCAGCCATGTGATCGGTCAGTCCTGCCCACGGGAAGCCGGGATCACATGGAGGACAAGGAAAAGCCAACCCAGGGCCAAGAGGGCGACAGTGGCGATGAGTGGGACACTGATCTGGAAACAGACCGTAGGTTACAATGACCATACAGCATAATTACAATGGACACAGACTCTTTGACCCCCTCACCTCTTATGTCCCGCTTCCTTTCAGAGGCCACCTACCAGAGACAGAGTTTGTCCCGTGCAGAGCTGTACCTGCAGGCCTGTCGGCGGACAGGGACCATTCCCTGTTCATCCTTCCTCCGCAACATGGGTGAAGCCAATCTCAACCTGAACCACTATGGTGTGGGAAGTCAGGGGGCCAAAGCTCTGGCCATAGTTCTGAAAGTAGGGGCCTTCAATCCCTTCACTTTAATGAAAAAATTCAACATCTCCAAAATTCAATGGCCATCATTTTTTTAAAATAAGGTTATGGGTGGGGTTGAGGTAAGGGTGGGTTGGTGCACTAATTTGTGGTGGAGTTTTTACTAAATTTCTTCCCCCTGTACATCCTTTTAAAGATACTAATATCATGATGACATATGAGGTCTTGATTTTCTTTTTTTGAATTTTCAATGCAGGGAGAAAAAATGTAGAGAAATGGGATCTGACAGGTTTTTCAGGTTTTTTCCTTCTTTCATGGTTCAGAGTGACAATGCCGTCACCAACCTTGAGCTGGAGGACAACGCACTTCGGGCAGAGGGGACACACTATCTGATGGAGATGCTTCACACAAACATCAGCATTCAGAGTCTAGTAACTATTCTAAAATTAACACGTTGAATATATCAGTTTGGAAAAAAAATCTGCCTGGTAGTTACAAGTGGTACGACATGGTACTCGTCTGCTTTGAACTTCTAGAGGAACAATATCTTTTTAAAATAACTATTAAGAACACACCAATGCTTTTTTCATCTCCAAAATGACTGAATGTCTTTACTTCAGAATCTTTCCAACAACCAGCTGCACCTTGAAGGAGCAGACTTGATCTCCAAAATGCTGTCAGACAATGACCACATCACATCCATCAAACTCTCAGGTGATAAACTAAGTCTTTCACCTCTCAAGATATTTGTATGTGCACTTCTGCACAACACAAGTGACAAGTGGGCACTTTTTTGGATTAGTAATTAAATTAATATCCCCTTCTTCCCCTAGGAAATTATTTTGATGATTCTGCTGCTAAATACTTTGCTGATGTTTTAGAGGTTAGTACAGAGTATTGACTGTTGAACCCATGTGGGAAAAGAACATTTGAGCTGCTGCATATGTTTTTCACAACCATATCCAAACTAATGAATCAAGAAACGGTCACATCTAAATGTGCATTAAGCTTCAGTCCAACATTTTCCTTCCCCTCAGGGTAACTGTGTGGTCAAAGAGCTGGACCTCAGTCACAACAAGTTCTGTGATACAGGAGGCGAACACCTGGGTCATATGTTAGGTACAGTAGTTTCAGTACATTTCTGACTGTATTAGGAGAATATCACTGCTGATGCCAAATCTTTTGAATGAATAAACAAACATATATCTCATACATTTGGCGCAATTGCAAACAAAATTCACACAAATATTATACAGAAGTTAAAGTCCAACTGAAATTTGAATAATTTTAACTTTCTCTGTAAGAATATAATGATACTAAAGCTGTTGCGCATATTTTCCAAAGAGGATAGAACTGTTTTTGGACATCTTGCGGGAGCCAAGCTTCAAGCCTCTGGGAGGGGGTTTACAGTGTCAGCAGCTGACTGCCACCTGAGACGCACTGTGACTTTCTTGGTGCACTACTGACCGTAGAGTGACAGACTGTAACGTTATAGCCTGTGGACGTTGATACAAGGCATTTTCCCACCTTTTTCAACAAGCCCACATGACAATAGCTATCAACAGTTGGCAATTTAAGCTATCTGTCCTTTTCCAACATTCGGTATTGGGGAAGACACATTGTGCTGTTAAGTTTGTATTTCACCCGGGAAAGTGGAAGCTAGCAAGGTCGGCTAATTAGTTTGCCTCTTTAAAACTCTGATAACATGAACATATTTTAGCAGTGTGATAACGTTGGCGCTGCTTCCCACCAGATGTTATGATACTATATATAGTGATTTCTTAGCAAAAATTAATTTTTATTGCAGTTTGACTTCTAAAA
Organism: Coreoperca whiteheadi; assembly: GCA_011952105.1. Lineage (NCBI taxonomy): Eukaryota > Metazoa > Chordata > Actinopteri > Centrarchiformes > Sinipercidae > Coreoperca > Coreoperca whiteheadi. Next base: position 14,002,722 of record CM022481.1, on the reverse strand, counting down.
AACTTGATGTATAATTTTTGGTTAAAGTTTCAAACATAATTTGACCATTTAAATTTGTTTCCTCTTTCTCAAAGAAACAAATGTAGGTATTGAAGTCCTAAATCTGAGCTGGAATCACCTCAGTATGGGTGGTGCAGTGGCTTTGAGTGCTGGGCTGAAGGTGACAAAACATAACACACTCAACAACAAGCCTTCAGTGTTATATTTAACAGTCCATTTCCTATCATAGCTGTTTATCCCTCACATTTTCCTTTCCTCAGGTGAACTCGACTCTGAAGCAGCTCCAGCTGTCGTGGAACGGTTTTGGCCACATTGAGGCAGAGTCGCTGGGTCAAGCGCTGAAACAAAACAGCACGCTGGTGCTGCTGGACCTCAGCAGTAACCATATAGACGATCAGGCTGTGACACTGCTCTGCCAGGGCCTGGCCACCAACGATACTCTCAGGGTCCTCAAGGTGAGCAGACGAAAGAAGGAATTCTGAGGCACTGGTATTTCAGATTGCGTTTGATCATCATCACGGTGATTTGAAACTTTTTGCACTCTATCAACCTGTATATTCATTTATGTTAAATGTAAACCTTGGTGTGTGCATATTTTGTTCAGCTCTCCGGAAATCCCCTGACAAATATTGGAGCTCTTACGCTGCTCAGAACAGTTAAAAACAACATGAAATCAACAGTGGAGGAGATCAATATTTCTGTAAGTGCAACAAGAACTATTTTCACCTCAGCATGTGAACTATGTACATGAATCTTGTCTGTATGGGAATATGTGATGATTACTACTAGTACTACTTCTATGCTCTGAACGAGCCTGTGTATGCGTGAGTGCAGACGGTGTTTGTGCGCGAGGCCTTTGTGGAGCTGTTGGAAGAAGCTCGTCAGACGCGCCCTGCTCTGAATGTTCGGTACAGCGTCATGATCTCCGTCACCAGGAACCCATCTGCCCTCCAGATCTTTCAGGTCAGTGGTCAGGAAGGTAGAGAAATCTGGTGACAGCCGAGTTTATGACTGGGATATTAACTAAATATTGAATGCTTATGCTCACAACCTTACACATAATGTCTCAGATATCCTAAAGAGATAATTTCTTTGCATGTATATTTTGTTTCCAAATTTGAAGCATGATCTGGATAATTTCATAGAAATTCCTTGAAGAGCACAATGTGAGCATCATTGGCTTCTTCCAGGCCTTGGATAAAGAAGGAACCATGAAGGTCTCCACCTCTGCCTTCAGGAAGGCTGTAAAGGTCAGGCTGACAATTTCTCACACTGCACTGAAAACGCCATAAACGTCAATGATGAGCACAACAAATCTATCACAGAAAATTACTTAACTGGGCTCAAGTATTCAGGTATTTCCTATTGTAAACTATTATAAAATGTTGTTGTCATGCATGCAGGTAGCTAACGTACCTCTGGATCAGCGACAGCTTGAATGGCTGATCAGGAAGTTTGACAACTGCACAGCCACCATAATCTACAGGTTAGTCTGTGAACTGGTGTATGTAGGAAGAATAGAATACTAACAAAGTACTTATAAAGTAACCTTTTATGAAAAAAAGAAAACAAATGGATGTTCGTGCTGGACCAAAATGATTTGTTTTATAGGGCCAGGTCACCCACATTAATAAGAAAACATGCCTTCCCACTTTTCCCACATGCTTTACCCCAGTGGCGTCCAAACATGCAGATGGTTTCAGATTCATTTGGCTGGGTTTTGAAAACCAGGATACATTTTGGATATCACTCGGGTTAAGTGGGAAAACATATGGAAAATAGCAGTTTAACAAAATAATCTGAACTCAAGGTCCACTTACAAGCTTTTTCTAGAGCTTTCCAAACACGACTCACAGTCTTCAGTGCATGAAATTTGCTGTAGTCATGTAGATTTTTTTAACTTTATTTGGGTGAAGTCACCCTTTAAATGTAGTTTGGGTGAAGTGATCGTTCACTCCTAAGATTTTGTGAACACACTGGTGCTTTAATCACTTGATTTTACCCAAATTAGCTATAAACAGTTTAAGAAAACGTGCAATTTACTCAGAGCTGTGTCTCTTTGTTGTTGCAGTCAGTTTGCGGAACTGTCATAGGTACAGAGACGTGCAGCACCACAAAGATGAGGGTTAGGGATACCAGAGGGGACATCTTCAAATAAAAGTTAATGGAGTCTGTTATTTGATTTTGCTCTTTATATGCTTGTAATGTGACTTTGCAAATTCAATCCATGTTTGCCATACAAATCTCACAACAGAGGAATTTAACATTTTTAAAAAATACAGAGATACTTCTAAGGAGGAGCAACTGACATCACAAACCCAATGGTATTGTGCACCACTGAATCTCTCTCACACACACACACACACACACACACACACACACACACACACTGTAATTCACGCCCCATCCTTCCACTATAGTTCTTCACTCAACCCAATTCTGTCCAGTGTGAATACTTGAACCTCTGACACCAACCAGCTGCACCCACCTCAGCGCTGCCAGCTGTTTCCGTGGCTGGGCCACAGGGTCCCCTGCCTCATTCTCTCCATCCAAAAATAATCTTCTGGTATGACAACAGAACAAGAGGAGGAAGAAAAAGAGAGCTGGCGTTCATATCAAAGGGCCGAGAGGAGAGAAAGAATAGGGCCAGATGCAAGCTAGTTGTTTGGCCACATTGGTTAGCGTTGAATAAAATGGCCTGTAAAGGAAACAGCACACTTATGAATATGCATGTGCAGCATTACTTATGCAGGCCCTGCAGGGTAGGATTATTAAGGGTGTGCTGATGAATTGTCTCAAGGTGTGATATCAAACAGTGCAATCTGTTTCTGTCAGGTGGCTCCAGTGGTAACTACAGAGGAGACAATGACGTGACGCACCGTCTCACCCGCACCTCTTTACTCGGGAGTCGTGTAAACGGCTTGACACCGTAAAATCATGGGTCATCAGGACACAGGACAACTCTTTAAAACTAACTTTACATTTCAGTTATATGCATTTATTTATCATTTTCACCTCTGAGCCTCAGAGGAGCTTCATATCACCTATGTTAAGAGACTCACTAAAGGACACTAATCAGGTGTTGCTGCAGCGGAAACGGTTCAGGCTCTACACGATTAATTTGGACATTACGGCTCATAAAAGTAAACTAAATTTATGCTTCCAGTTTTCCTTATAGGGCTTTTGCAAAGACATATCTCGTTTTGATAAAACTTGTTGAATTGTACATCAGAACATCATGTCTGTGTGAAATGATGAAAGATGTTCTTACCCTGGTGTGGGCCGCAATAGTCTCAGTCTCCTTGTTTCTGGAACTTAATAAAACGATCAGACAAACAAGTCATTTCTTAAATCCACATAACAGTTTTGTCTACTTTAAAAAAAATTACATTTAAAATTAGCAAGTAGAAATTCTCGAACTGGGATGAGTGTTTTACAAATGAACTGCACAAAATAATGATACTTTTAGTTCAAATAAAGCAATGTTTATCATACTAGCAATGTTTTTTGTACATGCACGAGGCTCATAAACTACATAAACAGAAGTTTATCTAAACTAAGATTAGGCATATAAAGTCAAATTGAAAGTTACTGTCTCTATCTCAAAAACAATCTTGAATCAAACAAACAATCTATATGGTCTTTATGGTCAAAATCAATGTTTGGAATATAAAAGAATACCACAACTGACTGATGTGAAATTAATAAGTGAACAACTTGACTTCTAGATGGAAAATGTGCATTTTATGTTTCTCAGCTGATCAGAACTGAAACTATCTGACCATTTTACATCTGTGTCTACAAACATTACTAATGTTTAACAACCCTTTAAATAGCATAAAAATTATTTAGTTGTTATATGGTGTTAGTTCCGGTATTAAAATATATGTCAATAGCAGGTTTCAAGCCTGTGTTTTGAATATGGTTTGATTTATATTATGTCTTAAAAATCACTAAGTTAGACCTTAACATTTTTTCTGCCTTCTCAGATTTTGTAGCCTACATGTCTCTTATCACCTGAGTCCTGGGCTGGTTCTGAACCAGTTTCTGTGTAAATTCAACTCTATGCCACTGTTTCAACAACTCCAACACAGTTATTTTAATACTGTAGATTATTCAGAAATAATGAAATCTATTATAAATAAACTTGCCTTATTTGGATGGGCCCCATGGGGCCAAGCATTCAGTGGATTTCAGTCACACTGCGTGATTAACATATACTCTATCATAACCACCAGTCCGGTATGAAATGTGAGACATGGCTGGGGAAGTTGTACTTTACTGGTTGAGCGTCTTCCTTTACAGTTCATGCTTCTCTATCAACCCCATTTAGACAACAGAGTCCAGATAGTGACAATATAAAAACAATACACCCTGTGAAGTTAAGTTTTCGATTTGGTCCATTTGTTGCTGGAAAGCTATTAGGTTTTTAGCTGGTAACTAAAAAGGCTTAATTTGTTCCCGACTGCATTCATGGGGGGTGAGTACACATAGAAAAGACAGAATTATCTAATACACGTATAACCAAAAAAGGATGTTAGTTGGACTTTGTTGTCAAAAACTTTATAAAGTGTACTCAATAATTTAAAAGTAAAAGTGTTTGAGAATAAAAATATAAGTGGTTGTTAATATTAGTATCGCCTTAAACTCAAAACACACTTCTTCCAAATCGTACTAAAACACAATTCTTTATATAATGGCATTGATATAATTGGGTTATTTAAAAGATAGAAAAAAAAAAATAAACAGAATAATTTAGGTAAATTATCTCTCTGATGTGGCTTAATGAAAACAAACAGCTCGCTGCCAATTTCTAATGGGCCATCTTTCATCTGAATGGACACAAAGACTTAAAACCCACATCTTATTGAGCAGTCCAATTGGAAATTCACAGATTTGGCCAAATTTTGAAGACGAAACAAAAACCTGCCAACAAACCCTTCAGATATCTATGCACCCACTGGCACACGCTGCCAATTAACATGATCTCGGCAGCGCTAATGGAATCTTGAGCGGTGATAAAAGTAAATAATTAAATTAGAGGAACCCTTGTATCATTGTTTGCTGTATTCAGGCCCATTAGGACCTCCAGTATTCTCATGGTAATGTAATGTTTGGGTTTTTTGTGTTCTCATAATGAATTCTGTGTTTTTCCTCCAAACAGTGTTGTTCAGACATTTGTGTAGGTGCTGGCAGAGAAACAAAGACGTACATTAGGACCCATTGTCCCCTGTGATTATGAAAGTAAACAGAAATGCTGAAGGGGTATCATACACAGCTGCACACACTTGAGTCTGTGTTTGTGAAGTGGGAGAAAGGGCCAAGCAACCCTTAAGACTTTGTCAGAGACGATCCCATTATTTGGAGCTTCTCAAGGGCCGAGCAGTAGGCTGGCTAATGAGGCTTTGAAGATCATTCTTTGGCACAGAACTCATCTGCAGCAGAGAATTCGGGAGAAAAATAGATTTGGCACGAGATAAAATGCTTCAAGCCAAGATCGACCACGAAGATGTTCCACGCCCTAGCCATGTGCTTTTGTTTTTTTTGTGTCCTTTTCAAAAAGACAAAGTCTGTTAGAAGATGAAAGTTAAGGTGAAATGTGCAGTCAACAGTTTCTCTGGTGCCGTGTACACTTGGCATTACATAAACCATCACAGGGCTGCAACCAACTGTTATGTTCATTATCAATTAATGTGTAGTCAGATAATCAATTGTTTGGTCTATACAACTTCGGAAAATATGCTTGTGAAAAATGCCCATCTTGTTTTTCGACAAGGTTGCGACAACGATTCCAACCCCCAAAAGATTCAAATTACGATCATATAAGACAAACTAAAGCGGACAACTTCACATTTGAGAGGCTGGAACCAGAAAATGTTGCAGATTAATGGATTAATCGACTCATCGTTTCAGCTCTAGTAAATCATTGTTGGACTAATGATAATACACCAAGTACGTACAAAGTTTGTAAAGTAAATGTGCAAGAAAAGTTTCAGTACATAAAACTCTTGAGATGTTTAATGTTTTAAATTGTTTCTTTAAATAGGTACCAGTATTTTATACATTATATATAGAGAGAGATAGAGATAGAGAGAGAGAGGATATTCAATTAAATATTATTTATATAGCCCAATATCACAAATCACAATTGTCCTCAAAGGGCTTTACAATCTGTACAACATACGACACCCTCTGTCCTTAGACCCTCAATTTAAATAAGGAAAAACTACCAAAAAAAACCCTTTTAACAGGGGAAAAATTAAATGAATTATCACAATGAAAACAGAGCTCAACATAAAAACCTGCTGCTAAATTGTATGTTTTGAACGTTACTCTTAACATATTGGCTATTAAGTAATAAAAAAACAAAAACAAAGTGTCTGGTATGTGTTTTGTACAGTTTCTGCTAATGAACAGTGAATCCATGTGTCTGTTTTACTAAAAGCTCACAATAGTTTGGTCAACATTTTTAGATTTTGATGGTTAAAGAATCTGCCCGACAACAGCAAGGCAGGTTTAAAACAGCTTTTAAAAAGACAGGACATGGATGACTGTGCGAAGCAAGAATGTAACTGAACTGAATCACCTCCAAACACGCGCTCATCAGACAGGTCGCTGACTCTTTTTCCCCAGACTGTTGCTAGTAACAATGACAAGCAGCAAACCACTGACTTCTTTCAATCCTGGGTTAACATTAAAAACATCTTAACTGATCAGAGTGAACTCCGCATGGCCCCACTGTGGAAAAAGTGGCTCAGGTGCTCCAACTAACAAGCAGGGGGGAAAGTCATGCAGCCAAATGTTGGCTGGAAAAGCCATTTTGTTTCATGATTACACAACGGTGACAAGGATGCAGCGAGTGTTTATCTACTGCTTCATATGTCCATCTCAAGAGCACATGGGTATAATAACAGACCCATATGTGAGTTATCCTCAACATTTTAAGCCTGTGTATGCCAATTGTTGTCGTAGGACGTGTAATGTAGCAAAACAATTACTGATAGAAGAAGGAAAGCAATATTTTAGTTTTGGTGACTTAGTCAAGGACCATTTTAAAAAAAGGGTCCAGTATGTATCATTTAGGGGGAGCTATTGGCAGAAATGAAATATAATATTAATAAGTATGTTTTCATTGTGTGTATAATTACCTGAAAATAAGAATGGTTGTGTTTTCATACCTTAGAATAAGGAGCGGATCCTGTTCCACTGCGGTCGCACTGTTGCACCGCCATGTTTCTACAGTAGCCCAAAGCGGACAAACCAATCAATAGCTTTAGATTGGGCCGTTCGCTTTATAGCAGCCACTGTAGTTTCTCCTACATGCTTGGAACGGGAGGGTGATCCGATCGGCATTCAACTGGTTGCAAACTGCAAATTCACCACTAGATGCCACTAAATTCTACATACTGGACCTTTAAGCATATTCCTAGGATTGCGGATACTTCCAGCTACTCTCTACAGATAACACAGTGTATTTAAGCTCCATATGAGCATTGGAACACAACCTCAATGTCCCACTGCAGTCTCACTGAACAGGTAACAGTAGTTGTGTAGGCGATTTTGTGCGTTTTTTTTGTGGCGTGGAGTTCATTTTATGCAGCTTTAAATGAGAGTAATGTGGTGGCAGAAACATCATCACATGTCCAGAAGCAACACCCGTGGATCTTCCACCACTGCCTTGATCTTGCGTAGGAAAGTGACCGCTTCTCTGCCGTCAACGAGTCGGTGGTCGTATGTCAGTGCCACATACATCATTGGCCGGATCTCAACCTGCCAAAGCAGAAAGCAGGTTTATAGTTTACTCACGTTTAAGTGCATTGGGAAAACCAGTAGATTCATAATAGTATGTATGATCATTGTCCGTCCAAACTGTCATGTAGCTCAATGGCTGTGTAATACTTGTTCTTACACAACTTGTTTGTTTATTTTATTTCGTGTGGTGTTTCATAATTTGAGTATGAAAACAAACTTACAACAGGCTCAGATGAGGTCTACCAGTAACACTTTTGCCAACCCAGTAGATAAACTAAAAGGTCACTCTTCACTGTTTTAACTGTCACACAGTTATAGCTTGTTTTGATTTTTCTCTTTTGAAACAATTTTGCCATCTGTATCCATGAACACATATTTCTCACCTTGCCATTGATGGCCACCGGTCGGTCGAAGATGCCATGCATGCCCAGGATGGCAGATTGTGGGGGGTTGATGATGGGTGTGCCGAACAAGGAGCCGAACACGCCACCGTTGCTGATGGTGAAGGTGCCTCCATCCATATCTTCAACAGAAAGCTCATTTTTACGAGCCTGAGGCACACAACACAAATGATTCACATTTTGGTGATAAAAATAAATAGATAGACTTAATTCAAAATATCATAGTTTTAAATGACAAATATCTGGAACTAAAAGCTTATCACAATAAAAGATAGAAAAATACAATAATCTTGGGATGTCTGTTATCCCGTATTGCACAAAGCTTTTTACCTTTTCTCCCAATGCATTAATGGCTTTCTCGATGTCAGCAAAATTCATGGTCTCAACATTACGGATCACTGGTACAACAAGCCCCTAAACAAATACATGTTATTCAGGTGTATTCATTGTTACCCAGCATTTGGCAGCAATGGCTTTTATGCAAAAATATATATAAAGTTTTATAGAGTCAAACGTCATACCTTTGGAGTTGCCACAGCAACGCTGATATCTACATAATCCCTGTAGACAATCTCTTTGGTTGTATCATCGATAACTGTAGTTAAAACATTTTGGGGATAAAGTTCGGTGAAAAAGAAAAAACAAAGAAACAAATACAGAAAGAATGGCATTTGGTTATGTACACTACACAACAGAGAGTAAAGCGAGTGGAAACAAACAAACAGTGGAAGCAAGTCTGCGTTGTCTTACCGGCATTGACAGCAGGTTGGTCAGTGAGAGCGTGTGCTGTAGCCTTCACAAATGCTGACATAAAACCCAATTTGAAGTTGTGCTTCTTTAAGAAAGCGTCCTTATGCACTGTCCTCATCTCCTGAATGTTGCTGAAGCAAAATTGAGGACGTTAGGAAAAGAAAAAATCCTTTGAGTTAAATATATCCTGTGATCACAGTGTGACCACTGGTGTCCAAATTACACACGTCTGCCATTAAATGTGAAGCAGGTTCTTTTGTATTGAGGCTTGTAATCCTAACTGGCTAGGGTTTAGACCAATTTAAATACAATGAGGAAAGTTGGAATAATCTTTTCAGGAGCTGCTGTGGCTCACCTCATGTCCACCTCATTGAAGGTGGTCAACATGGCGCAGGTGTTCTGAGCCTCCTTTAGCCTCTGTGCGATCCTCATCCTCATACGGTTCATCTTCACCTGGGCAGAAGGAGAACAAACCATCTGTGAACTACCTCCTTTAAGTGGTTTACATTTTGGTGGGCCATTACATAAAACTTTATTATTTCCAACATCCGTTATTACCCGGTTTTCGCCTCTGCCTCCTGCTGTTGGAGGAGCTGGAGCTGCAGCAGTGGGCTTGACAGCAGAAACTTGATGAAGAGAGAAAGACCAAATGTGACACCAGGACCCAAAAACAGTGCTGCTGGCCTACTCATATACATACTGCACAATAATGATAAATGCTTTCTGCAGCACGAAGATGTATATGCCAGGGAAGGAAACACACCAGGTTTGGCTTGGGCAGCCTGTGGTGGCACTGGAGGCATGGCAGTGGGGGCTGGAGCTGGAGGGGATGGAGGTGGTGGTGGTGGTGGTGGGGCTGCAGCCGGTGCCTCTGCAGCTGGGGAGGGAGCAGCTTTGGCGGCACCAGCTGAGGAAACAGAAGTAAAGAAGGACAACTATAGTATGGGTCTAATGATTCACCAAATATACATGTTGTCTCAATATGTGTCAGTGCGGTTATAATCTTTTGAAATGATTATGTTTTATTCATTTAGAGTAGGTTCTCAACAGCATATGTAACACACAACTACAGCAGTCATTACAAATTTATAACATGGTGAAAAAAAAAGAAAAAGACATCAGCTTAGCTCCACAACCAAAGCACTGCATTTGAATTAATATACGATATACTGTCATGCTTCGCACGTCAGATGTTACCTATTTAAAACCAATTGTGATAATTATATACTGCATATTATTAAGGGAAAGTAAGGCAGTTTGTGTTAAGACAACACTGATACATCTCAGCATAAGCCTTGGTTTATGTTGCTAAATAGAAAAAAACATGTTTTTGCTAAACAAAAAAAGCTTTTCTACTCAAGTATCAAAAATGTACTTTTTTTTGGTAATGGTACTGAAACTCAGGAATCACACTGCCACCAGCAAGTAAAAACTTACAAGTTTATTTACTTCAGTGATAAAATGATAATGGATTTTCAATTAAGCACACCTCCTTTCCGTAGTTTGAAGAGCGGTGTCCCTCCTTCTACCTTCCCTCCATCAGGCACCAGCAGTTCCTCAATTACGCCAGCTGCTGGAGAGGGGACTTGTACAGAGGTCTGGAGAGGACAAAATACATACGTTTTGAGTAACTTTCTCAGTTAAGTTAAATAAAAATATCTCACAGATGATTTTAGGTTAATATTCTTTCTTGTTCATACCTTGTCAGTCTCAATTTCACACACCACTTCATCTTCTGTCACGGAGTCGCCCACAGCTAAAACAAACAATGACAGAGCACGTATTTCATGTGCTAAAATATGATTACTTTTGACATTTGGCTCATGAGTAACAATGTGGGACACTGACATTATTTTCCCTATTATATGTTGACTTATACCAACCTTTCTCCCACCTCACATCCCCCTCTGTAACAGATTCTGCGAATGCAGGAGTTTTGACTGTGTATACCTCATCCCCTGTACAAGAAGAAAAACAGTTGCTGTAAGTTAAACACTGAGCAGAGTCGACATCAATACATAACACTGAAAACTGTTGCAACACATACTGTGAAAAGCAGATGTCTTGAAGTATCTGATGTGGAAGACATTCGCTGATGATGGAAATTCACATCTAAATGTGAAGAAAAAAAAACAATCATTTGTATTTTTAGACAAATGCAACAAAATGCATTTGCACAAACCAAATTGCCATACACACACACACACACACACACACACACACACAACTGATCAATATGCAGATGCTTCCCTCAGTGTTACTATACTTTTACATTTTCTGTACACCACATAAAACCCTTTTAAGATAAAATTTGGTGCACAGGTGTACAGCTCAGTTTATCATACATGAATAAAATAGACAGGCTGACAATACATCATTGTGCCGCAGAGTTTCTAAACATGAAGTGGTCACTGAGGGGCATTCAAAGACTGACAACAGAGTGGGAGAGAGCACTTACGGCTGAAAATCCCTGCAACCTAGCTGGCTGCAGACAGAGAGGCCTTAAGAAAAGAGAGAAAGAAAATCAACAAAAGCTGCAACTACTGCTCCCTAGGCTTTAACATGAGATATGAGTGGAGTTCTCTGAAAGCTGCAGTTAACCACTTATGGGCTCCTAAGACATCTCAGCCATTCAACAAGCATCACTTATTCTGCTTTGGATGATCCACTCATAGAGCTTGTTTATTCATGAGCAATAGAATACAGACCGCAGTCTTAGATGTTGCATTACCGATGAGGTTCTTAAATTTGAGCTTACGGTCTAGTCTAATTAGTAAGACGCACACTTACCGGATACACTTTGTCGGAACAGCACATTATTGGCCTGGGAAGATAAAAAGTAAAAACAGAAATGATCTACAGAGAAAAATAGAAAATCACATTTAAGGGAAAAGAGCAAATGTGCTTTGTCACACAGCAAATGCCACATATGTAATGAGTGTGCCTATTTTTTTGGCCATCACCTACTAAGTAAAGTGATTATGAGGGGAGATGCTTGAAGATCTGGGTGGCTTACCAAAGCCTGGTTCATTGTTATTATGAATGATCTGATCTCAGTAAGTGCATTTTAGTAACTCAAACAACTACTAATAAAGTTTCTCATGCACCGCTTACTGCATAGATGTAAGGGGGAACACAAACATCACATGTAGGGTTTCACAGCATAACTCTAAAAAGCATTACTTTTCAAAAAATGCCTCAATGGAAAATAATGCTGACAAAAACATGCTGCTGTACGCTTAACTGCGCTACACTGCTGTACGTAATGAGTCATGTTTGTGGGTATTTTGAGGGCAGTGCCTCCGGTGAAGAACCCTGTCTAGTTCTGGCTGCGTTTACGCGGATGTTTGTCTACTGCACTAAGTTTTTGAATCTGTTCCATTTGAGTGGTTTCCTAAGTCAGAACTTAGAGACACTCAGCTGGCAGGTTATTAGGTACGCCTAGCTAAAATTACTGCAGTATAATACAACAATACTGCAATAAATCCTACCTTCAATAAATCCAACACACTATATCTAGAGCTGAAACAATTATTGGAGTTAGTTTTGAAAGTAAAAATGCAGTTTCATTACAGTTTCTCAAACTAAACTAATCGATGATTAAAATGATCATTAGTCGCAGCCCTAGTTATTTATTAGAAACACTTGGCTAAAACAAGCCTAATACAATAGTCTGACAATATATCATATTTTCATTAAATTTATAATGGTCAGTTTTTATTGAAACTACGTTTGATTCAACTGTATGGTCATTTTGAAGTTTGTAGTTGGTGGTGCTGTAGAACTGTACTCCATTATGCAGAGGTGTTTGTTACTTTGCCTACCCTTATTGCTATAAATGGGGTGGACAAAGTAATAGAAACACCTGTCCATATAAGGCAATACAATTCAGCAGCACCACAAACCGCAGCCGCCAAAATGACCATTAGCATTAACTAGGTGTAATGAACTGCCAACTGAGTATATCTACCCAATTTATATCAATGAGGGGGGACTAAGAATCAGCATTATGCAACGCAATACAACAACTGAAGCAGGGAGAAGTAAAAATCAGCCCTTACAAGACACACAAGTTACTAGCATCGTGATTATGTTTCAGCTTCATTACCTGCTCAAAGCACTGAAAGGACAGCGAGGCCAAAGCCAAGTTATCGCCCATGTCTTGTTAGCCCAGTCTCACTCGACATACAGCAGGCTCTTTCTGTCACCTCAGTCTTACCACACGGCACCGTGACATGCTCACATTAGACTGCCAAAGCTGCTTCGTGCAGTGTCAAACCAGTTATTGAAAAATGTGCAACAATAAAATAAAACAGCCCATAATATATCTTACAGGGGACAGAGGTTGTAGTGTATTAGCTTGTTATCTAACGTTAGTCAGTTTGTTATGACTTGAAGGCAAAAGCTAACGTTAAGTGCGGCTTTTATCTTGAAAAAAAAAGCCCCACTTTCACCTGCCAGAGAGTTAAAGGGATGCTGTTCTCAGCTTCCTCTCAAACCCGAGCTCACTAGCTGCCTGTGAAGCTGCTAGGGTCTTTCTGCCCTTGGTAGGCAAGGCCCTGCTCTACGAGCTAACGTGTGTTGAACGTTAGCTGCCAGCTAGCTGTGTCTTGTTTTCATCGGTCGAAACTGTTTGAGTTACTACACAGGCTCAGTTCACTGATCTCTTCCAACCTACCTGGCTCACCGCTGACAGAGAACGGCCAAGCGTCCGGTATACACATCTGGATCGCGATAACATAGCGCTAGCTGGCGGCTGCGTCCCTTGTTTGACAGCAGTTGAAGGAGCAGTACGGAAGCTCCGACTGGGAGGAACCACTGCGGCTGGCCGGGAGGGGTGTACCGGTGTACCGGGCGGCGGGAGCTGGGACTTATTACAAATTATACTGCACACCATGAATTGGAACCTGACAAACATTATGATAAGGGCGCAATAAAAAATATTTTTTTCAAGTGACAAAATAATAACATTCACTTAAAGGTAACAGGACTGTACCATTGCCTGCATTAGGTAACGTTAGCGATCCAATTATTTCGAATTAATTTCACAACAGGCACAACCGCTATGTTTCGGAAGAACACAATAGATACAATTTAAATAAAGCATTTATTCCTCACTTAGTCCATTAACTGTGGGTTGTCCTGTTCAAATATTATATTTAATGTTATGATGTGCAGGTAGGAATGGTTGGCGTATTAGACCACACCTCCTCGTTTATGGAGGGGCTCTCGGTTGGACCAGTACAAATAATTGAGTCATTTCTCCTGAAAGCACCAGACCTGCAACCTTCTCGGGTCCTTTTCGACAGGCAACAGGTGGGTTTTCGGTTGTATGAGACTGTACGCAGCTGTGCTCCTTCTTTTTTTTAGCTACATGTTTAAGTTTGTTACTCTGCCATATCAAACTAGACTGTTAAACGTTTATTTCAACCATTGAATTGAGTCTGACATTTTTAATATAACGTTAGCTAAACAAAAAAAAAAAGAGATGCAACCGAGAAACTTGCAAGGCAGTCTACAGCATTAACGTTACACGGATACAGAAAAGTGAGGAGACAACTTTAAATATTTGAAAAATGGTGTCTCTGCTAGTTGTGAAAGAAATCTGTTAATATACCAAATGCTAAATTCACATATAACATTTTCTTTTATCTGGGCAATATACATTATTGTGATTTCAAATTCTAAAGCTGAAACGTATTTCAGTTCATGTCAATAAAATAAATAGCCAGTTTTATATTGATATTTGTTACTGTGACATGTCCAAGAATTCCAGGAACTAATTAGATTTTTAATTTCTTACAACACATGTATTATATAATTAATGATAGTGGGTTTTTTTTATTTTTATTCACTATCGTCTTTTTTTTTTTTAACCCAACAAGCATGAATCCAAGTGTTTGGAGCAAAGGTATGTATTCTTCCAGCAACATTTGCCTTGACGGCTGCACTGCAGAGCACCTCTCCTCTTTTCAACCTGACCCCGCGCCGTCAAATTCAGATGTGTCCGGTGTTTCTGTGACTTTACACAAAGACCGTGAGCACATAAAAATGTTACCAGAGAGTGCTTATTACAGCAGCTGTGATGTTGGTTCAAGTTTGATGTGTTCCAGCCAGCTGGAGCTCAATCCATCCAAAGACACTGGACATTTATCCACAAGAAGGCACCCATCTCCTGCATCCAGTTCTTGTGGTCACCATGACTGGAACTTAAACAGTGGTCATCAAGCAAAACGTGCCAGAGTGGAAAATATCATCAAAGGCATGACCGGCTCTCCTGGTATGCACTGCACAAACGTGACAACAAATCAGCATGAGGAGTCAGATGGGATGAAGGAAAATGAAAGGATTCACGAACTGCCTTTACATTGGGAGCACGTGGAAAGAAGCGGATCGAGTCACAGCAACCTCAGACAGCTCAGAACAAGGTTCAGCCATGCGGATGGAGTAACCGACACTACAGACAAGGACGAGAAATATCCCACCTGGAACAATTCTCCTGAAACATCTCCAAGGGACGTATGTACAGATTCATACAGTGAGTTTGAGGGCAGCTCAAGTAGAAAATATCAAGGATGGAAGAAGGTGAAGCTGATGAACTTCTTCCAATCCAAACCTGATAGAATAAAGCTAATGGCAGATGTTTTAAAGTACGAACTGTCCAGAGCTGTCAGTAGGAGCGTTGACTCAATTTTCAAAAGCATGCCGCTTTTGCAGACACCGCCAAATGACGAGGGGAACGTAGAGACTGATATGCCTCTTCAGTCATCAGTTTGCAAAGATTATAATTTAAGACTTTCGTGCTGTGGGAATGCAGAGGTACACGTCCCAGATGTTCAAACCGAAGCCCTGTCTCTGGTCGTGCAAAAGCCTCGACCGGAAAGAGCCGAGGCTTTGGCCGACAAGTTTGCCCCCCAGCCCAGTTCGAGAGCTCACCATCGTCCCAAACCTCTGATCCCCTTCAGTCACAACTCGGCTCTGCATGAAGATCCGCCGTCAGAGAAGAATCACGACACTGCCCGTCAATATGCCCTCGGGTGCTTGCAAGATGGGTGCTCTGAAGTTGGTCGAGCAAAGTGTGATGCACATTGGAATTCGGTCAAAGTGAGATCGAAGGTCAACTCCAGATCTGTCCGAAGCCCACAGACTCCCACTGTGTCGGTCGATCCCATGTTCTTTCAAAGCCTGTGTCTCCCTCATGTCAAGATTGAGTCCGATAGCCAGGTGAAGAATAACCTGTACATGCTGAATGTATCCTTTACAGGTTTCTATATTGATGTATTCTAATATTTGATTTTATTATGTTCTCTTGTACCTTTAAGTAGCAATCTGCAGGGACAGAACAAAGAATTTCTTTCCTTTATGTAGCTTCAGAAGCAGCTCCTTTAGACACCAGTAATAATTCTTCCTTTGCCCATTTGAGGTCCAAATAACAACCTATTCTGCTTCACAAACCATACCATCATCACCCCAGGCATGTGTTCTAAAATGACTCTGTTCATCAACAACAATTTTCAAGAACTTTGCACTTACAGAATCCAACAAGTCCTCCCTTTGATCTTCCAACCTTTGCTGAAAATTGCAGTCTCTCTGTTTGTCCTGAGTTGTAATGATTTCTTGGAGAGAACATTTTTTCAGCCTCATTAACAAAGAAAAGTCACACCATTTCTTATTTCTAGGATGTGTGTGTTTTACCCTTAACACTGGTGCATTTAGGAGGGTCTGACCACAAATCATCTGAAGAAAGCAAAGATAATATTCTTCTACACTCGCTACCCGAGCTCACTGGTGCTGAAGATGTGTTTCCATGATGTGCAGGTGAGAAATTACTTGCAATATTGAGCACCAGTACAATTCTTTCACAAATCTGTCATTTTAATGTATTGTATTTACAAAAAATGACTTACTTTTACTAAAAAAATACAGATAAGTGTATAGCAGTCTTGGGAAAGTTGCTGTATTTTGCATTTAAGCAGACTTTTTTTTTGTTTGTTTTTTAGAGAAAAAACCTTCTGTCTGAATCAAAAAGCAGTCTAAAAATGACTCTTTTTAATGTGCTGCATGTT
This sequence comes from Coreoperca whiteheadi, assembly GCA_011952105.1. NCBI lineage: Eukaryota > Metazoa > Chordata > Actinopteri > Centrarchiformes > Sinipercidae > Coreoperca > Coreoperca whiteheadi. The sequence goes on along the minus strand of CM022481.1, from coordinate 13,985,753 downwards.
TTATGATCCCAAAGTTAATGAAAGCATTTTCAAAGCAATTTTTCTGTCCCCAGAATAAAAAGTTCCACACGTTAAAACAGTTTGTTTTTTATTTGTCAATTGCATTATAATCAGGCAATCAGATCAGGAATACATTTATACCGCTACTACGTTTCTGTAAAACAAAATGTGTAAAAATGGCAACAGAGAGATGTGGTAGCATACAGTTTATTCTTATTTGCTTTATATTTTTAAATGTACACCGTAAAACATGTTTAGCAGTTTCTCTCACATAAAGACAAATTACACCACATCAAATTACACAACAGGGATTTTCATCATTTCACTTACCAGTTTTTCTGTTTTGTCCTCAGTTCACACGCTGTATCACTTCTCAGCTCATCAAGTGGTTCAGTAACTTCAGAGAGTTTTACTACATCCAGATGGAAAAGTTTGCCCGACACGCTCTTGTAGAAGGAGTGGCCGACGTGAGGGGTCTGACTGTGGGGAGAGAATCAGAACTTTTCAGAGCTCTCAACATGCACTACAACAAAGCCAACGACTTCCAGGTAACTGATACTACTATACACACTATAGTTCTTACTGCCCTGAATGTACAAACTCCTGGTAAGATCTTGCTGATATCATACAGATTTGTCACGCAGTTGTTTGTTTTGCCTTCAGTGAGGTCGTTCTATTGTCTCATTTTAATCAGGTGCAGTCCTACACACAATTCATTTTTGTTGGATGCTGTGTGTTGTACTTTATAATTCTAAATGGTCTCAAATCTTCAGGCTGCTTTATCTCCTCATTTGTAATGGGTATAGATTTTAAAAGAAGTCAAAAACGGACAGTGGCTTTACAAGATTAATTTAATTTAAGTGTTCCTAATAATTTGTAGGTTTTACAATAAACATCTGATAGTAAATTGCTTTATATGCTATTTACTGTAAGTACAAAGGTTTAAAAAAGGATTTAAAGGCATGCTTCATTATAGCCAGAGGTCCTGCATGTGTCAACACATGTCTACTGTTGGCTATATTAGAATTGTTAACACATACAGATAATTCCAAAATGATGTGTAAACCACAGAAAATAATTTGTGCTAGGTGGGTAATATTTGAAATGTATCCAATTTTGTACATTTAAAATAACATTTTAATCATTTTTATTAAAATTTTCCAACGTGTGAATTTAATCATATGGTACTCAACAGTATAACTACTATAAACAAAACATACCAAAACACACAGATACTCAAACTTATCATGAAAAAAGAGAGTCACCAAACTGGCACATACTGTCTACTGAGGAGGGGGAAGGTAGGGGAGGCAGCTCGGGGAACAAATGCTGCTTCATGATTAGATATACATTTTTGTTCAAAGTAAGAGAGAACCGGCTTCGAGAGTTTAAAAAAATAATCTGGCTGCGCCACCTGTGGCGCTTTTAAGCTTGAGATCGTAACATTTAGAGTGCAGATTCCATGCTGATTTATTTTTGGGTACTCTGCTTTATTAAATAGTTCATTGAGTAGAGCGAGAAGGGACGGCATGCGAAACATTAGGACGTCTCAGGTTTCGTTCAGTTTCTAACAGTAGAGAACCCATATTAATATTAATGAGGAAAAACGTTCTTACTAGTAAGCTATTAAGTTTCCACTATATTAGTGGACACTAGGAATAAAATAGCCTAATCTGATTATATTATTAATCAAAAGACCATGACATGTAGCATTAACAGGGAAGACCACCGATTCATGTATTCTTATGCATGGGGGGGGGGCACTGTTTCTCTGTAATCTGGGAATTTATAATGCGCATTGTTCATGTTGACCTGTTTATATGCACAGTGACCACAGCTGGTCAGTCAACGCATCAACCAGCCTACATGTGTACTCTTCCACACAGACGGCCACATATTTAACATGTAGTAGCATAGCTTTGATACTAATTCTATTAACTGGTACAAATACCACACCATAATAATACGGCAGGGAGAACTACCAAAGGACAGTGAGACTAGTGGGACTAAAAATGAGTTTTAGAAGAAGAAAAGGAAACTAAACACTCATATGAAGAACTTAATATGATCTTGAGGATTTGCTACAAAATAAACAATTAATTAATATGTATGAATTTCATAACTTAGAGTAAATGCTATCATAATGAAGACAGCTGATTAATAAATGTAATAAGGCCAACTATAACACAAGAAGCAGCCTATTAACTAAAGAAGCATACTGTGACGTTCATGTCACAATTAGTATTTTGTGTCAGTTTTTTTCACTAAATTTGAATATTTATGAAAATTTTATTTTCAGAAAATGAGAGTTGGACTTCTAGTGAGGCAAAGTTATTTCACACAGTGACATATGTGTTGTGGCATATATGAAAATGGCAACTGTCAGGTTCATTATATGACTTTATGCTCATTCTAATCAGTGATGACTGAATTTCACAACTTGACCTAGACATTATCCTGGACCATGTAAATCCAATAAAAAAATAAATAACAACAAACAAACTCCATATGGTAATTTGATGTATATCTTATTAAATGTGCATTTTCCCCACTGTTTTTTATTGTGCAATAAGGCAAAACAGGGTTTTTGCAGGGTTCACCAGGTTAAAGACGTTTTAATCCCACAAAGAGCGCAATTTAATACCCATTTCATGATCATACCTGCCAAGTATGAAAGTATGATGGAAAACCAGTATGGACAATATATCCTTGAATTATTTAGTATTATATCAAATTTATTTCAACAGTTCCCAGCTGCGTATAACAATAATTCCTAATGAGTTTATTATGCATTAATTAAATTGGACCCGGATAGTATTAAAATCGACAGTTGTCCATTATTAGTCACTGAGCTTCCTAGCTCCACAATAAGGACTGAACAGCCTACTGGTTGGTACTAATTTTTGGTTTAAAGGTGTATAAAATCAAGAGAAAGTATTTAAATGAAATGTAAGATTGTTTTTTTTGAGGAAACATTCTACAAAGACAAATGTAAAAGCAATGGGCAAAAACATAAAGTTAGCTGTCATAGTATCACCATTTGGCTGCTTTGTACTTTGGTTTTTGTTTCCTGATGAGTGGCAAAGACATTCAACCTACTGCTCATAATATATGTAGTGAATACTTGGAAGGAATTGAATAAAAGGTATCAAGTGTATTTTTTGGCTAAATGGAAGTTATCACTATATTGATGACACATACGTATGACTCCAGTGAATATACATTGTTGAACAGATTATTGAAGGATTATCATAGATGTATTGGCTAAACAGGAACATATGTACTTGATTACTATGTAAAGATGAATTCTTATAGACTATAGCATAACAAAATGTGGTGCTTTTGTTTGCTCCTGGCATTTTTAGATGCGAAGCCTCTCTACGAGCTGTAGGTGAAACTCACTCACAGGATCACGATTAGCTAGGCACGCTCCACTATGCTGTTTGCAGTCACACGACTCCGATGATGCTCAAAATTCAGAATGAGGCAGGAAGAGAAAGGCAGACTGGACGAGATGAAGGAAAGCCCGTACTGTACTAGTTATTGTTTCTCATTGTGTTGTCCCAGTCAACATGTGTGTGAAGTCTGGAATCCCCCAATTCATTCTTAAATTATGGCTAAAAACCTATTTGAGGTCACGACCTTTGAGCTTCATGAAGTTGGCTATGAAGTCCAAGTATAGGTTTGTGCCAAATTTTAAGAAATTCCTTCCAGGCTTCCTGAGATATCGCATCCATGAGAATGGGACAGACGTGAGGTCATAGACCTTGACCTTTGACAACCAAACTCTGATCAGTTCATCATTGAGTCCAAGTAGACATTTGTGCCAAATTTGAATAAAAAAAATGATTTTCAGTATCAGATGCTCTTTACACCAGAAGAAGAAATCCAGAAACATGTATGATGTAGGACAATACAACAATCCTGGAATAAGTACTACCTGACCAATGTTCATTAAACTCACCAATATCAGTTGAAGCTCACCAGTGTTGGTGACAAAAATGTAAAGTTTGCCTTGAGGTTAGAGAAAAGGCCTCAGCAAACTGGAGGATTTTTGCCTTTTAGAGTCGGTGCAAACCTGACATTGTGGGCCTGCGCACATCGAATACCCAAAATAGACAGGGTCCATCCACTGGGGAGCATAAATGTACTCAAATGATTTAATGGCAGATTCACTCATTAGATTCTGATATTTGTACAAATAGGCCTTTTGACCATATGGTGGTAAATAAAAACATCACAGGGTCTAAGGTGTAAGTTTAAAACAAACAAATGAAGTGTGGCAGAACTGATTCTGCAGCCTTATTTACAATGATAGACTACATATATCAGCTCATTGCATATATATCAGTATCGGCGTATATGTCAGCCAGTAAATGACAAGAAATTGAGGAACAGAAATGCCAAAGATATGTTTTCAAACAGTGTCACCATTCTATAGTTTGTCCACCAGAGAGTAGTCCGTATAGTCCCAGTACATTTCTAGGTCGTAATTGTTGATAAAACAAATTTATGGGAATCAAACAAAAAATGTATGTATATATGTCATAGAAAATGTATATTGGCCGATCATTATCACGTTTACTCTCAAATATTAATATCGGTTTCAGCATGGAAAATGCTGTATCGGTTGGGCTGTAGTTTTCAAGGAGGATTGACAATTTCATAGGCAGGTATATTTTCAGAATAAAATAAGTTTAAGAACATTACTGCCAATCTGCCTTACCAGATTTTCTTTTCTATAAGCGTGCCATATAAGACCTCCTTCTCTCACTTGAAAAGTTTCCATACCAGTAACCAGCCGAGCATTAAGTATGGGACGTTTGATATATTTTTCTCACCAGCTCCTATATTGTTTCAAATTCAACAGAAAAACAACTGAAGGTTCACATTAAAAAGTAATAAAAGAGTAAGATGTAGGCTCTTGTGGGTACTGTTGTTGACGCAATTAGTCAATGTCATTGTTCTCAATTAATCGTAGTCCCTTTGCTAATTGTGACTCGTTACTTACCTTGATTTGCCTGATTCTGATTATCTTAAATTCAATGGCAATCTACAACACTCCCCCTTCAAATTGTCAAACACACACACACACACACACACAATGTTGGGAGCGTGAACGGTATGCATGCAAGGTTTTAACGTTCATGTCTTTTAATCTTCTGTGGATTCACAGGTCCCTGACAGATTCCTGGAGGTTGCCGAAATTACACTGAGAGAATTTTATGTTGCCATTTCAATGGGCAAGGATCGTGATCCATCGTGGAAGAAAGCAATCTACAAGGTGATCTGTAAACTGGACAGTGATGTACCAGCAGAATTCAAAAATCATCACTCTGGATGAGAACCAACAAAAAGACATCGTGTGCCACAGTGGTTACTGTCACAATGTGGACTTACTCGTGCCTTGAGTAGCAAACTAGTTTGTGTTTAATGAAGAGGACTCTATATTGTAAAAAAATGTGAAGTGAAGTACATGCCTGTACATCTCCAATCTCCATACACATGGCAGACTGATGGCTTAGTTTATCAAAGGCATCATGAGGTAGATCGTCATAATATGTATATTGCTATATCAGCCATATTATATAGCAATAACACATTTTGTATGATTGTGACAGTTTTAACAGTGAAATGTCTTCAAGTATCAAAGTGTAACACAACAGATTTTTTTAGTTTCCGATAAGTATTTTTCTTTAATAAGCACAAAATAAGGTCCACGCCACATAAGACATTTTTTTTTTTATATTAAGCAGATCTCATTATTGCTATTCTGTATGTATGTACAGGATATATAACATGGAAATTACATGAATTCTAAAATGACTGAATTAGTAAATTAAGTCTATTATATCCCTTGCTCCTAACAAAATATTGTTACAATCGCAGTGTTTCTGTTTCTCTTCCATACTTACCATGAAGATCCAGCCACTTTCCAAATGATAGAGTTGCTGGCTGTCCATAGGCAAATCAAACATGGTCTTCATCAGTGGTTCTGTGTGTCTGGTCAGAATTGATGATCCTGGCTTTGTCTTCAGTTGTTGATAATCCAGATGAAAAATTCTCCTGTGAGAAAATGCTGGAACTTTTGCTTCACAAGTGCAACGTTTGGAATGGTAAAATTTATTTCAAAAAAAGAATACATCTGCTTACATTGCCATATATTGACCATGATAATCACACTCAGTGAGACTGAATTTGGTTCATTTGAATACAGATATGTGTGCACACGTAGGAATTGCACTGAACACAGATTGCAATGAAATTCCTTGGAAAACTCAACTGCAGCAAGACAAAACACACGTGATACTTTCTTTTAATTATCTTGCTGTCAACAGTGAGTTAGAACAAGGGTCAAACAGGCAAACACTAGGACATGTTAGTGTGCCACTGTATATTTAAAAATGACAGCACAAAGCAGTTTGTATATTTTTCTCAGATATATATATATTTGCAGCCAGTTCTCAGCTTGTTTTTAAAGTTAAACTGACTTGTGAGACACTTTTTTGATACACCTGTAAACAAAAATAAAAGCTCCTAATTTGCGTTGTTCTTTCTCACTTACATTAATATTATGGTTAATTGTGGGCTATGGTTATGTGCATTAGTGATAACATGTAGTAATCAGCTGAATGTTGTACAGGTAACATTTTTGTATCTTGACTTTGAATGTAAAAATGTTCTAAAACATTGGCAAGATTATAAAATTGAATTCAAATGAGACATAAAAAATTAAACACTATTCTTGTCATGAAAAGCCACTGTGGGCTCTGCCTGGTCATTAAAGATACCAGTCTTTAAAACCCCAAAGTTCCCAGTACTCCTGACTTTTCTTCCCTGTTGCTCACCATGACAATTTTGGTATCTTTGAGAACAGAGTTCCTGACAACCCCATGGATCTTGCATTTGTTACCGTACTTGCAAACTTACTACAATGCTCAAAAATAATTGACTATTATACTAAGAGATTATAAACAGAGTGAGTTCGTCCGTTTCAGTCCTGCAACCTGCACTTACATTACAACCCATCTTCTGACACTGGCAAACCCATTCAAGCCAAAGAAAGAAGTTGAGCCAAAGAAAATGCTGCAACAAGCACGTACATAAAACAAACTTGTATTTTTTTCAACGTCTTAGGACTTAACATTGGCACCCTCTTCTTAAGGGCAATTACCTAGTAGTATTGTTTATTTAAAAATCCAAAATACTTTGATTAAAAAAAACCAAGGAGAAAATGGCAAATGCACCATTAAGGGACTGGGATCAAATGTACCTACATGTAGGAAATTGTCATGTAAATTCTCTAAGTCAACATAGATGTGTGGACATTTTACATGTACATAACAAAACATTCCAAAAATGTCATGTTATCTTTTACTCTCTTACTTGGTCCTCATGGTCCTAACATAACCAGATACAGTGATTAAGCTGATAACAGGCATCCTTAAAAAATGTCACAGGGGCTAAACAAGTGAAGTCGGACAGATGTAAACAATTACAGTATTCTGTAGGTACACATTCTGCCACACACTTAGGGCTTCTTGTTGATGAAGCCCAAATGGCAACGCAAGAAAGACTCCCGAAATTGTTGATTTTGTGAATCTTTTATTGTCTTTTTTTTGTTTTTCAAGTATACATGGACCAAGAAACAGTACTACAGGTATACAGTACAGAAAGCATGAAGAATATAAAACATGACAGGATACGTGGCCAGAAAAAGCACAGAATCATAAACTACAAATTTATTAGTGAATAACCAGTGTCCGTTTAAAAATAAGACAAAGAAAACTAGACTGTATCCTTATCCATGAAATAACTACAAATTTGATAACTACTGGTGATGTCACCTTGATGAGTCTCATCTCACCACAAGCTGAGCTTCAGTGTTTTCACATGTTAGACACCTGCAGGGGAAAAAAAGAAATCATTGATAATTTTGCCAAAGACATTTAATTTCTGCTATTGCTACGATCAACTTATTCTGTTATATATGATAACTAGAGAACTTGTAAATTCAGGTATATTCAGACACACACTATCCCTTTACGGAGTAACATATGTGGCTCCAATAAAACTTAGTGAGGCTACTTTTGAATTACTTGTAGCATTTTATTTCCTATTCACTGCGCTTAAGCTTGGAAATGTAAGACGTGTTAAAGTCTTTTTGAAGAAAATGCTTGCTGAACAATGGTGAGATAAGACTGGATTAAACGGATTCTGCAAAATGTTTTTTTTTTTTTTTAAACATATACGTCTGAACTAACAATTCCATTCACTTGCATATAAGAAAATATTGATCCATAAAGTACATTTTCAATGGATGGCATGTAATAAGAAAAGGCCTCAAACATGTTCCCATCAAGTCATTAAAAGTGTTTTTAAATGTTACGTTTTGGATACTAATCACAATTTGTATTCTCTAAAAGAAATTATTACTCTTCTAATTTTTCGCCGCCATCAGTAACATCTATAGCCATCCTAACAATAATAAACAAAAAAATAAAATACATACCTTTAAATGAAGGGGGGGGAAGGGGGATAAGATTATCTTCTTAGAAATATTTGGTACGGTTGAGAGCTCTTTGTGCCAGCTTGCCACTCTCATCCGTTATTCTCTCCCAATCCGTTTGACCCACCACAAACCCGATGGCGCGCTTTCGATCCGCATCCTTCTGCTCTTCAAGATCAGCCCATCGAACCTTAACAAAAAGGAGAGCAACCAGGGTGTTTCTGTTATGATCAGGAAATGGATGAATGGTATCATTTAAAATAAATCAGTTACATTATTTAACATTTAATATTATACAAAATGGTGTATTTCCAAACTGGAGTTCCTGGATTTTTACATTCACTTTTTTCTTGTTGCCTCACTGGCAAACAAACACATTTGAAGATGACTAAAGCAACGGCTCTGTAGCGCAGCGTGTCAATTTACCCTTTTCTTTCCTGGTTGGGACATGCGAGTGGCATAGTCATCTGGCAGCTGAAGGTAGTGATCCAGGCCTGCCATGTCTTCACGTTTCCTCTTCCCACTGCTCCCCAGGCCGTCCAACTTGTCTGTATAAATGGAAGATTACTTTTCAGGTCAGCTCTGCCGTCCCGTAAAAACTTTAACCTCATCATCCTAACGTTCAGCGAGTCAATGTTCTTTATTAATTTTACCCCCCCGTCAGACTTGGGATCCGTAGAAATTATGAGCATGTTTACATGCATATTGGGTTGAAAAATAACTAATCAGAGGCACATTTCCCACTTTTTGGACTTATATGCAGAACCTAATCTTTTTATTCTCTCAGTACATCCCCCATTTACATCAACATGTTTCCTTCAGATAAAAACAGGCTTTACTTAATTGTGTTGAATTTGAAGCATCTTTCAATCACATGAATAAGTTAGGTTGTGGTCAACATGTGTGCGCACAGAAGGTAAAGAATGGCAACTGTTATAATCACTTCTCCTCATGGACATAGTCATGACATACATAACACATACACAATTAAATTCAAAGATACACAGCTATAGGACATTATAAACAGCATGAATCAAACAAAAGTGGCCAGACTTAAAATGCACTGTACTGCCGAAGAAAGCCTCTATATTACAGAGGTAAAAGATTGGGTAGTCTGTCATAATAAAGATTAATAAAAAAGGAATACCTACCGAGTTTAGCCTCAGACGTGTCCATCTCCCATTTGCTTTTTGGAATGTAGCCCTATATAATATAAAGAAACACTGCAATGGTTAAACATTGGGGTGATACAGGGATAAGAGAGGGAGAGGGAAAACGGGTGGGCTGAAAAGAGGGGAGACTGGTTCATCAGTAGTTGAAAGACAAGAAAGACAACTGAAGGATGAGACTGCATGAGTACTTATCTAGTTAAGAAACAATGTAACACTGGCATGCAGATATTTTGATCTTTTAAGTTGAGAGTAAGTAATGTGTTTAGACTAAACCTTTATTCTTGGCTACATGCAAAAGGAAAATGTGCTTTGGAAAACAAATTTAGTGACAAAGTGTTTTCTTAAAAAACCCATCTAATCATGTAGTTTGCCTGTGTGAGCTAATGATCATGTGATCAACACAGAGAACAATGCCCCTGTGTCTGAGTCTGCGGTACTGCTGCTCAAACCTTTACACAAATATTAGAGTTAACTAAATATGACAACGCTCACAGTCAAAAAGCACGTGTGTGTGCTTTTCTGACAGTGTCACTTTTCCCTAACCAATCCTCAGCTGTGAAATTAAAGATGCTATTTGGCTGGCTAGCTAACAGCAAATTGCTGACAGTCCACCATCAGCACTAGTTCCTAATTAAAAGAGACATCCCTGCTTCTTTTGACACATTTATTAATTTACTCTTAAGACCACCTAATTGGATCTCAATGGACATTTTATGAGAGGTAAGACTACACCTAATTATATCTTTTTTAGGAACTCACAATATATTCAAAATAAATGCAATTAAACCTTCCAGGATAGTTTGTTAATCTTGGAGGAAGTTATCTTGGAGAGCTGCACTCTCCATGCCTGGTACGCTACATCACTTGAAGAGATGGCACCTTTTTATTCCAGCTGAGATGATGTTAATTGATCACATATGCAATCTCTGTCAAAATGTTAGGATTTAAAACCATGTTTCCTGGTTTAAAAGGTCCAATAACCACACATTTAGGTCACTTTCTCTTGAAATTTGTTTGGATGTTTAAATCACAGCTTTTGTCCCGACATACCTGATGTTTTTCCTCTTATCTGCTTATTCTTTCTTAAGTCTTTGTGGTGAAAACCTGTGTCTTTCTAACATCAAAAGATGTTAGAGGTTTCTCAATGGTCCAAGTGTTCTGAGGAGAACAGCTTTCTTACTATAACAACATTAATCTTTACCTGCCTATCTAAGAAAAGGAACACTGGTATCTAAACATTTCTGCTTTGAATGATCCAACACTCTAGGCAGATTTTGAGCTTGAGGTATTGTCACTTTGACAGCAGTTGGATAAAGTTTTAACCAGCTTTTAAGAACTGATAAAATTAAAACACTGGTGTTTTTTTAAATTCTTCTTGATCAGGTTTGAGGTGGGCGGAGTTTTGCAGAGACATTCTCAAGTCAGAGATGTCAGTCAAGCACAGTCTTTACATGCCCACTCAGTCCTAACAGGAAGTCTAATGAGTGAAACATGTATGATAAATATACATTGCTGGAAATTCAACTTCCAGCAGCATCTGCTCAGGTTTAATCCAAGTTCATCCAGAGGATTCCAGAGTTTAATGTACAAACCGAAGCTTGATGATTAACGCTGAAGAAAGGAAGCAACCTGTTGCTTTGCAAGACAACAGACTAAGAGATTTTACACATAGAAGACACGCTGCCTCTCTCTACCGACTTTCTCTGAAAAATACTTAGATTTTTAACTAACTATATTTAGGCTTTATGTCCAGCTTATACTGCCAGGTAGCAGCTGCTGCGTGCTCTGTCCACACACTGTGCAGTAAAGTACTTCGCAGCGCGCTCCTGTGCAACACTACATCACTGTTAGATGTGGTCACAGGTGCAACAGACAATACTGGACCACATCCAACTGTGATGTGTGGTGAATTGAAATTGATGTTGGTGCTACAGCAGAGTAAGATCATGCAACACCACTATCCCTTTGTTTCAAGAAAGACATTTAGAAAATTGTGTGTTTTGTAATACATAATAATCATCTGATTAATGATTAAACACATTTCCTTAAGTAAAATATATGTTAAAGTATTATATTTAACTCAATAGAGAAAATGTTTTGAGTTCATGTAAATTAGGTTAAAGGCACAATGAGTAGGATTTTTCGGTTGCAGTTTTTAAACACACCATTCAAAGTTGGCCCCTCCTCCCCAGCTCAACAAGCTAGAGAGAGAAAGTAGCGGTGGTCAAGCGAGGCAAAGAGTGACTGAAGAGAGGCGTCAGTGAGAACAAAGCAGTGAATCAGAGAAATAAAACATTTATTTTCTGATTGCTTACGTTACGTTCTAAAGCACAAAAACACACACACACCTCTGCGGGAAGGTACTGCAATGCTAGATTTTGTGTGAATGCAGCCAAAGCGCATGCTTCACCCTGTCTACTGTGGCCTCTCTGCTCTGTGTGTGTGTGTGTGTGTGTGTGTAGTTTGGTCAAACAGACATAGACCTGCAACTCTTTATGACACCGACAGAGAGCAGAGGAGAGATATGGAGACAGCGATGTAACCTGTTCGCTACGTATTCAAGTCCGGACCTCACAGCCTGCGGGCTGTTATTGGCTGGGAGCTACCCACCACAGCCCAAAGGTTGACACCCACAAACACAGCAAAATAATTAGAATATACAGGCAGAGGGCAGGGTCTCTGCAGATCCAAACACTGCCACACACTTCTAGTGGGTCATAAGTGATGATTGAGAGGGATTATTTTTGTACGAGTCTATACATAGTTTTATTAGGAAATTCCTACTCATTTTGCCTTTAAAGCCAGCAGATAGTGGCTTGGACAAAGTCGTGTCCTTTCCTATTAGGAAGATTGCTGGAGAATTCTGTCATCCTGTCAAGGTTGACTCCATAGTGTTGTTTTGTGCTGGGGACACCAAACATGCACAGGTGGCCCCATTAGATGAAGTGTTTCATGTCTGCTGCTCCTGGATATAGTTAGAGAGATTAAAGTAAAGCTTCCAATTGTAACCTATATTTTCTTGTTGTGACTGAAACAAGCCATTCTTTATATGATTTTTATTTAGCATTAATATAAATGTTCTCTCTTTGCACACAAGGAATATTTATTTTGTATTTACACATTTTGTATAAGTGTTATTTTGCTGTATAGCCCTTGAGGGACCACAAAACCAAGTTTGGGAGACCTTGATAAAAATTACCTCCTCCCATGTCTGATGTTCCTTTTGTTGCAAATCCTTCTTGATTTCATCCATAATAGTTTATCTAAGATGTTAGGAAAGATTTACTACAAAAGAAGAAATCAAAACTTTACCACTATGTGGCAGTATGTTTCAATCAGTGGAATGTAAGTAAGTACTTTTACTCAAGAACTGTACTTCAGTACAATATTGCCGTACTTCACTTGGACATTTCCATTTTATGCTACTTCATACTTCTACTCCATTAAATTATGGAGGCAAATATTGTACTTTTTACTCCACTACATATATTTGATAACTGTAGTTACTAGTTACTTTGCAGATTTATTTATTAACGCAAAATATAAAATAACTAATACAATATGATACATTTTTAGTTAAACTACCCAGCAGTATATAAAGCAATTAATATTAGCCCCACCTTTACCAGCTGCAAAATTAAAGTGATGTACACGTTAATGTACAATCACTCATTATAATCCAGTAATTAATATATTAATATATGATTCTGAATGGGCAATTCTGCATAATGACTACTTTTACTTTTAATACTGTGAATATTTTGATGCTAATAGGTCTGTACTTTTACTTAAGTAAGATTTTAAATGCAGGACTTTTACTTGTAACAGAGTATTTTAACACCGTGGTATTGTAACTTTTACTTAATTAAAAGATCTGAATACTTCTTCCACCACTGGTTTCAATTAATGTTTTTTTTAAGAAAATAATCAATTTAGGAGCTCTCCACTACTTGCGTTCCAAATACGAGTTAACATAGTTTTGAGCAACAGTAGAAAGCATGATCAGACCACGTTTAACATTTCAAATCTTTTTGCCTGGAGAAAAGGCATTTTCGATTCTTTAATACTGCTGGCAGTGATGAGCACAATGGGAAATGGCAAACATGACCGTGTTTCAGTTCTTGTTTTACCGTTAACGCGTTTGTTGACTCTTTCTTGACACTGGAGGTACTACAAAACCCTTGTGCAGGTTTTGGAGGGATTATTATTTAAATGTATCTCAATATTAGAAACTGTAAAGGCTTCTGCAACTAAACCATGCAGACTTTAAAGTCTCACCCAGTGTGTCCCACTGGCCGTCCGTTGTGTGTGTGCGCCGAAAAGAAATCCGGTGTTTGAACTCAGCCCTGGAAAGAAAGTGGCTCGGACTAAACCACACAACACTATTCCAGAGCCATGATTTGTGGGTCTGGTAACATTAAATGACTTGCCCACGGACATTCAAGCTTACTTTCTAGTTTGCCAAGAGCTGCTGTTGTTGTGATGTTTGTGATAGTAGCAGGAGAGTTTTGAGTATCACTGGCTGGAGCTGGTTTGCTGCTCTGGGAAACGTCTCCTCCTCTCTGCCGGTTAGCTTCGCAGCAAAAGGGACAGTTTTCTAACATACAACCTAGCTAATGTTGGTTATATTACTTGCTGTGTCGTTCACTCTATGTCATAGTATTTGATTTCTCCAGAATCGCATACCCCACCTTTAATCCGATAAATGAAAACCATCCACAAAGAGGTATTTCTCCGCTAAATCAAGACTCAATGGTGTAACAATGGCAGCATCAAATAATATTTCAAAGAATAACCAACAGTAAACTGACTGTTTATTTTTTCTTTTAAACTGACTGTTTCCTATTCCTGTAATACATTGGAAATTTTCAACTTTCTGTACAAATTGGAGTTTTCATTTAACATATCCATACGAGTGCACTTAGTTCTACCCCTAGGACTAGCACAGATTAAAGAAAATTACATCTCAAAATGTACAGAGGATTTTTATATAATTTGGTTTACACACACTACAGTCATATCAGAGTCAGCTTTTGAAATGTGGTCATGTTTAAAGAAAGTGGACATGGTTTATAAATAACATGGCATATAATAAACATGACAGACATGAAATTGCACTGTCAGTGCAGAGTTTCGAGTATGTGATTTCAAAGCAAGAATGGTCTACAAAGCAATCTCTCATGTTACTGGAGCATTTTCATGTGCCAGTGGATATTATGATGGTGCTGTACCATACTGACAGATGTATGGTGCCATGAGGCACCGATAGAAACTTAATGCGATGAATCTTATGAATATTTCATATTTCTCAACAATAATGTAAATTATAAAGAGTAAAAGCAAGTAAAAGATAAAAAAAAAAAAATCTATATTTGAATATTATTTTGGTATGAGGAACAAAGTCTATGAAATATTGCTGTTGCCTACTGTACTTGCAGCTTGTTTGAGAGCTTTTATGAAACAAATGTTTAACGATGTGTATTCTATCAGAGTGGAGCAGGATCTCCTGTTTGTATTATATTGCTAATAAATAAGTAAATAAAATGCATTAATAAAATAATATACTGCAAACAATTTTGAACATGAAGCTTTTTCAAGATGCTAAAGCACAGCAATATATCACTCTGAAACAATAACCATATAGTAAAGAAATACATTTTAAAAACAACAGCATTTGTTGGAGGAAAAAAGAAATAATATTTGATAATAGTTGGTTGTTCATTCTAAACAACACATTGGCAACTTTCAAAAATGTTTAAAAAGGTATTCCGAACATTTTAGTTGAGAAATCTTTTTTTCCTTTATCTGTCCTGAGACAAGATTAATGCAGGTGCATTCTTACCTTTAACCTTTTTAGGTGTTTGATAATTGGGCCACCGTTCACCTAAGGCCAGTGGCTTATTGTTTGTGCAGGGTTTTTTTGGTCCTTCTTATGAATGATTTGTATGTGATGGCAGCACACTACGTCGCAGAGGCCACTTTTTGTGTATTTCTTTTTTCACTGGACCCTTACCCCCCATGTATATGTACACTTGGCATACATTATTTGACATCTGTGGAAAATGCCAAACAACTGAATGGAGATACGTTGGAGGATCTGCATTGCCTTGGTTTGTTCTGAAAGCGATGCACGAGGAAATGAAAGTGAGCTATCCAAGCTATGCTAAAGGATGACCCAACTCAACCAGCTCTGCTGTCAATCTTTCTTGATAAAGTCCGCTTCATTGACAAACTCAACTATCTAAGACTGCTTCTGACCTCTTGGAGAGCAATGACAAACTGCTGCGTCCTCACCTTCACCGAGGTGACAGGCTGCATGGGAATATCTCTGACTCCGCTATCCAGGCTAACGTCTCTCTGGTTGGACAGGATTGTTTCATTGTCTGGTAAGACCCGAGGCAGTGGCCTGTGTTATTACATCGACAAAGACAAGTGTAAGAACGCGGCGATCATCGCTGCACACTGCTTAGCGGAGGTTCTAACAGTCAAATGCAGATCTTTATATCTACCATGAGAATTCACAACTGTTGATCATCATCGCTGTCTATATTCCACCTAGCGCTACTGCTAATGCCAGCAGAGCATTGGGTGAACTCTATGGGATAGTTAGCAAGCTACAGACAACCTCTTCATCATTGCAGGGGATTTCAACAACACCAATCTAAAGACAATATTCTGAGCTGCGAGCATGCACAGAGGCATTTTTGCTCAACACACCGTCTGTTGCAATGTTCTCTGACAAAATATCATGTGAATAAGCAAGAAGTCAATGAGTTTTACTGGAAGAATGTCATGATCCAAAATGATGATTCCCTACTTCCTATTCCATACTTTTCTACACATTCCTACAATCTTCGTCATTCCTTATATTTTGCCAGTGTGGTGGCGATCTCTCTCCATGAATTGAGAGTCATGTGGTCTCTCAAAAAACGGTGGCCAATGTGTTTGTAGCACAGCCAGCTTCGGCATCCATGTCGAAATGAAAAATGTACTGGGTGCCTAGTTACAAAATTTCAGAGGCGCATGACCAAGCGCTGTAAATGTTTGCGAACACAAAAGGCACAATAACGAAATTCTTGGCTCTTGGACCCTCACGCAGGGGACACTGCATCCACCATAAACCAGGCTTAAGCGACCTGCTACATTAGCAAGTTTGTTGAGGACGTTACTGTCATCCATGTAAACCATAAGTCATTGTTCTCTGCGGTGTGAGGTCTGGTGAAAGCCAAGGATGCTGTCTTCAGGTCGGGAGACAGCAGGGCTCCCAGCTTACCCAGAGCCAATCTATTTAGGGCCATCAAAGAGGTAAAGCGCATCCACACAGAGAAAATACACAACCATTAAAGGACTCCAGAGACACATGGTGCATGTGGAAGGGAATTCAAGCCATCAGTGACAACAATAAACACCCCAGAGTTGTAGCCTTCCTGCCTGATGTCCTGAATAACTTCTATGCACACTTTGAGGCACAGAAAAACTAATCTGTGAGGAAGACCATCTCTCCCACCTGGACAGAAAGGACAATCACGTAAGAATGCTGTTCATAGACTTTAGATCAGCATTTAACAGAATCATCCCACAGAGGCTGGTCGGGAAGATGAACCTGTTGGCCATAAACACCTCGCTCTGCAACTGGATCCGGGACTGCCTGACTGACAGGCCTCACTCTGTTAGCATAGGAAACAACACCTCCAGGGTCACCAAACTAAGCACTGGCGCCCCCCCAGGGCTGTGTGCTCAGTCCACTGCTGTTTACTCAGATGATGACCCATGACTGTGTTGCACAGCACAGCTCAAACTGTATTATCCAATTTGCAGACAACAAGACAGTGGTGGGGCTCATCAGCAACAACGATGATTCTGCATACAGAGCTGAGGTCGATCAGCTAGTAGACTGGTGCCACAATAACAACAAACCTGTCTCTAAATGTTGACAAAACAAAAGAGATGATTGTGGACTTCAGGAGAACTCCACCACTCACACTACACTGAACATTGATGACTCTGCTGTAGAGACAGTCAAATGCATCAAGTTCTAGGGAGTGCAGATCAAAACATAATCAAGAAAGCCCAGCAGCACCTCTACTTCCTTTGGAGACTAAAAAAGACCAGCCTTCCCCCTCCCATCACCACCTTCTACAGGGGGACCATAGAGAGCATCCTCTCCAAATGTATCACTGTCTGGTTTGGGAATTGCAGCATTGCTGACCAGAAATCCCAGATAGTAAGGACAGCTAAAAGGAGCATCGGAACTTCCCTCACATCAGTCATACAACTATACCACAGACATTATAAAAATTCTACAGACAATGTATCTGCCATGCAACTCCCATTGTTGCAGATCCATCCCACCCCTCCTATAGACTATTCACCCACCTGCTGTCTGGTAGAAGGTACCAGAGGATCCGGGCCATGACTACCAGAGTCTGGTAGATTTTCAAATCAGGCATTCAGGATCCCTGCTGCCTCCTGTCCGCCCCTCGTGCTGACCCCCCTTCTCAGTGCAGTTAATTCAAATGTTTACTTTTCTATGGTTTGTTCAAATTTTACAAGAATAGTTGTGCAACATCTTTAGAGCTTGTTAAGTAATTATATTAGTGTCTGATTATAAATGCTATTGTAAAGTTTCCTTTATATCAAAGGCAATATTTACCTCAACTTTTTAAAATTAATTTGGCAGACAAATAAATGTCATTAATTTATTTGTTTTGAAATATCTGAATTTTGAACTTGGTGGTGGTGATTTCATAAAAAAAAAAAAGAGCAATTAATTATGCATAAGAACGTTTCACACAAGTAATTTAAAACAGATTAATACATGTTTTCAACACTTCCACGAGTTCTTTTCTTGTTTTTTAAATCTTGATTTTTTGTTAAAAATCTTTATTTATTTTTTCTATCTTTTGATAAAAATATATATTAACGTGACAGAAAGCCTGAACTTAGCAGAATGGTCCAGTCTCTTCCACAACGATGCAGATTAAAGTTTGGGACCACTTTTCCTGATGGTGGTACTTTAGCAACCATATGAATTTTAAAACTTTTGAATTTGAAGTATTGAAGTATTCTGACTCTGCATCTTGCTCCCTTATATTTTCTCTGTTCTGCTTTGGTCTTCCTTGTAAACCAGATGATTACTACATAGATATACTACATAATACAGATTAGATCAAATTAACCTGTGACTTTCCATGAATTTCACCTCTTTTGACATTTTTATCTGTTTAAAACTCACCTGGTCAACAAACCAAAACAATAGGATTATAAGACTAATGGTTAAGAATAAATAACTTGATAAACCTTATGTGGTCGATGGGAATAAAAATTAGTGGAAATGAATCTGAAAACTATGTGGCTATAGATCAAAGATGTTCATGTCCTACCAGATCACCCTCTTCTTCCTCCTCTTGCTTGGGTTCCTTGGGCTCGTCATCAGGATTGAAGTCTTCCATTTCAACCTAACAACACAAGCACATGTTAGTTTAGCTCAGTTACTGATAAGGACTATAATAATATGAGAACCGTCATGTCTTGAAGACCTCACCTCCTCTATAGCAGCATCTTGAAGGAGCGACCGGACATCCAAGCGCACCATATGACGCGGTGAAGGCTCCCAGTTGTTGGACATCTGTGTACAGAATGTTCCATTAAGAAGTGTATGCTATATGTATGAGCTTAAGTCAACATTCCTATTACAAATCAATCTGAGAGAGCTAATTTATCTTACAGACCTTCATTATATCCTTCAGCATGCGCCCATGGACATTTCTCTTTGAACAAGTTTGAGTGTCTGCAGTGATTTCAGCCAGGTACACCTGGAAGGAAGAAAAACAAACCTCTTTAGCACAGGGCCAACTGGAGAATTTTTTTTCAGGACTTTTTGTTAGTGAACGACTCACCTCAAAGCCTTTCGTTTTGGCTGCACTCCAGAACTGATCAAAATGTTTAACCCTGTCATTAATAGTGTCTAAAATGATGAAGGGGAAAAAGCCGTCATCCAGAGTTTTCTTAAATGTTTTAAGCATGCTGCTCCGGTAGGTATCCTCCATCTCTGGCTCATACTCATACTCAAGAACCTGCAAGACAAGATTTTTTATTTTTTTTATTACATTGTTTATACATCTGCCAATTGATGCTGCTCACCCACTTTGTTACTCACCTTGGTTTTGACCCTTCTCCCTGTGTCTGGGTCTTTCTCAACTTTCTCAACCTCTGTCATGAAATACTCGTCCAAAACAAGAACTCTTGGAGGTGCACCGCCACAATCGACTTCCTTATCCTTAACAATGTCAACAAGATTGAAAAGCAAAGTTTTCATATTTCTATTTGCTTTGTTACAAAGACAATAATGTTTTGTTACATCTCTTTGGCAATGGCATATAAACAGGCTCTATAAGTATTGTTGATGTATTTTTCTGTTAAAGTTCAGTAACATTATATTATAATTACATTATAATTACCCGTATGAGCTTTGCAACATGGCTTTTTCCGCTTCCTGGAAGCCCTCTCATTATGATGACAATCTGTTAAAATATATCACAAATAAGTAGTCAGTATTATACAACTAACAATGTGATATTGTTACATGAAGAAACATTGCAGCAGTAATTAGTACCCTTTCAGGCCGAGATAATCTGCCAGGTGGTTTGAGGATATCGTCGATATTCTTGATTTCTGGCTTCCTTTCGACTCGTGGGGGTGGCTGAGGTGGAGGTGGGAGGGGTGGTGCAGTGGGAGGCCCTCGGTCCTCTGGGTAACTTCTTCTGTCCACTGTATGATATTATTTGCAATTCAGGTATTTCTCTTAATGGCATTTTTTCCTATTATACATTTACTATACTGGTTATAGATTGTTTTCAACCATATCCTCTAAATGCAACAAAGCTCATTTTAGTAAGTTAGAAATAAACTTAAATATGAAGAGATTCATATTCAGTGAAATTCTACCAAACACAGCTGAAGTATGTGAATACAGGTCCGTTAACAGAACATACCGTAAGGTGAGGAGCTATGGCTGTAACGCTCAGGCCCACTGCGGTCGAGTCCAGCACGCTCGTATGGAGGTCTATCGTAGCCAGGCCTTCCATAATGTTCATCTCGATCATGACTGCCACTTCGCTCCCTTTCTCGAAGATCCCGGTCTCTCTCTCTGTATCCTGAGCGCAAAGAAGGTGCCAGTGGAGATCTACACAGAGGAGAAGCATTATTACGTTTCTTTTCGTAAACAGAATTTCTTGTTTCAAACTGGCATACACTGATTACTAATCACAATGTATGATACAAAGTGATATAGTACCTTTCATCAACCATTGACTGTGTGCTTGAATCAAAAACACAAATAGAAAAGAATATTACATATGTATGGAAGCAGTGCACTTCCCCATAGTTTGAGGAAAAAAAGGGTGTCAGAGCCACATAGGTTACCTGTCATTTCTCTCTCTTGGGGGATAGCGCTCCCTCTCAAATCTTTCTCTTTCATATTCAGGTGGAGGCTTTTCTCTGTATAATTCCCTCTCTCTACTGTAATCCCGGCGGTCCATGTAAGGGTCTGATCGTCTTTCATAGTATGGGTCTCTGCTGTAAGGATCTCTGGGACCAAGAGGTTCTAGGAGAATTAAATAGTTCATCAATGAACAATGGTTAGAAAACTGCAGAAGCATGCTCTACTGTTTGAGTAGAGAAAGATAAGCTTTACAGTACTGACACTCACCTTTTTCATAGCCCCTGTCTGACGGCAATGGGTCAGGCCTCAGCACAATTCTCTCACCATACGAGATCCGCTCAACAGTTGCTCCAGGCTCTGAAATATTGAGTGTTAATGTCACCAACAAAGTCCTGAAATTTAACCTTTTTCATCTGCTAAAATGATCAAATGTGTCCATCTTTGCCGCTCATACCATGCCCATGCCCATAATCCACAGTCTTTGGAATCACTGGAAGTGTGGATGCAGCAGTGAGAGATGGCTGGTAATCTGTGACAGAAGGCTTGGTATCCCAAGACACAGGGTCAGTTACAGGTGTCTGTGAAGCTGCAGTCATACCCTAAGGATGACAAATTTGATAAGATATAGCTCTAACTGTTAAATTAAAACTGAATTTGTAAGAATGTATCTATAATAAAAAGTCTGCTTAGTGTCCTCTAGTGGTTCTAAATGCTGCTCCTTGCTTCAGCCTTGTTTGCGATCACTAACAAAAATGTGAAGGATTACTTCAGGATGTTGCGCTTCATCACTGAGCATATTTGTTTCACTTTCTTTCTTGAAAAACTACAACCTATGTGTACACATTTTTCTTCCGGGAGACAATGCCAATGGAATATGAATTACCTTCAGAACATTCCTGACTTCTGGTGGGATCTCCAAACCGAGAAGACCAGCAGGAAGCTCAGGCAAGATGTCACTTGGTGCAGGCTGAGGTTCAGTACCAGGTGTCTTCCCTTCCTGCAATTCCCTGTAAACCCATAAGAATGGAAGTTAAGTTCAACTAAAATTTCCTCAAAATCCATTTGTCCATAAAGTAAAGTAGGTAATACACTAGTGAACGGGAATAAAGCTGCAACTAGAAAGCACTACAAATATTCCATTCACTTCCACAGTTTCTGGTGGTGATCTCAGAGGTGGATATTTCAAAAATTAGGCAAATAATAACAATACTGCACTCTGCATGGCTATTTTCCACAACAGATAAGTCAGAATGTAATTTATGTTAACCTAGCA
Organism: Coreoperca whiteheadi; assembly: GCA_011952105.1. Classification (NCBI taxonomy): domain Eukaryota; kingdom Metazoa; phylum Chordata; class Actinopteri; order Centrarchiformes; family Sinipercidae; genus Coreoperca; species Coreoperca whiteheadi. Next base: position 13,963,356 of record CM022481.1, on the reverse strand, counting down.
TATACAGTAATGTCTTAATAGGGATAGGTAACAAGAACCAGTACTAAATTGGTACCTAACGGGTCAGTACTCAAAATATTGATAAGCTCCTGGACAAAAAGTGCTTCTATCGGTATTCATGTAATTCATTCAGTCCCCTAATGATGACGAAGCTGTTGGCGTTACGCTTGATGTTGTGTAACTGCATGTTTACACTCTCTACACGGCAGACAACAGTGTTGAGGGCTCACTTTACTAAATTTAATGAAAATGCAGCTAAATGCCATTTATGTAAAAAGTTAGTTTCGTGTAAAATGGGCAACACCATCAACCTCATGAAACACTTACAAATAGAACATTATATAAATCTGAGGCAGTGCAGGGTGTTTGACTGCTTCAGCAAAGCGACAGCTGCAGTTAACTTTAGTTAACCTCCTAACTCCGACAATGATGAGATTTGCCAAACTAAAAATACCATTGCCTCAATCTCGTTAAGTCAAAGTTATAAAAATAAGTCTGTAGTTATTAAGTCAGAAGGACACTGTTAGCATTGGTTTTAAGCAGTTCAAATTTATGTTCCTAAATAATCTCATAGACAATGTCAGTCAAGCAGCAGCTTTGTCAATGGATAGCAAAAGTCAGACAAGAAAATACAGCAAAATGGCACAGGGCTGTCGGCAAGTTTATTGTGAAAGATTTGTAGCCCTTGACTACAGTGGAGTCCAGTTAGTTTAGGTACGCTTGGTAGCCTATAGCTAGCATAGTATAAATCGCTAACTGCTTGGAAGCCTAAGTTTGAACTTAGTGTGAGCTGTTGTGACAACCAGAGATAACTAATTTTGTATATGCTTGTGGTTGTATTTTCAACTGAAGGGAGATGAGCACACGCCTTAATTTCAGTCCTAAACCCATTTTTTCCTAATTCTCGGCCGAAATTACTCGCTGCGTAATACTGAATGCAGCTGCTACAGCTGTATGGGCGGATACGCGAGGGGATATCTCGGCAACCCATTGGCCGACACCTCTAAATGACACCTCTTTGTGACCGTCAGAGCCAGTAGAATCGATTGACAGCACTCACTTTCGGCTTAGAAACACTAATGACAATCCAGAAGGAAGTAAGCCCAAAGATAGTATATTGTTGTGAGAGGGCTACCTCCCTCACAACGCTCCATTTTTGCTTATGTAAACAACCAGTACTTTCGTGATTCAGTTCAAACTAACACAGAGGTATAGGAGTATACATTAGCAATGTTTTTTCGAATTTGAATATAACGTTTGACCTGAAAACAGCAAAGGTAAGACACACTTTATGATTTAGCGATGTTTTTTTTTGTTACACTTTTGATGGTAGCTCGCTAAGTGTCCGTCGCACGGCAATGCGGCAGCCATCGTTGTAATCAACAGTGTCTTTGCTTTCAGACGGTATATAGTTTGTGTGGGTAGCTGGAAGTGGTGAAAATAACAGAATCATGAAATTGTGAATACATATTTTCGCGTTTTTGATCATAATGAATATAATTGCCTAGGTGTAATTGTATTTCGTTTCGGCTGTCGATGCTTGGTACAGGTTTTAATGTTCATTTTTACTGTATGGACTGTGTCAGCCCACTGTACAGGGGGCTCTTGTACTAGACTTAACCCCAAGTACCACCCCTCTTTCAGAGGCACATTATCAAATATACTCATACCAGCTATGTATGAAGTTGAAAAGAAAATATCATCATTTAATTTCTTTATTTTTTGCACCAAATTATGGAGAGAAGTATCAATAAGAGTATCGATAAGCAGTGTCCATATCAGTGTTAATAAAATGCTAACAATATCCATCCTTATGTATTAATCAAAGATGAAAGTCTAGAAGTTACCTTATAAGTTTAAGCTCTTGAGCAGCTTTCAAGATGATCTCATGCTGGCGTTGGGATAGAGCAAGTACATTTGCTCCGCTTGTTCCTTGTGTTGCTGGATCAACTGAGCTCTCTGGCAAGTTTGTGACAGGTGCAACAGGAGGTAAAGGTGGAGGTCTATCCAAAGGAGGCTCTTCCCTGTGCTCTTCATAGCGAGCTCTGCGATCCTCATAGTCAGCAGGATAACCTCTCTCTGGTGGTGGAGGAAGTCTGGAAGGCCTATCCCATTCTGAAGGTGAGGGTGGTGGATATGTTGGCTCTTCCTGCCGGTACGATGACTCATCCCTGTATTCACGGATACTAAGTTCTCCTCTTCCCTTGTCACGCTCATCATAAGGATATGGTTGACCTCTTTCTCGTTCTCTGTTCTCTAGCCAATGGGCATCTCTGTAGGGCTCTGGTGGTGGCATGCGGGGGGGATAGTCCCTCTCAGGAGGAGCACGCTCTCTGTCCCATTCAGACTCATAGTACTTGGTGTCATGTCGAGGGCCAGGAGGATAATCCTGTGGTGGCCGCCAGCGATACCCATCTTCCCCATGACCATAATCCTCGACGTAACCCTCATTATATCCCTCTTCATATTCCTCATGTGTTTGACCTGGGCGCCACATGCCTCTCGCCATTCCTCGACCCACAGGTCTCCTCCTCATTCCTCCAGTATCTATTATCTCATGTGGAGGCAGAGGAGGGCCTCTGCCATGTGGCGGTTGCCACCCTAACTCTTTCTCTATACCTTCATCATACAATGGTTCCTCCATAGGATCCATCATTTCGTGAGGTGGTGGTGGCACACGACGCCTGCTTCGTCCTATATCAGGATGCATCGGATGGTTATGAGGATCATGTCCATGGTACATAGGGTGCCTTGCTGGATCCATTTCAGCATCATCAGTGTCCATTTCATGGCCTAATGGCTCTTGATCCATTGGCCCATGTGCTGGGTGAGGGGGACGTCCTCTTCCTTGGTGCATGAAACCAGGATGACCACGTGGGGGACGACCCCGACCAGGTGGAAACGGGGCTCTCATGCCTCTCATTGGAGGTCTCCTTTCTCCCCAGTAAGGGTCCCCTTCCTCTGAGTACTCTGCTGACTCAGGTTCTTCCCAATGCCTGTCAATTGGCTCTCCTCTTCCCATGGGCGGGCCCCCTCGACCCATGGGCGGGCCCCCTCGACCCAGGGGCGGCCCCCCTCGACCCAGGGGCGGCCCCCCTCGACCCATGGGCGGCCCCCCTCGACCCATGGGCGGGCCCCCTCGACCCATGGGCGGGCCTCCTCGACCCATGGGCGGCCCCCCTCGACCCATGGGCGGTCCCCCTCGACCCATGGGCGGTCCCCCTCGACCCATGGGCGGTCCGCCTCGACCCATAGGCGGTCCGCCTCGACCCATAGGCGGTCCGCCTCGACCCATAGGCAGTCCGCCTCGACCCATAGGCAGTCCGCCTCGACCTATAGGAGGACCTCCTCTGCCCATAGGTGGGCCTCCTCTTCCCATAGGGGGCCCTCCTCTCATCATTGGGGGGCCTCCTCTCCCCATAGGGGGTCCTTCCATTGGCTCCTCATAATACTCTTCCTCTGTTGAGAAGTGATGTTCCTCTGGCATCCACATTTCTTCAGGGGGTACCTCCGATTCCCCACCACCACACTCCAAATATGAAGGATCACGCCAGTGATACTCTTCCTGCTCTTCAGGCACCCCCAAGTCCTCTTCAGGTGGCATGTAGTCATAAGACATTTCTCCCATCTTCTCACCAAGCGGTACAGGGTTTTGCCCCCTTAACTCTTCACAAACCCTCTGCCCACGTCCACGTCCATGCACTTGGGCAGGTACTGGGGGCTGGCCTCGTCCCCTAACAGGGGGAGGCCTTGGAGGTTCTGGTCTTGACTGCATTTGGCCAGAATCAATTGGCTCCTGTTGGATTCCAGAAGGTTTTGGAACCAGTGGGGTTTTCATGTTTGTCAGTGGTCCTTCTGGTTTGAGGGAATTTTGTGCAGTGCTATTTTTTGATGCTACAGTCGGAGAAGTAGTTACAGGAGGCTTGCTGTTAACAGGTTTGGGTTTTTCACTATTGTTAGAAGCATTATTGCCATCAGGTTCCTCAGGCTTTGTCTTTGTTTGTAATGTCTGAGGAATGGGGTCATTTTGGACAAAAAATCCCTCATTTCCGAGCAAGTTGTCATCAGTCATGTCTTCAGCATTGGTTTTAGGGTTATCTGGTTCAGATTCACTTTTTTCTTTTTCAGATTGAGGCTGTCCGGCAGGCGCTTTGGAATCCATACTGGCAGGTTGTTTAGTGGCTGGTTCTGCCTTAGGTTGGGGGCCTTGCTGTTGTATTTGTTGCGGCACAGGTGGGCGTTCAAAACGAGGCGGGGGGCCCGCGTGCCTTGGGGGCTGTTCAAACCTAGACTGCTGCCCAAATCGAGGTTGGTCAAATCTGGGGGGACCATCAAAGCGCTGCCGTGGTTGGTCAAATCTGGGGGGACCATCAAAACGGTGCCTTGGTTGGTTAAATCGAGGGGGGCCATCAAAGCGCTGCTGTGGTTGGTCGAACCTTGGTGGGCCATCAAAGCGCTGCTGTGGTTGGTTAAACCTTGGGGGGCCATCAAAGCGCTGCTGTGGTTGGTCGAACCTTGGGGGGCCATCAAAACGCTGCTGTGGTTGTTCGAACCTCGGGGGACCATCAAAGCGCTGCTGTGGATGGTCAAACCTAGGGTTGTTTCCACTGGGACCAGTAGAACAACTGAAATTGTGAGAAAACATCAGTATTAAGATATACTTTCTTTTAGAGACTCTAGGTGATAGCCTAACAAAATAAAACAATACATATTCATTGTAAGCATGAGGTACTATAATGCAATTTCAATAGACCACCTGATTGATTCCATAAAACATTTTTCTTTTGAAAACCCGTTCTCAAATGTAACAATTTTCAATAAAAAAAAATAAAAAAAATCACAGTAGTACCAAATAACGCTACTGACCGTGGACCTCTAATGCTGTTGAAGCTTGGAGGCTGAACAGTGGGGGGACCTGGAGGTCTGACTATGCCAGCAGGGCTGCCTCCTCTCACAGGGGGTCCAGCAGGTGATTCTGAATGTGGCCCAAAGCCAGCGGGTCGTGGACCTTGAGATCCAGGACCAACAGCAACTGGGGAATGCTGCATACCCGGTTTTACTGACTGCTGCTGTATTTGCATGTCTTGTCCAGGGTACTGGCTACACTGTCCCATCATCCCACCACTATACTGGTTTGAAGCAAATGGTACCATGGCAGTGAGAGTGGCCACCCTTTCTTTAAGGTGGGCATTGGTGGCGTTCATCTGCTCCTGCCACTGCTTCCATTGGTGCTCATAGTCCTGCAGTTGGTCTTTGTGGGGATAGGTCTGGAACTGCTCATACCACAGAACAAAGGAGTGATCCCAGTCTTGGAACAAAGGGTTGAACTGCTGCTGTTGCATTTCATAGTGCCTCAGCTGCATTTCAGCAGACATTGACTGCAACAAAAGACATTGAGAAGGACAAAGATGCTCTTTATTATTGGTTGAAGTATCATGTAGGTACACGTAGAAAAAAAGAAATCGATGAGACATTACTTGTAAAATGAAAACTTATGGGCCTCCAAGATGTGGCTTGGGTGTTGCAGCTCTTACACACACTTATACACTCTTTAGGTTCGACTAAACATACTATGCTTTCTTTTCACCTTTTATTTTCTGTACAGGTCATCTAAAGACCAGGGAAAATAACCATCCAAGTAGTAGCTGTCAAAGAAACTACCATTTACCTACCTGTAGGTTTGCAGGTTGCTGAATCAGCTGTTGGTATTGTTCCAGGATCTGTTGAAGCTTTTCATGTTGTTGCATGAGAGCCTGGTATTGTAAGCCTGCTCTCTGCTGCTGCACCTGTTGCCACTGTGCTGCTGCAGCCTGTAACTGCTGAAGGCGGGCAGCCTCCTCTGGGTCTTGTGGGACATCAGGCTTTAAAAATAAACAATGCAGGATTGGAGAAAAGTATATCTTTGTAACTCACAAAGAATATTTTTGACATAACTGAGGGTAGTTTGTAATGGAAGGAATGAAAAATGATTTAGATGGAAGCAATGCACTACTGAGAACCTATTACACTGACATTCAATGTGTAACTTTAGTCAAACAGGCCTGGGTATCAAATCTCAATACTTTTTGAGTTGTGCTCACATTGTTTCTATTCCGCCAAATATACCAAACTGTCAAGCACAGAAAGCTGGGATGAAAATATGGTATGAACATATACTGTTATTAGGCACTGATGCATTTAAACATTTTGGCTTATTTACTTTGTAAAAAGCATTAAAGACATTAAAATCAATGAGGAGGATCATTATTATGATCATTATCACCATGATCATTATCAAGGGGAAAGATAAATATGCTCGAGTCCTATAAATTTCACACATTCATGACATCTGGCAGTTAAAATAACTGGGGTTAAATATCTATGGACATGGCGATGAGAGACAGTCAATGGTGGAACTTACTGTGTCTGTAAATGTAGGTGATCTTCCTAAATTTTCCCTCTGTAAATTCATGCAAACAATATAAACAATGTTTAGGTCCAGTAATCATATCTCATATCTATCTAATATATAACATCTATATCTAGTGTTCTTAAAAAGGCTGTTGAAAACAGCACTTTCAAAACCAAAAAAAAAACAAAAAAAAAAACATACTTGGCATTTTAAAAAGCAACAAACAGTAACAAAATTATTAAGATGGTGTAGGGGCAGGTTTTTTCACTGGTGTCACGTTCTGCCACAACATTGATTTTGCAATAGAGTCATTACCATGATAATGTTTTAAGATATTAAAACTAATGTGCTTTACTGTGGGTATGATAATATGCAGGTTGAGGGCTAGGCACATTCTCATAGAACTGATTTTTCTTGCTAATGCCAACTCCAGTAACAAAAAGATGTGGAAGGTAATATTACAAGAAAAGCATGCCAAGTTCTCTTTTGTTAGCTGCAAAACCCAACACAAAAGTCTTCATCTACTTCCACCAACCGAGGAAGTAAAGACCCAGTGGATTAACTGTATTTTTGATGGAAATGTCCCCACAACAGCTGGAAAACTCTTATGCGTGCGCTAAGTTAACCGTTTTACTTAGGACTGCTATCTCAACGAAGGCCAGTACAAAGCAGGATTCCCTTAAAAACTGAAGCTCAAGGATGGAACGATGGCATAGCTGCAGGAATTTTTTTTACAATTGAATCGTGGATTGGGTGACACCCCTACTTTTTAAACATAAAGAAAATAGAGATGGCAAACTGTGCACCCCAAAATAAATACATGTTTAATATTTGTTGCATTAGTGATATTAAAATATTTCTGTTACAGTTGGACGCGGAACAAGACAACGCTGCATGTGGATTTACTTGTGTGCGGGCATAGGCCATTGATTTAGAGACAATTGCAAAGTAAATAAAGTTGTTTGACCTGTGGAGTGAAAAGTTAGACTACTCCGTCAACATCACAAAAGACTACTGGTATTTTGTAAACCAAGAACTGAGGCTGGACATGTTAACTGATAACATGTAAGATAAAACACAAACTACAAAGAAATTTGTTCAGTTACTGTAACAAAGCTTTTAAACATTCTTTTACGTAATATTTTCATTATTAAGCTGACCTATAGTCATAGTATTGTAATTACTCAAAATATAAGGTTACTGAAAATGACAACCATATTTTCAGTTTCAGCAACCACAAGCCAATGCCTGTTTTCCAGTCTGGCAACCACTTCTAAAAGTTAGTGTTGAGCCCTGTATACCTTATTTTCCTGCCTTATTTGAAGCCAGTACACACACATTCTAAACCTAAATGGAAGTAATTTTCTCCAAATCTAGGCTACTGAATGGTTCAAAAGCACAGGTACGGATCAGGTTCTTCTTTCTTTTTTTTTTCTTCTTTTTTTTACACTGTTCCTTAATGAATCAGTGCCAGTCAGGCCAAATAATACATCACCTATTCTCCTTTACTGTTTTACAAAATCAACTGTAGCACGGTTGGGGTCGGGTACTATTCACATTTGAACCAAACCAATACCTGTACCAGGAATTCAGTACCAGTACCCAGTGGTACCTTATTTTGTTAAGTTACTCTCTCTGTAACAACAAAAATGAAATTTCACTTGTAAAAAATGAGTACAATCATCTCAATTTCAACATTGTTATTTATTTAGAACTTTTTACCTCACTGTCTCACTTCAAGTTTAGTCATCCATGGAGGATCAATTAACTTCTTCCTGCTAGCTGCAGGCATGCTAACATTAGCTGCGGGGGACTTGGCTTTCAGACTAACACGGTACCCTCTTCAACTTTTAGATAGATTTTGTGTTTGACCAGGTGTTTCCTCAGGATAATCACTACACTGTAATCACTATACATCCATCCATCCATGCCGAATGGCAGTGTAGAGTACCCGACCTTCTTGGCGTCTCTGGGAGGGGTGCTGGAAAGTGCTCCGACCAGGGATTCCGTTGTTCTACTGGGGGACTTCAACGCTCACGTGGGCAGCGACAGTGATACCTGGAGGTGCGCGATTGGGAGGAACAGCCCCCTCCGACCTGAACCTGAGTGGTGTTCTGTTATTGGACTTCAGTGCTAGTCATGGTTTTTCCATAACGAACACCATGTTCAAGCATAAGGGGGTCCATCAGTGCATGTGGCACCAGGACACCCTAGGTCGGAGGTCGATGATCGACTTTGTGGTTGTTTCATCTGACCTCCGGCCGTATGTCTTGGACACTCGGGTGAAGAGAGGGGCAGAGCTGTCAACTGATCACCACCTGGTGGTGAGTTGGATCCGATGGCGGGGGAGGAAGTTGGACAGACTTGGCAGACCCAAACGTACTGTGAGGGTCTGCTGGGAACGTTTGGCAGAGTCTCCAGTCAGAGAGATCTTCAACTCCCACCTCTGGCAGAGCTTCAACCAGATCCTCCAGGGAGGCTGGAGACATTGAGTCCGAGTGGACCATGTTCTCCACCTCTATTGTCGACGCGGCTGCTCGGAGCTGTGGCCGCAGGGTCTCCAGTGCCTGTCGTGGCGGCAATCCCCGAACCCGGTGGTGGACCCCGGAAGTAAGGGATGCCGTCAAGCTGAAGAAGGAGTCCTATCGAGCCTGATTGGCTCGGTGGACTCCGGAGGCAGCTGATGGGTACCGGAGGGCCAAGCGAGCTTCAGGTGGTTGCAGAGGCAAAAACCCGGGTCTGGGAGGAGTTTGGTGAGGCCATGGAGAAGGACTATCGGTCGGCCTCAAAGAAATTCTGGCAAACCGTCCGGCGCCTCAGGAGGGGGAAGTAGTGCCCTGCACACACTGTTTACAGTGGGGGTGGGAATATGCTGACTTCGACTGGGGACATCCTCGGACGGTGGAAGGAGTACTTCAAGGATTTCCTCAACCCCACCGGCATGTCTTTCATTTCGGAAGCAGAGGCTGAGAGCTCGGTTGTGGACTCATCGATCTCCCGGGCTGAGGTCACTGAGGTAGTTGAGAAGCTCCTCTGTGGCAAAGCACCGGGGGTGGATGAGATCCGCCCTGAGTACCTCAAGTCTCTGGATGTTGTGGGGCTGTCTTGGTTGACACGCCTCTGCAACATCTTGTGGCGGCTGGCGACAGTGCCTCTGGACTGGTAAACTGGGGTGGTGGTCCCTCTGTTTAAAAAGGGGGACCGGAGGGTGTGTTCCAACTACAGGGGGATCACACTCCTCAGCCTCCCCGGAAAAGTCTATGCCAGGGTACTGGAGAGGAGAATTCGGCCGACAGTCGAACCTCGGATTCAGGAGGAACAATGCGGTTTTCGTCCTGGTCGTGGAACACTGGACCATCTCTATACCCTCGCCAGGTTGCTGGAGGGTTCATGGGAGTTTGCCCAACCAGTCCACATGTGCTTTGTGGATCTGGAGAATGCATTCGACTGTGTCCCTTCGCGGCGACCTGTGGGGGGTGCTCTGAGAGTATGGGGTCCGGGGCCCTCTGCTAAGGGCTGTCCGGTCCCTATATGACCGGAGCAGGAGTTTGGTTCGCATTGCCCGCAGTAAGTCAGATCTGTTCCCGGTGCATGTTGGACTCTGGCAGGGCTGCCCTTTGTCACCGGTCCTGTTCATTATTTATATGGACAGGATTTCTAGGCGCAGTCGGGGGCCGGAGGGAGTCCGGTTTGGGGACCACAGGATTTCGTCTCTGCTTTTTGGAGATGATGTTGTCCTGTTGGTTTCATCAAATCAGGACCTTCAGCGTGCACTGGGACGGTTTGCAGCCGAGTGTGAAGCGGCGGGGATGAGAATCAGTACCGCCAAGTCCGAGGCCATGGTTCTCAGCCGGAAAAGGATGGCTTGTCCCCTTCAGGTTGGTGGAGAGCACCTACCTCAAGTGGAGGAGTTTAAGTATCTTGGGGTCTTGTTCACGAGTGAGGGAAGGACGGAGCGGGAGATCAACAGGCGGATCGGTGCATCCTCTGCAGTGATGCGGTCGATGTACCGGTCTGTCGTGGTAAAGAAGGAGCTGAGCTGCAAGGCAAAACTCTCTATTTACAAGTCGATTTATGTTCCTACTCTCACCTATCGTCATGAGCTTTGGGTCATGACCGAAAGGACAAGATCCTGGATACAGGCGGCCAAAATGAGTTTCCTCTGCAGGGTGGCTGGGCGCTCCCTTAGCGATAGGGTGAGGAGCTCGGTCACTCGGGAGGAGCTCAGAGTAGAGCCGCTGCTCCCCCACATGGAGAGGAGTCAGCTGAGGTGGCTCGGGCATCTGTCCCGGATGCCTCCTGGACGCCTCCCTGGGGAGGTGTTCCGGGCATGTCCAACCGGGAGGAGGTTCCGGGGAAGACCTAGGACACGCTGGAGGGACTATGTCTCTCAGCTGGCCTGGGAACGCCTTGGTATTCCCCCGGAAGAGCTGGAGGAAGTGTCTGGGGAGAGGGAAGTCTGGGTGTCTCTGCTTAGACTGCTGCCCCCACGACCCGGCCCCGAATAAGCGGTAGAAAATGGATGGATGGATGAATGGATATTAGAGTATTGCTATAATGTTCTTAAAGTGTTGTGAGTTAGGAATATTTTATCAGTCAAACATAAAAAATGCACTCCTAGCCCACAACCAAAACAACCCAACTAATCACGACATTGTTACCCAGTTGTGGTTCACTGTGCTGAAACTGTTAACAAGACTGTTCTATTAAATATTCTGATAAAATTTAAAATAGCTCACTACAGCAGTCCAATGCAGAATTTTTGCTACAAACCTGCCATACAGCCCAAGTACACACCAATTTTGAATTAACGAGCAGTATATGACAGTTGATGGTAACAGAGCTTTACATACTTATAAAAAACATTAAAATTGATGTTATTTGGATTTTAGGAAATGGAATGCGCCGAAAGAAAAAAGAAGGTTTTGTGCCTACATTTTGGACAACCTGAAACAAGTAATTATTTTTCCTCATAGATACAAAAAAGGACTCAGCTTTACTATATTACTACCAACTTTACTACTACGCATGTACTACTAAACTGTTGTATGCAGGTTTGATGCTCTCATTCATATATGATTTGAAGTGACTTAATCTGGAATTTAGCAGTACACCACTATAATATTGTTGGTCTAAAGATGGACAGTTAAAAAAAAAAAAGAAGATAAAAATCAATGCAGCAGAACCAGATATATTGACATTTATGTTGCATGCATTCTTCTTCCTTGTCAAAATCTGGCACCTACATTACCCACAATGCAACTCCACTGACAACAGTTCGGTCGGACAAGTGACATCACTTGAAGCAACTGAACTTTTTTTTCCCCAAAGCTCCCTCTGGATCCACAAAAGGCTTTACACAAGCCCGAGTTCGAATTCTGACATGAACACCTCTGTAACAATTTAAGAATACTTACTCTTACCTCCTCAGGGGGTGGAGGAGGTGCTGGGGGCTCCTCTTTTGGAGGTGGCGGAGGAGGTGTGCCTTTTGGTGGTTCTGATGGAGGAGGAGGAGGAACCCCTTGGCGTGGAGGTGGTGGCGGCACAGGACCATCACCCTCTTTCTGGTTCTGTTTGGCTCTCTCTTGCTTTAACTTCTGTAGATTTTGAAGATGTTGTTTGTACCAAAGTTGCTGCTGTTCCTGGGTGAAACAATTACAAAGACATCTGTCAGACAAAGCACAACAGGAATCTTGTTCTCTTTATTTACTTAATTCGTACACTTAGTTTGGTAACTTGCAGAGGTGAGAAGATTCATTAATAAAACACATGGCCTTTACAAACCCTGACATAGGACACATGCTGAAACCTGTTAGTTGTGCTAACAAATATCTGTTCTCACTTTCACACTGCAAGGGTTTGTGGAATCTTGCTTTTCCTGTATTACCTGCCCATTCATAGCTCAATTTGAGGACTGTGATAGTATTACATTTTTAAACTTTATGTCAATGGCCTAAAACAAACACTAGCTTCGCATTTATTTTAATTTAAACCTTGAATTCTGAGTGTACAGTAAAAGAAAAATGCCCTTTTACTTTTGATGTTCTATGCTGTAGTTAAATTTAGTGCACCAGGGCTCACTGAATGGTTTGGTGAGTTTGAAAATGATGTGACTAAAATGCTACGGTCTTTACAGTCACCAGATCTCAACCCAACGTTTCACAACTATGAAAGTTGTGGACCAACATGCAAGACAATGATCTCCACTACCATCTCTATAGGACCAAATGATATAATATAAACTTTTTATCATTAAATCTATTTAGTGATTTCTGTGACTGTCTCTGATGTTATATGTCCTTTGTTATGTCTGGCTGTATTTTCTTTTTATCGCAGTACTCACGTCTCTCTTGCAAAAGAAATCTTGATCTCAATGTGATTACCTGCTTAAATAAAGGTCATATTTCTAAATGAGGAAATATCTTGTGGAGGAATGGTGTTCATCCCTCCAATAGAGAACCACATACTTGGCGAAGAGCACTGAAACTGTGATGGCCTGACTCCACACTAAGATACTTCATGTTGGATTTGTCACATATCTGTATGTATGACAGCCCACATTTTACACTGGATTTTCTGGTTTCTTGATTGATTGATTAATTGTATTTGATAATATAAAAATAATAAATACAAGATGGGCTCCATGTACAGTTTTTAAGATTGTCAAGGATAACACAAGAAAGCTAGTATGCTTATTTTCATTGTGGTCCTTGATTGAAGGGGGTACAAGGATAGTAGCCAGCAGATGACAAACGTGACAGCTCATTCATTCAAAAACACTAAATACTATATAACAGAGACACTATATACACAACACAATAAAGGAAAAAATTACAATAGGCCATAAATACTCAAAATGGGTTGATCCTGCCACAACACATTTTAGCAGTATATGACACAATAATTTGATCTAACCTGTCCCAGCACCACTTTTCTACAGCGGTTTTGAACCTCCCCAGTCTAATAATTTCTTTCATGACTTTGGATAGCTTATTCCATAGATGAGTATAATTGCCCTCAAAATGTGTCTTGTGGAGGCCAAATCAAACCAAAGTCTACATACTTTCATTTATTATTATCTGCTCTTTGATTATGAAATCATCAGCTTTAATCAGAAGGAACAAAACATGGGCATGTACAAATCAATTATTTTAAAACCTAATCTTTATTTAAGTCATTTCATACCGAATCTGCTGTCACCAAATTCAATCACTATTCATATTTTGACATATTTAACAGCTGGCATATAAACCAGCCGATACTAATACATAAAAAAACAGACTCTTATTGGTCTTGATCCACTTCCTGTGGATATGTGTGAGACATCCCTAGCTCCCACTGCTAGTTGTCATGTGGTTGCGTCTCTGTGTACAAGTTATGGTAGTTGTGAATACAAAATATTATACTAGTTGTACTAGTTCAGTCTGTGGGTGAATAATACCACACAACGTGTACTATTTAATTCCATATCCTTTGATGTCTTTTTCAACTGCATGCACGCACAGCATGATGCCTACTTACAAAATATTTGTGAATATTAAGGATGAAATATCCTGCCACCAAAACAGGACACATTTAATGGCTAAAGTACTACAAAAGGTGGGCAATCTCTAGTAACATCAATGTAAAAAGGTGGCTACAGTGTTCTTTGGCTGCAAGGTCTGGCTGCAGGTAGAGCAATATTGATCACAGTGATGTAATTTTGCACCAAAACACGTCAGTACAAACAGATACAAGACTTTACCTGCAAAGCTAAGGATTTGTCGTCTTCTGTCGTTGATGAATGTTTCTTGTTGGCCTCTTTGGGTTTGGGAGCACCGTTGTTCTCCGGTGGTTTTAATGATGGGGGCTCTGGAAGGGGGGGGGCCGGTTGGGCCTCGTTGGGTTGCGGTGGAGGCTGTTGGTGACCCTGCTGAGCAGGAATCTCGTCTTGTTTATAGTACGACTGAGCACCAACACCGCTGTCTGAATGCCACGATGGCCCTGAATGCCCACCTGAGTGTCCACCAGCGTACGCATTAGCATTGTTACCGTGTTGTAACACAGACTGGAGCTGTTTCTGATGCAGCATCTGCAGCTGCTGCATCTGCTGGAGGTGTTGCTCCTGCAGGCTGGAGAACAGCGACCCACTGGACTGGGCCTCGAAGCCGCCGAACCCCGCTACAGGGGCGGCGTGGCCGCCACCAGCCTGCTTAACGTTACGGGGTCCAGACCCTCCATAGTTTTGCGACTGGGGTCCACCAAAATTTCCCCAGGAGGGATACATTGTTAAAAAACGAGGCGGTGTACACAACCTTTGTGCTCACATACAACCGGGCCTAAGTGGCTAAAAAAGCTAACCGCTAACGCTGACCTACCATGTCAGATATCAATAGCTAACTTACATTTTCATTTCCCGACAGGGCCAGGCCGCATTAAACAAATATTAAACACCACATCTATTGTAAGATACAGCTATCCACTAGAGAAACTAATGTGCACGTTTAGCCTTGTGAAAATATGTTACAAAAACGCTTAGAAACAGCGATGTTGAGTATCTGCTGCTACAGTGCATGGCACACACTGATGACGGAAACGTGTCACGCCATCGGGTTACGACTTCCGGTAGATGTTGGTAGACGAAAACCTTTTTGTATTTTCGAAAAGAAAACCAATGTTTACCGTTTTTAATTCAAGGTTTTACATATTTAATAATTGTTTTTATATTAATGTATTTAATTGTTTTTGGGGTAAAACCTGTTAGCTCACACATCCTTACTCTTATCATTATTATTATCAGTGGTGGAAGAAGTATTCGTATTGTTTACTTAACGTTAAGTAAAAGTAGCAATACCACAGTGTCAAAGTAAAAGTCTTGCATTCAAAATCGTACTTTTGTAAAAGTACAAAAGTATTAGCATCAAAATATACTTAAAGTACTACAAGTAAAAGTCGTCATTATGTAGAACAGCCAATTTCAGAATCATATAAATTAATTACTGGACTATAATTAGTGATGCATTAATGTGTACATCACGTTTATGTTGCAGCTGGTAAAGGTGGGGCTATAATATATAATTACTTTATATACTGCTGGGTAGATTAACCTATAATAATGTATCATATTGTATTAGTTATTTTATATTAATAATCTAAATCTGCAAAGTAAGTAATAACTACAGCTATCAAAAATAATGTATGTAGTAGAGTAACAAGTACAATATTTCCCTCCAAAATGTAATGGAATAGAAGTATAAAGTAGCATAAAATCGAAATACAAGTACCAGAAAATTGTGCTTAAGTACAGTACTTGAGTTAAGGTACTTAGTTACATTCCACCACTGATTATTATTATCATCATCAGTCTAGTAGTAGCAGTACTAGTATCATCATTTCCCTTTGATATCCATGTTTTCTACACAATACCAAAGAGGTTGATTGTTATCCAATAAAGCATTAAAAAAGTAAAGGTCATATACTTTATCATTGAATATATTGTG
The DNA here is from genome assembly GCA_011952105.1 of Coreoperca whiteheadi. Classification (NCBI taxonomy): domain Eukaryota; kingdom Metazoa; phylum Chordata; class Actinopteri; order Centrarchiformes; family Sinipercidae; genus Coreoperca; species Coreoperca whiteheadi. The sequence goes on along the minus strand of CM022481.1, from coordinate 13,947,486 downwards.
ATAAGAACATTTATTTGCACTAAACTCACCAAATGCATGCATAAGACAGAAAAAAATAAAATGTATAATGTGAAAATGCAACACACAAAATAGGGCTTAAAATAAAATAAGAAAGTTTTGTTAAAACGTGGTCAGAGGTGATTTCTGACTACTCTGGATGTTCTCTTGAGTTTTTAAAGGCTGCCCACAACAAATGTATGATGCAGAGCAGCTGACCGTGGAGAGGTGTTTTTACCACAAGAGGGAGACATTTTCAAAGACATTTCTATCCAACAGGGAACCATTGTCTGTAAAAAATAGGGAAAAAATCAGTAACTCATATAAATCAACAACAACAGTAGTAATAATAAAAATATGAATAATTCAAGTTATTATTTCCAACTAATTTTCTGCTCTAAAATTATTTCAAGGATATGGAAATTTGTCAGGCTGCTAATTGAAGTAATATAACATGATTTATATCAACAAAAATTATATATGTAACTGCTCTGATTAAAAATGATTCCTTATGGAAAAATAAATCAAAATATCCTGAAAAATCTTCTAGGATAGACCTACAGCATGTTTGTCCATACAATCTACAGTAGTTTGTTATCAGAGACGCAGAAACCAACTGTGTGGGTTCAGACTGTGTTTAACAACAGAGAGGGTGGGGTGGGAGGGAGAGCAGTTGGAGGTAAAATACCAGTGACTTTAGGTTGCCCTTGAGGTCTGATACACATAAGAGTATTTTTTTCTTAAGATCACCAGTAAATCTGTATTAATTTTGACCAGAACCACTTAAAAAGAATCGTTAAAGCGGATTAATCAAGCCCGTCCTGTTTAATGTCTCCCGTTAATTAGTTTGTCAGCAGTGTTTTAATATCGCCTAATGACTTCATATTTCACTGATGACATTAAAGGGGTGTTAAAGGAGGGGAAATGGCCCATTCAGGATTCAGTTCTTTCGCTTAAGACGCCCTCGATGAATAAGACAAGGTCACGGAAGCCTAGCCTTTAGGGAGAGATACATTATCAGGGGATGGGGCTGGGAGAAATCCCATAGAGGAAGCTCTCTCCCCTCTAAAACAGCATGACGGGCACAATGTGATACAGTTCTATCTTAGAACAATACACTGCACAGGGAATTCATGATATAGCTTAGGGCAGCCACGCTGTATAGGATGGCAGGATAGCCCCGCAGTGTACAATATTGCTCATACTAGGGAATAATGCCTGATGCTTTTATAATGAAAGGGGACTGATTGTTAAACTGACTGATTGTTGATGTTTCTTGACCTGACCATTTTGATGAATATATGAGAGAAAACAACAGACTAATATTTTCAAAAGCATCAGAAGTTAGTCCTTTTAAATCTTCATCAGCACTTTCTTAAGCTTTCTAAGCAAGAACAAAGAAATCAGAAATCGTAAAGTTGTAGCTCACAGTATTGAGGACACTGCATTTTCTCTGTGATGAAAATCCTATGTTAAACAAAATGCTCAATGGAGGCTAATGGATCCTGAACAAGTCCATGCACTGCTTCCAAAATGCTTTGTTTGACAAATCAATTTTCCCATAACCCGGTGAGGAGAAAAGTGATGCGGATTGATCGCCCCCCCTGACTTTGTTTCCAGAATATTGTTTGATGGCTGGATAGATTAATTGGTATGACATTTGAAAGCCTTCTCTTGACTGTCAGCATCCAAGCCTCTATACGCCAATCGAACCTCAGTCTAATTGTCTCCTCTATAATACCTCACTTCACAAATTAGAGACGGTGCCTCTATAAACTATTCCCAATGTAAGACCCAAACAACATCACACTGCTCAATCAGAAACTGGTTTGAATAGGGGTGATGCTGGGCTGATAAGATAGAGAGCATTAAAGGACATCACTCAAAGTGCTGCGCCAGCACATCTTCCTCTCAGCACAGTAGATCTGAAATATACAAATAAAATCTGCTGCTCCAAGTAACTATGCTCCAGACTCATTAATCTACAGCAATTCATACTATATGAATCTTAGTTAGGACCTTAATTTTAATTAGGACAACTACAGCAAGGAACACAAAGTGAAAATCATTTAAATCAATGACCTTGAAAACGCTGGTTATAGTCAAACATATAGTTCTCAGATTTGGTTTTCAAATGTGTTTTTGTATGTTTGTTTTTTTATGCTATGACATCATCAACAGTCCTTTTTTCACAGAAGACATTTTGACATGTCACAGTAGGAAAAGTGTAAATAATGAAACTAATAATGGCTGAATTCCATTTAGCAGCTTCAGTTTCAGAGTCCTGGTGGTATGCATGCTGGCTCACTGTCACACTGTCATGGCACACTTGAATACAATGGAGCCATTATCAATGTTATGAGCAATGTGTTTCCCTACAATGACAAGTCAAAATGTCTGCTATTAAAAATTTAATTAAAAGTAGGGCAGAGCTTTATGACAATAAACTGTGTAGTGTGAGACCATGTGAATTTGTGCAACTGAGAATTTTACATATCGCTTATGCTGTGGTATCTGTCCTTTTCTCTGGTTACATTTGTACATTGTGGGTAATTTTGCAATGAGCAGGAATACTTCACCAGAAAACCAGGGATTTTATTTTATTTTTGCATCAATGTGATGAAATATTTTATTTATCAGGTATTGAATTTACCGGAAGTACTGTCTGAAAATTTTAAATGTATTCTCGTAAAGGTTTCTCAGTTCGGTGCATGTATAGTAAAGAGAGTTCGACAGTTCTGCATTAAATAATATCTAAAAGCAACATTTTTTTGTCCCACCATAGTATACGGAATTCACTGAATCAAATAAGACTGTAGTTAGTGCCATATCTGCCCTCCACAAGTCATCACCATTTATTTATCATTCACAATGACTAATTGCCTGACTTGACTTCAATTTTGTGGGCTGGGTTCCTCACAGTGCAAGCTGCTCGGCTGCCCACCTCCCTTCATTCGCCGCACCTCCCTATCACCCCAACACACCCACTTGCCTTTGAAAAACTGTAATTGAATGAGTTTATGTCGTCAAATTGATTAATCATATTAATTTGTACTTATTAGTGGGATGGTTGAAAGCGATGACAATTAGATTAATGAAATTAGTTAATTCTTCCTACCCACATCATACTCCCAACTATAACGAACAAAAAAAAGCATAGAAAGGGAGACTGTTATGACAAAATTGGCAATCAAGATTTGGCTGCTAATTGAATGTCTGCTTTTATTAATGATGAGGTTTATAAAAAGACCTTGAGAAAGGAATATTAATTGATTAATCAAAGTGCTCCAAATTAAAGGGGGTGTATACAAAGCAGAGGTCTGAAAATTTCCCTCCTTTCACAGGATGCAAACATACCTGTTTACTGACATCTGACTATATACAGTACATGTATGACAATACAGTATATTTAGCTGTTTAGCTGTTTACATTTCCTTGTTGACTGAATTATTTGTGAAATATGTTTTGGAAGTTTGTACTGGGAATAATAAAATAAAAGATAGTTTTAATATAATTTTCTTTCAATATATTGTGATTAAAACGTCTGGATGCGTTGACAACAGTTAGTTATGTATTAGGCCTAATATATGTCACAAAGACATTGGTGCAATAGTTTCATCCTTACATTACCCTGAAGAAAAGATTGCGTCTTTATTTGTCAGTACAACATGTTGAGATGATGAAGAGGCTCCGCTGCAATAAAACGTTGTACAGACTGAGGCACTCCAGACTTTACAGTAAAGCTAGAAGTTTTCTGGCCACAGATCAGTTCAGCTGGGAGCCACATGTCCCAGTGGGACAATAGCCATACATTCATCATGCCTGTTTGCCTGTTGTGGAAAAACAAAATCCACATAAATATATGTAAATATAAGTAAAGAGTGTGAGATCCCTCCAGTCGATATACTGCTTTGAATTTCATTACGCAACAAGCTGTCTGGCAGTTATAAACGATGCTCATGAAAAAGAAGAGATTGTTCGATATGATAAAGATGAAACGTAATGGTTTATGCCACCATGAATCTGATTGTAATGTCCACACTATTAGAAAGGCTGATAAGAGCATTTATGACTATTTGCTTTGTGTCATAAAGGAAAGTGGGCTGTTTGATTAATATGAGCAGCTGGCCAGATACAGGTTCAACAGATTGTGTTGTTGCATATTACTTACAGAGGCAGTAATGGGCTGGTTTATATACTAAAATGTGAGCTGTCACACATGTGAGATAAGCAGAATTATGACTAAACCCATTCTACATTTACAAAGTATAATGTTGAACATGCATGCTGTGTAAATGTAGGTGAGTAACGTATTTGTTTTCACTAAAGAAATATTAACTTAGATGGCAAGATGGTATCTGCTCATGTGATATGTACAAAAGTGGTAAAATAGGTGGGTTTCCACATTCAGAAAACATATAAATCTTGCTCATAGTTATGCTGCAGCAATGGATTACACACCATGACTTCACCCGTTCAAGCAGTGTATTGGATCAGCATTTTTTTACACACTTATGTATCTTATATCATATTTAGCCTTTTTGGTACTTCATGTCTTTAGAACTGTCCATCATGAGTCAGACAATGTTATTGGAGTGCAATGCTAAATCGGTGGGGTACTCTTTTAAGTTAAACAACAGTCTTCATTTAGTCTAAAATGAAAAGGACATCATAATAGTTGTTTTGTTTATCACTGTTTGACAAGCTTTCTTAACAATGTGATGGACAAGTCTTATGAAAAAAGATTTTAAAACAGTTTTAACACTTTATATTTTCAAACACTTTTGGAGAGTTTCCACAACACACAGTATTTCCAGACACACATATATTTATTCAGTATAGTCAACTGTGATTATTCACTGCTGGGGTTGCATCCTTCAGACCTCTTTATTCATCTTACATTGACATTTGCACCTTGCAGCATCCATAATTGGAACTTGTTGGAAACTTTAAAAAGACTGAACTAGACTAGCAAATATTATAAGCATTTATATAACAAGTTTACATTACAGGAGTAATGTAATTACACTATTACACTATTTACACTATTTACACCATATTTGATCTTAATTATAGCTTTTTTTCAGGGAGCCTGATTAATTTGCTGTCATCTGGCTGCTGTTTAGCACTTAAAATGCTCTGTTGCACCTTCTCCTCATGTCAAAATATCAGAAAGGGTGACCGCTCTTACCAAAAACCTCCAAAATGTTTCGATTTGAAGAACAGTTTAGCCCCCTGAGTGCCAGTTTACAAATGCACCTGGTGGTTAGAGGCTGTTTGCCAAGGGGTAGGTCCGGTGACTACCCGGATTATGACATCTAAGCTGTAAACTATAGAAATAATCATACATATGGTCCATTAAAACTGCTGCAAAGAGGAATATTGCACAAAAAAGCTGATGCCTGAGATATGGTAATGTAAGTCTTCAAAGATGCAGAAAAATGTTTTATTTATAATAAATCACTTTTGAAAATGCATGCCATTCAGGTTTTATTTGGGGAATTCAACCTGATGAATAATATCATTGTGTAAAATGAAAACAGCTAATTTAGTCTCCATGAGGATCTGTGTGCACACATTACAGAATGTTTTCCCATCATGGTCGTACATAAAAAACATTTGTAATCAAAAGTAGATGGAGAAGAGGTCCACCAATAATATACTATACCCATTAAAGACCATACTCTGCATCTTAACTGAAATAGACAATTTGCTATTCCATTTGTAAAACTACAGACATCATGCTGCTATACTGGCCTTAGTTTGCTACGAAAGACCAATTTTACTTCTCACTTCTGAGTTTTTATGTTATAATATGTCAAACTCTTTGATTAAATGTTTCTTTATTCCCTTCTTTTTTTCTACACAGAGAGTGCCGGGATAAGGGCTGCAACTGCCGATTATTTTTTATTTTCAAATATTCTGCCAATTATTTTCTCCATTATTCTATTAATCATTTGGTTTATAAAATGTAAAATGTCTAAATAGTGAAAAATCCCAGTTTCCTAAAGCCCAAGGAGATGTCTTTAAATTTCTTGTTTTGTCTGATCAACTGTCCAAACTCCAAATATATTTCATTCAAAATGATATAAAACAGAGAAAGGCACACAATCCTCACAATTGAGAAGCTGGAACTGAAGAATATTTGGCATTTTTGCTTGCAATATGACATAGTTCATAGTTGCTGATTTATTTTCTGTCAATCACCTAATCAACTAATGGACAAAATTGTGTGATTAATGTTAGCTTATCTAATGTTAGCTTAATATTAAGAAGCATATTAACAGAATGAATGTGTGCTTCAGCCTCTCTGAACTGAACAAGGTGAATTTGCACACTGGACACCCACGGGATGCTGAAAGCCCATTTTCCAATACCTGCCTGCAACTCCACATCCCTAATGGCCCCAGTTCATCCTCGACTGTAACACAGCAAACACAAAATTATCTAAAAATTGACCACTCATCTTTGGACCCCACATATAAGTATAGATATACATTTCACAATCCTGATGTCCCACTGACAGGGTCCAAACCTCTCTGTGCCAAATGCATCGACAGCCATCAATGTTAGACTTGATCAAATGCTACCGCACCCGTCAGAGGCCATCAGTGGTCAAGGCATCCCCATCGGCAGGATCTATCGTCTCTATTTACACAGTCCATCCTCTTTAAACTGTGCTATTGATCTTGGCCTAGGTCATGGTGGTTTGGCATCAAGGTAGGGGAGAGGTGGAGGGGTGGTGGATGGGAGAGAAAGGACAGAGGAGGAAGAGAATAAGGACACAGAGGAAGAGGTTTCCCCTGGGTGTCGCTAGTGCCAATTTTTTCTTATTTAGCATTTGACCCTGGTCTTGGCTTTACTGCTCAATGCGGCTGCCTTACTTTCAGCATATAGTCAATGGCTGCCAATATTTTGAATGAAGACTTGTCATTGCTCTTCAACAAAAGCTTAAAAATACTGTAAACAAACAGACTTGATCTATTTGAGGTCAAAGGTTTTATTTTTTCCAGCCGTTCATTTCCTCCAAATTCCTTTTCTCTATTTTTTGTCAGGTCAATATTAGAGTGAAAGATGATATCAAACAACAACTCAGTTTTCGGATCAGTTGTCCTGCTTTTCACAATGTGACAGGTGCTCTGTACCTCCATACTTGCTGTTCAATTATGGGCATTTCTCGTGGTCGCCTGTTGCTTTTTTTACAGCTCCGTGCTTCAGTCCATTAGCAACACCGCTGCCGGAGCACAGCCGATAAACCATCTGGCCAGGCTCCTGAAACAGATAGCAGCCTCTTAATGGAGTGAAAAAGTAAAAGCAATTAATGTCACATTAGCACATCACTAATAAGGCCTGCCCTCCAGTATGCTGCAGTGAGAATAATCAGTTGGTTCAGACTGAGATGCCTCCCAACAACCCTTCACTGTTAGCGCTGATATTGAGTCCTGAACAAGACCGTGTTAGGAGAATTCACTTCCACAAACAAACTTTCAGGTCAACTGGTCATTAACTTGGAATGTAAAGACTATGTCAAGTTATTTTTACAATATTATCTAAACCTGCAATCATTTATTTTTTGGCCTCTTGGGGGCAACGCAACAAGCTGTCATAACACTTATGTATTATCACCTCATAAAGTTGATGTGGTGAATTTGTTAGCAACATTAACAGTCATTTGCAGACGTGTGTATGGCCACTTGATGAATGTAAGTCCAACAGTCATTCTCCTTTTAGCTGTGTTTTTGGTCTTGAGAAACTTATCTGGCTCTTAAGCTGCTATATGCTCCACTGTGTTCACCAGCTAGTTACTAACTTTGTCTGTCTGTATGGTGTGAGTTCACAATTATTATAGCTAGTATAGTTAGTATGCTAACATCTGCTAATTAGCACTAAACACAAAGTACAGTTGTGGAAATGTCAACAAATGTTGACCTGTTGATGTCACTAGATGACAAGTCAGAGGATCACAAAACCTATTGCAGTTCAGCCTGAGGGCGAGATGAATGTGTGTACCAAATGTCTTGGCCATTCATCCAATAGCTATTGGGATATTTCAGTTTGAACCAAAGTGGTGGACCGACCAACATGGCCATCGTCATGCGGCTGGACTAAAAATATTCATCATAGCTGCTTTAGAGTAAATAAAGAGAAACACAAATGAATTCTGGAATTAGGCCTATACCAGAAAAAAATATTTTGTGTTAAACAAGAATAGTTGTAGTTTTTGTGTTTGTATTTTGTCATAGTGGCAGCAACACACCGCCATATGGAACACTAATCTGGTTTGAAAATCTGTCCCAAGTAAAACCATCCAAGAGCCAAGCCCTCATGTTTTCTCTTGAGCACAAAAGGCAGAAATACTGTTTACAATTTACAATTTACAATACATGTCATTCAGTTCTCTATAACAAACATGGCACCTACTGTACAGTAGCTGTGTGTCAGTCTTCCGACCTCCCTGAATACCCAACATTGTTGTTGTGACCTCCATCACTTTCAGCTCTTGTCTTTGAACTGTGATTCAAACTTCACACAATAGCAGCCCCGTCTCAAGAGCTTTCCCTAAAACAATACATGTCCTCTCTGGCTTGAATGGGACTGGGGTTTTAAGATCTGGCTTAATTGTTGTCTTTTCCCGTGTTTAATTATAAAAACACCAAAGCACTGTCTCTGCTGCTGTCTAATTCCACCATGTTCCGCTAATTATGTTGTGTTAATAGAGGTTTTTCTGTTACAGCGTTACACTCATTAACTCAGCGGTGACACTGCCCTTAATTGGATAAGAGGCCATTAAGTCACTTTTCTTTGATTAAAATTATTGCTTCCTTATAAACATCAACCCTTACACTAACTGGTTCACAGCACATGAATCTACATACGACTTGCTTTCACCACTGTGTGTATACAAGGTATGTATGTTGCCTTTTGTGCTGGTTCTTTCTTTCTGATATACATTAGCATAATATAAAAAGTTTCTATCATTCAAATTTTTTTATTTAATATCAGAAGTCCACATTAGAAAATCTTCTCATCGCAGCTGCACATGCCAACACAAAGAAAAATGTGTCACTTGCTGCGGCATACTCTTGTTGCAAATATAACAGCTCTATAGGTTTAATAAGGATCTTTCTGGAAAGAGAAGCTCTACAAACCTCCAAAATGTCAGACACTGCAGTATCATCACTCACAGTAAATGGGCTTCTTTTCTCAGCGTCTCCCTTTGTCTTTTTTGTTGTGATCCTCCTGGGTCTGGAGCACAGCGGTGATGCTGTGAACTGATATGCAAATATTGAAAGCAGCTTGTGAAATATAAACTTTCAGGTCAACTAATGGAGCAACGAGCTGATGTGTCTTTCCAATGTCAGTGATTGCATCAAATTCAGATAGAATTCAAGTTATCCTATATATGGCAAAAGCCACTATAGTTGACCATGTTGTCAAATCAACAGCATTGGCCGCCACCACGTTTAAACATCTCAAAGTTAATATCAAGCAGTCCTCCATTTAACACAAGGCCAAGTAGTGACAGAAAACAGACTGACACCACCACTGCTTTCCAATCCCCAGTACCCCTGTTCCCATACCCACACATGCCCTCAATTACCCTATAAGCACCACATGTGCAACATCATTAATAAGATCCACTAATAATGGTGGTGAGCTCCATTGGCCGTGAGTGAGATTTGACTAATTACTGTAATTGTATTGGAGTCATGCTCATTAAATATGAAAATTGTGTTCTGTAAAATGAATGGGGTTTCATGATCACTCTTGTATGGACAGGCAAGAAATAAATTAGAGAACAATTTCTCGTTGCACAGTTAACTACAGCACACACATCTACCTGCCACACCCCCTGGTCTGTGTGTGTGTGTGTGTGTGTGTGTGTGCCTGTGCATGTGGTGTGTGGGTGTATTTTTGTGGATGTTTGCCATTACTTGTTGCTTATGATCCTCTTTACACACACTGTATGCATGACCTGCTTGTGCATGAAATGTGGAAATGTTAATATTGCACCGAGCATATAATTGCAATTGTAATGATTATTTTCTTTTTTTATAGTGAAGTTTTTCAGCTACATTTAATTCATTTTTTCATTTGATTTGATATTACTTCTACCTTATAACAAGTGTTTTCCCTTTTTCTGCTATGGTTGTACTATTTGAATGAACAATAGACACAGCAAGAGGCACAGCAAAATATTAACATAGACTAAAATGCCTTTAATGCAATTTTTAAAATTATTTTTGAACCACTTATGGAAATCTTAAAATGCTGAATGTTTTTTAAAATGGCTCTGCGACCATTTTGTGTGATTGCTGTCATACGGGAAGAAAAGCAAGCCTGTTTGCAAGCATGAGCTGTTAATCTATGTTTGATGAGGCATGCATGACATCTCTGGCCATAAGCAATTAGTGGTGAACAACCTCCAATCCAAACACAACAGTCTCTTACCTTCACACAACAGGATGTGCCTGTGAATCTTTACTATAACTTTTGTTCATTCTTTTTTGTATCATCTCTGGGGATTTAAGAAGCTGGCAGGACTCCAGAGCCTAGACGACAGCGTCTGGGAGTGGCTACGTCCCTGAGGAGCAGAGCACCCCCCCCCCCCCCCCCCCCCCCCCCCCCCCCCCCCCCCCCCCCCCACCCCCCCCCCCCCCCCCCCCCCTCACCCCCCC
>CM022481.1:13868825-13936785 GCA_011952105.1 Coreoperca whiteheadi | reverse complement strand
TAAAAGGGGTGGGGGCGCCGCCAGACAGGCGAGGGTGGGGGGGGGGGTTGGCCCCCCCGGGGGGGGGACCCCCCCCCCCCCCCCCCCCCCCGTTTCTGCATGCTCAAGTTGTTGCAAAATCTTCCAATGCAAATGTGGTACATGCCTTTACCGCCCAGTAAAAAAACTGTGTCACACTTGGAGCCTTCTGTGAAAGCCCTGATTTTGTCTGAGGAGATATAGAGGTGAGGAGAAGCAGGTAAACAAAGCATAATGTGGAGGTCAAATGCTAATGAGCGCTCCATTTGTTACGTCTGGCTCCCTCCAAAGGCAAAGTAACAACGTCAGAGGCCCCCAGACATAATAAATCATCCAAATAAATTATAAACTTTAAGACTCAGAGAAGACTTCATGGTATTCGTTGTGCCACCTCAAATTAATTTACAGCCAAGTCCTGATTTCTCTTACGTGTCCTCATTTAAATTGTCCCATTTTTAGCTGCGTGCTTGAGACAGCAAAATGCTTGCAGTCCATTTTCAGGCCTAACACCCTACCATATCATTTCCATCTGCTCAATGGTTAATAGGGTAAGACCAGAGAGAACCCCAGTATGAACTGTATGTAACTTGCTTTAGTTGAGATACAGGCCATAATGCTGCGAGACTTGAACAGATGCAATGCCATGCGGGGTTTGCAGCTGTTGCGAGGCCTTAGAAAACCCACAGCTGCCACCTCTCTGTCTGAGTCCCCAAGTAAAAGGAGACTGAAAGACGGACGTGACTGATGAGCTGATGAAAAATCCAAAAAGGCAGGTGGATGAGGAGTAACACAGGTAGTAGATTGCACCATTTTAATGCATGTCTGATCGTTTGTTTCTTCCCTGCTCTCTCACAGCAGAAGTACTGTCACTCAATCACCGTGGCTACCTATAGATGGCGCTCAATTCATTTTGAAAAACATTGGCCTCTCTCAGGGCTGTCCATCACAAAGTGCCACAGACTGTATGGTGGTGGGGATGAGCTGCGGAGAAAAGCACCCTTACCTGTCCTTGAGCCAGGCGACAGAGGGGGAAAAAAAGAGTAGATTCAGCATGTATGTACGCTGTAGCCGGGAGCCATAAATCATGACCTTCTTCAATTTACACAGGGAGCATATTGATGGTTTCCTATCTCCTTCACTCACTTTCACCTAGTTACATTGTCTAAGACAACACCACTCTGGGTAACCATGACTGACACTTTACAGCCTATTCTCAGTGGACTCTCACCTCAGCCACTGAATAATCCTCACATCCTCAAGGAAGGCTTGTAAGTGTACGGTAGTGGAGCTAAAGCTGTTGGTGGCAGTACAAGGTTGCACTAACAGTGTGATCATAGATTTTCTCAAAGAGGTAGGCAACAAGGTTGCCTGTTTAACACATTGCAGTGTGACAGTGTCTATGCCCCTTCTTAAGCACAGACAGACCTGATGACTGGTGACGATTTAAGGAGAATAAAATACGGTTTACAAGATGGAAAGTCACTCTAAGGACAGTGGGCCATGCCCTAATTCCCTTCTACAAGACTGAAAACAGAGAAAAAACTACTCGCAATCCTACGAGAGAAGGGCTGTAATGACGAGAAGTTCATGAGCCAAGTGATTATGTGTTTTTGTCTGTTTTTGAGCTTCTTTTACTTTCCTTGCAGTTTATCTATCAGCAGTCCTTAATGGATAACACCTATACATTCATTATACTAACATACTGGTAATGCTGACACACTGTGAAGAACAATCCACAAGTTAATACACAGTTGTTATTTCCAGCAATAATATGGAGTGGCGGGCGTAGCGGTGCCAAGAGAATAAATAAAAAATGAAAAAGTGACAAGCCCATTTATATGTTTAAATCAATCTTCTGTTGAGAGATCTTTTCGCTGGACATCATAGTTGATTTTGTTTAGGGGAATGGTTTGTGGCAGGCTGATTAAACACAGACTTACTCCCCCAACCCCCATATTGGCTGAAGTTGAAAGCCCAGTAAATGAAATGACTTCCACAGGATTGCACCACAAAGGAAGGGAGTGTGTCAGATGTGCATTCAGCCAGTGTTGTAGCCAACACAAGGTCAAATGGGACATTGTGTAGACAGCTAACCAACTGACAGTCGGGGAAGGAGGATGCCGTTACACCCCACGGCACCGCCTTGCTAAATGTACAAGTGCACAGACAGACGCACACTTACATGATTGGTCATGCTAGGCAACGTTTGACTGCAAATGTCTTATCCTGAGATCAGGAAAAGGGTGTAACTTAACACTGGATATAGAAGCCTCTGATGAGAGCATGCAATTATTATTCACTAATATCTTGTTGATATCCATTAAATAAAAAATCTGACAACCGAAAATTCTGAAGATATGGAATAGCTAAAAGCAACAGCACATTACAGCAAATTATTTAAAAGTTACTTTATCTGACATACAGGTGGACAAAAGATCTAACAGCCTCTCTTGCTTTGGAGACAATGACTTATTGTCAAAGGGAATTTCATGTAGAATAAACGAGATAGCAGTGTGTGGGTATTTATCCCCCTCCTTTTTGGTATCCATAAAGGACCTTGTTATGCTGAAGAAAATGTTGATAGGCCTACATTAAATGAACACTGTCAGTAAATATGATACGAACTTAATGAGTCTTGTTTTGTAGATTGATTTCTCCCCATGTTCATTGACTTGAAGATATTCAAAGAAAAATCATTTGCAGCGATTACATAAACCATGTGATTTTATTGTCACTGTACATTCAGTGCACTGTTAGATCTGACTCACTCCAAAAAAAAGCATATATTTACATGTGGGTAGGCTACATTAGGCATGAACACAACAAACAAAACACAAGAAAATGCCACACAATACTGTCCAGTGAAACCTATCTGTGGTTGACTTTTTGCTTCTCCAACATTTTTCACATTTTTTTCCTTTGTCTCACCAGGACTGTGAACTTGTGTGCATAGTTACCCTGTCCTTTTCCGAGAATGGGGTAAGTTTATAATTAAAATGAACCAAGGCTCCCATTTAACTTTATTCATATATCACAATTGCTAACATATTGCTTTTGAGAGGAGTAAACCTCTTGGGTAATAACGTCAACGGTACATACACCTAGCAGGGGTCTTTATACACCACGGCCAGGGAGGTTCCTCCATGTTTTATGTAAATCTCGTCATCTCAGAGTGCACGGAGATAAGATAAGTCCGCAAATGGAACAGCGAATAAGCAGCTTTCTCCTCCGAGGAATGTGCTCCCCAATTGCTGTAGGTTCATCTACATTTTTTTTAATACCCAGTCAGTGATGTCACTTTATTTCTGTGCCACTGATTCCCAGGAGGAACCCATGGCCCGTTTCCAAACCCAGTATAATTTTCAAAATATGAATTGAGGTATAGGGTCTAGACTACTTCACTCGCTATATGTCCTGCTGTGCCGATAACCAAAATCAATGACAATGTGTTTCAGCACTGGGAGACACAAAGACACAGAAAAGCAAAAGCAAATGAGAGAATATCCCACCTTAGACCAAATATAACTCACTTATTTCTCTCACTTGACTCAGTACAGTGATTTATATTACACAGATATTCAGGTGGGCTTTAAATTTTTGTTGAAGTTGCTAATAAATCATTAGAAATTCATTCAACGGGCAACTTAAATGATCATAGTTATATCGATGCACAGCAGCTACAGTATAGTACGGTGAAATATGCACAATACATTTGCAGTGTACAGCACTGTACAGCATGTCCACTTTGTAAACAAAGCACAACTAAATGTCAGTCTGATGCTCCACAACACAAGGAACGTAGGTGGCCATATTTGCCTTGCATAGCCCAGTGATCGCTCTGTTATGAAACTATTACAGACACCCATGAAATCGCCTTTGTAAAGGTTTAGACAAACCCTCCCCACCGTCAACCGAAATAAAACGTCTCTTGTCCCCAAGGTAGAGCCAAAGCAGAAATTTAATTGCTCCATTTCTATTGAGAATTTCAGCTTAGGAGACAATTAGAATTAATTGGATGCAGTAGAACCGTTTTAGAACTCTGAAAATAAATTAAGCATTTTTCTTTTATTTTCTTTCATTCACTTGAGAAGAAGGGAAAGTTGGGAAACAATTATCTGCTATCAGTCTTCAAAGTGCACAGAGGAGCTACGTGAAGGAACCCTGGTCAGAGGAGAGAAGGTCAGTGTGGGTGGTTTGGTCAAATGTTTGGCCAGAACTTGTTCACGAACCCTTCACACAGTCAGCACAACATTAGCTCATTGAAACACTCTATGAAAAACACCCGTTTTTATGGTAGTTTCATCCCTAAGTGAGGCTACAGGGTGAGCCTTCCCACAGTGTCTCCTATCGACAAAGAGATGTTTAATCAATGCATGCATTGACTCTTGTTCAGCTACTGTCACCGCCATCGTAGGTTTAGAGGATGCTCAAAATGAATAGCAGAAATAGTAGAATTAAGGTATAATCATTAATAATATACTATAAATATCCATATTTCACTGGCCAGCTCAAAATGCAGTTTTATCAGTGTTACTTGTGTTTCATTTGAAAATATTTGAAGACTCTACACTTTGGTTCACTACTGTACAGAGGTGATACATCCCTTGCTTCAATTGGGGGTAGATTAGCTGGTTCTACATTTAGGGAAGTGCATCATGGGAATTGTATTCTCTACTGCACTGGGTTATAATTATCTATGCATTATATTAGAGTGAATCAATAGTGTCTGCTCCTGTGGGGATCTTTTCAAGTGTAGAAACTGGCCTGCCTCTGTAGTTACTGGTCGCTTGGCTTTGTTTTCTTCTTGTTTGGGCAGAAGCTAATGGCACTTGACTCTTTAAAGACACTACTGCTTTAAAGTCATCATAAGGGAAAATATCTGTCGCACTAAAATCCTAAGAGCAGCTGATTAATCTATTATTGTATAATTTTGACTTCATAACATGTTAATAACTGTATCTTGTTATTCTGTTTGCTTCCTTTGAATAATTTGGCAACTGGTTTACAATTGATAGATATTACGCTATAAAAGTCTACCATCACTTCTGGAATATGCAGATTTTTATTAACTTAGTTTGTGCACCTCAGCGTGTCAGAGTGTCAGTGTTTGTTGAAATGTACATACAGTGCCAGCCTGAATGAGGAGCACCTTCATTAAAGATAAAGATTACATCATTGAGACATAATCTGAGGTCTGATATAGTCTGTCATTGTAGTTGTTTTAATTCAGAGGGTAATTCAAGTTCCTCCTTACAAAACACAAGTGTCATTATATTGTTGCACACAAACATTTAAAGCCTCTAGTAATCTGTTGTAGTGTTACATCCAAACTGTTTTAAAAGGCATCTTAAATTTCAAAAATCAAGGAGACAAACTCAAAACCCTCAGCTAAAAAAATTTGCATTATTTTTATTTGCATTTGAATTTGCCACCCTGAAACTGATACCTGATAAGGATAAAGGGGAATCATATTAACTGTCAAGCTTCAGCTGTGGTAGTTATGTGTACTTGAAATCTATTGGCTTATATTACCATTCATGAATGGAAATCAGAATCTAAAATATATTAATCTTAAAGCCCAGTGACAGCAGTTATAATTTTAAAGTTTCCGTTCTCAGAGTCACAATATTTAAGCTGTAAAACTGAGAATAAAATACAGGATCATATAAACTGTTTAATGTTTATATGCATGAGGCTACCCTACACACTTTGGTATCACATGGTATAGGGATAACGTGATTAGCTGTGGAACTAATGCTCAATATAGTGACACTTGTTGTTTGAGAATACAATCTAAACAAAGGGGGGTGGATACAAGAAAAAGCAAAACCTATACAATACATTGCAATCTAATAAAGCACCATTACAAACTATAGACTCAAAAATGACCAGAGTGTTGACTCAGCACCTATCTGACACAAACTGAACATTATAAACTCCACAAAGGTAGTATTTAGTATTGCAGGGCCTATCAGGTTGCATTAAGGAGCAGATTAGATTGCATTAAATTGCATAGATGTTGCTGTTATTGTCTCATTTACCTGTATTTAAATAAAAATAAACCTTTTTTTAACAAGCCATACAGTTTAGGTTAAAAATTCTCAGCACAGAATATAGCTTATCATGTGTATTTTTCACAGTCTGCTTAGTTGCCAATATTTGTGTAGGACACTGAACACAGAGAGAGGTGAGGAGGGGATTTAGCCACTATAAGCACAAACCACTGACTGAGACTCAGACGCTACCAGACCGAGCTCCCTAGTACAATACCCATTATTGCCACAATATTCATAGAAGCTTAGTGCAAACTCTTTGAACTGTGAACTATGATCACTAGCCAACCATTGTCCTTCTGTAAGCACCAAGTTGACTAAAACGGCTGAGTCAATGAAGCTACTACGAGGTAAATATATTACGAGGACATCGAGAATCGTACATACCCATGGTGGGTACCGCTTTCTTTGATGACGAATATAAGAATATGTCTAACAATCCTCCCCCACCCACCCAGTGCAATTTCACACAATATACAGTACACATAATATTTGTAGACCAGTTAGAGAATATTGCTTTAACAACTGAGATTAGAAAATGTGAAAGGAAGAAACAAAAACATGTAATGTGGCTATGTAGCCGTACAGTTCTTTAGGACATTTACACTTCCATTTTGAGATGAAAATAAGATAAGAAACAAATTCACAGAAGCTTCAGGTGATATAGAGCAATGGGTCTCTGGTTATAACAAGACCTCGGTTGCCTGATTTCTGTACACAACATCTTTATATACATCATCATGATCCCATGTCAATCAGGTTAATATTCACCCTTTTTAAAACCATCTCAAGTCCCTTTTCTTTTATGTGTATTACCATTTAAAAGTGTTAAAATGACTTAGTAGTCCAAGCTTCATCCTCACTCCCAACTGGCACACCACCTTTATTTTTTATGGGTTGACCCTCGTCTCCCATTGGGTGATGCAGCTGTCTGTGAAACATCTGGCCCAAGTGTCAAGCCTTGGCCTCCAACATCTCAAGGAATAGTTTGTGCATGGGGACTTTGCCCTGCATTTTGATGCTGTAGAAGTGCTGAACGGCCTTGGTGGCGGTCTGACGGAGCAGAGGCAGCGTCATTAGCAGCTTGCCTGCCCGTCGAGGGTCCTCTGGATGCTGGGAACCCTCAAAGTCCTGCAAAGCCTCGTGGAGAGAATCCTGGAGCCTTTGGACCGCCTCGATATTCTCTATGTGCATGGAGTCTAGAGCAAGAAGGGTGGTGGGGAAGGATGGAGGGTAGAAAGAAAGATCATTTATATTTTAAAGCTACATATTAAATGAAAATTGTCTCAAATGAAAAGCAAATGCGTTCTATTCATCTGCAGTATGATAAAACAACAACCGGTGTTTTGCAGCTTTAAATTCTGCAGCCTGTCTTTGCAAACATGCAATTTTGGAGAGAGGTTCTCTCTTGTTGGTGGTTAATGACGCGCCTTAAATAAATGCCTATGCGTGGCCAGGACTCTGGGGAGAGAGAGGTACTGTAGGTCTGTATAAATATATGGTGAGACAGGAAAAAGATTCATTTCTTTTGGTATCATGGACCACATACATCCCCCTTGCTAATGAATTCAGATGGCTGCATTACTAGGATATCGTTCAGCTGAATGATGGTGGCAGATGGCCTTCATTTCCATAAGAAAGAGCAGTTGGCCCCCTTATGTATGGGCTCTAAAATAAAACCAGTTGAGACTTATTAAAAACTGCTCTCTTTGTGTAAGTCTAAAAGTTAGAAAAAAAACAGGCTTGTCCTCCAAAGGACAAGCTGACAGAGTGTTTTAATGGACAAGCAGTGGTTTGCTTTCAGCCAATTTCACTGCACAGACTTAGAGTGTCAGGTCTAATCTGTGTGTGTATCATATCCACAATTCATTAACTGATAGATAAAATTGTGCACAACAAAATGTGCATTCAATTCAGTATTATAATTGAATCCAAACAATTCACCCTGGTATATCTAACAGAATAAGATGGACTCGTCTCATCCTAAACACTCTGTATTACTAAAGCCAAACCAAACGTGGAGAAACTGCTGATTGACGCTTGTTGAGTGAATTAGATCAGCTCTGCTATGTGTCATGAAAGTTGCGGAGTGAAGTAAGGCCGTGTACAAACATGTAAATGAGGCAGAAAAAAGGAAAGTACAAGGCTAATTATGTTCCTAACTGACTGATTAAGTCTCTTTTACCAGTCGCCTTCTGTGTAAATTGCGTTTCTATCTTGGGAAATTAACTAGGCTACGCGGACCGCACATGTGTTCCAGCACTCTTCATTTTAAACCTTCATGTTAATACTGATCTGATCCTCGTTTTCTGTGCGAGCGTGTGTGTGCGAGCGTGTGTGTGTGTGTGTGTGTGTGTGTGTGTGTGTGTGTGTGTGTCCGTGTGTGTGTGTCCGTGTGTGAAGTGGAGAGAGGAGGGGACAGGGAAAGAAAGAACATGTTATAAAATGTGTGTCAGCGTGTGTAAATGCGTGGAGAGAACATCGTCGTGTTTGTGTGTGTTGAAGGAGGTTAGGGGCGGCATGCAAAACTAACTTTGAAGAAACAATTTCCATGTAATCCGTCAGCAGCCTGGCATCAATCCAGTCAATACGCCGCTAATTACAAAATCAATGGCCATGAATTTCCACAGCTGTCACACCCACAGGACCCCTGGAGCCGAACCTCTTCGAGACTGTGTTCAAACGAGCCGAAGCTGCCCTTTCGCCCTCTCCGAGCCTCCCTCTCAACCCCTGCCTTCCTCTCTCACACTTCTCCCTTACCTTTCCATTCCTGTCTTTCCACCCCCCCCACTTCCCTCCGGCCCTCCCATTTATCCTCCCCTCTCTCCACTGTCCACTGTCATCAGAAGACTAAAGATCTGGGCTCAGCATTTTTCATTTTTCAGTCAGGCAGGAGAAAAGACTCCTAACAGGCATTGATTAGTGGGGGACAGGCCTGGCCTCATGAAAAGCAAACTGTCGATATGGGTGCAGCATCTTCACATTGGAACAAACGAGGCCCGTCGCTCCCCAACGCTCATTCCACTCCACTTAACACATTTTATTGACAGCCCCTGTTTTCCTAATGAAATGCTAAATATATCTCCCTCGGCTGTGGCGCGCTGGCAGATACTGTTATGGAGATGGAGAGAATGAGAGCGCAATGTCACACACACACACACGCATGTGCACACACATTAAAATATAGATGCACTCACACTCTCACACATAGGGAGTTTTAAATTAAACAACCATGCCTCTGACCTTTTTGTCCCCTCTTATCAGGTATCCTTTATTGTGGAAGTGATCGGCTCACCAGATATAGACAACCCCTTGACATTTTTTTGTTTTATTTCTTTGTTTGCTTTAATTAAATGCCAACTATCTAGATTTATTTAAGATTTAACCAAGAGATTTTATGTTATGACACTTAAGCGTTTGTAGAGCAAAATAACGTATATTTGGCCGAATGACTGCGATTTACAATAAAAATACAAGTTCTTGATGATACCTTTAATAAATGTATCATTTTTGTTAAGTCAAGTGCCTGAACCAAAAGTAATCAAATGTACACACTTTACAGTGTAAGCTCTAAAATATTTTCTACTGTATGCCCTTTAATTTCCACTTTAAGAAGTTGGAAAAGAAATCTTATTCCACATTGTGTGGCAGTATCACATACATATTCTGTATCATCTTGTTACAGCTTTTCATTGACGCTATATAATGTTTACACTGAGTGAAAAAAAACGCAAGACTCCATCAAATGAAAGTATTCTTTATGTCTATGTTACTCCACTAGAATTTAAAACAAAGTAATGTGGGTTTGAACAATGTTTGGCTGCACTGCATGATTTAATATTGACTAACAGTGGGATTGAGGAGGTTAACTATACCTGAGTTGGCCAGGGCGATGGCTTTGAGCGAGACAAACTCCTCCTTCTCCATGCGCAGCTTCTTGTAGCGTCGGACCAGCGGCAGGATGGCGACGTGCAGGTCCAGCAGGCCTGAGATCCTCGCCTGCTCCTCATCCACCACGTAGTCCTCTGCATACACAATCTCGTCCTCGCAGGGCAGCGAGCGAAACACAATGCTCAGCACCAGGATCTCCATCCAGGCACTCTGCAGTAGACTCATCTGGTCTGCTAGCGAGAGAGTGGAAAAACCTGCAGAATTAAAAAGAAAAGGTGTTATTTTTTTAGATTTTCTTTCCAGGTTGCAGGGCACTCATACCGTATAACTAAATGACAAATCATGACATCAACCCATTAACCTCACTGCACTGTAACTGGCCGCCTCAAGTCCTCCATATGTTTTATGAGCTGTGTATATAACGCTGCATAATCCCCGGAGAAGTCCAACTTGAAACAGAGGCCGATGACTGCAAGTGGTGGCTTAAGGGGAGAATATAAATCAGTCAAGAGTAGAGGTCTTTGAAACATGACCCAGGGCTGCTTCAAACATCAACCATCGACAGTCAGTCCTTCTGCAACCCCGTACATAAGCACGACACACCACTTAGTGAGGAAAAAGCTACTCTTAAACCTAACCACCTCGTATTCTTCTCATGGTAAAGAATAAAGAATACATTACTTCATCTTCGTAACAAAAAAATTAATTATGGATTTTGAAACGGACCTAAATAATTCACTCGACCATTATTTCAGTTTTTTTGTCACCATTTGTCATTATATGAAGTTATCCAGCAAACTTAAATAAGTCGCCAAACTCTTCTCAAACATTTTTTGGCTATCATGCTTTCATCAGGGTAGTTTCTTTATATGAAGTTAATCAATTAGTCACGTGAATATTCAAGGAGGAGGCAAATAAAAGCATTTTGGATTCATAATTAGGCCCGAGAGGGTTACACCAGGAGCTCTGTTTGAAGCCACTGAGCCGAGTTTAGTGGATTGCATTAGTTCTCAAACAACAAGAAATTTTAAGAAAATTAATTTCTGTTAAAAGAGGGATAACAGTAGATTTGCTGAGACATTATTGAGAGCCATCCATAACTGTTGAGCAATGAAAGAGATTAGAGTATGCTGTGTTTTGAAAGATGATGTTGAAAGAGTTTTAGATTTTATTATTTTGTCCTAAAAAATGTAGATTCAGCTTTTTTTTAATCAATTGTGGAGTAAAGAGTAAGATACTGTATTATGTTAATATAAATATTTTGAAAAGGAAAACAAACATTTTCAACTTAAGGTCAACTTACTAGCTATTCTCCAAAACCTTCCACTGCACCTCACACCCTGCATCAGTGGAGGAGTTTGCACAGTTGCCTTGGCAAACGTATTGGTTGCAATGTTGTGTTTATCTACAATTTGTGGTCATTTATATTTCTTTATATTTGTATTTTAAGTCCATTTTAATTCACATGACTAATAGATGAACTACAGTATATACAAAGACATTGAAAGCAACCTCAGATACCACCCTGATGAAGGCAAGATAATAAACCTTTTGGGAATAAGGGTGTGTGCTCTCAAAATTAGTATAGGTTATAACATGAAGTTATTTCAGTCATAAACACAATCACGGGAATTCTCTTTGCATTCATTTAATTATTATTATTAGAGAGTGACATAATGGTACTATATTGGGAGAGATTTTCAATCCAGCAAAGGTGCTCCAAGACAAAACAAAAACGTAAACATATTCCACGGGATAAACACCTTCTTGATACTTTCGTCTTTTGTGTTCAACCCTCTGATCTCGGGTTAACAATTCATCCGAGATCCTGAGGTCAACCCATCAACTCTCTTCTCTAACATTCACACACACCACATCAAACAGACGGACATCTGAAAGGACCTCAAGCGCCACAATACCTTTCACCAGTCTATAGTGAATAGGAAGGTGATTGGGGGTATTGACCAGGGCCTTGAACCCACCACTATGCTTACTTAAATCTGAGGTTGTATGGATGGGAATGGGGCAGGTTGACTTAAAAGAGGTCCTCCCGACGGTTCTTATCAAGCAAAAAGAGAAACGACAGAGAGGGAGAGAGAGAGAAAAGAGTGCTGGGGGTGTCATTGATTAGTAGATTGTAATCAGTCCACCAAATGCGAAAGGGGGATCGATCCAAGCCTCAGATCTGACAAACAGACAGCTGATGGAGGACATCCGGTACACATTTATTGGGGGGGCTGACTACGGGATCACTGAATGTAGATACTGTAGGCTGCATCAGAATTTACACTCCATCCCCAAAAACATAAATGAATGAATGAATCCTGGTGTATTTGGAATAATGAGGGGGGATCAATGATTATACTTGTAACATGTTACATGTCTGGAAAAAGCCAAAGTGAGTTAGAAAAAACAGTTACTAACCCTAGTAAAGGAGTAATGATTCTGACATAAAATAATGCTAATTACGAATTTTCAATACATCACACCTCTCATACGTTTTTATGAAAAAAGGTTTCATACCACCTTTTATGTTGGGGCACCATTTTCGTTTGTTGTACTCAGTTTTTTCGTTTTTGCAATACTCCTCTTCTGTACACATTTTGTGAAAGATGCTTCAGCTGTCTCCTCCTTTTCCTCATCATTCTTTTCTTTTCCCCAGCCGGTGTTTTTTTTCCTTCTTTCCACTCAATTTACTGAAGCGATGGAGTGACTTCCTGGCACCCCGGGGGTCGCCCCGGAGCTTCAGGTGCGTCGCCCTCGAGGTGGCTGAGTTAAGTGTTGCTGTGGAGGGTGATTCCCCCTGATGAAATATCAATATTTCACCCTACTGATTTACTGCCGTTTGACCAAACATGACACAATATTGAGCAAACTGGGGAATTACTATGTCTCTGTCTCTGCAGTCTTCTCCCCTTGTGAAGCATGAACAGAGACAAGGGATACCACAGGTTTCCACTGAACTAAGGAATTATTATCTACTACTCTGCCCTAAAAAGGCAGAAAGCAGTCAAGGATAAATTAAGGAAAGAGTTTAAAGTTTATCGGCTGGCAGGCAAACTGCTTAACAGATAGAAAGGTTGTAATCCCTTCATTTTATACCTTTTAAGGCTATAAAGAAATCACTGTCACAGACTATATAGCATAGGCCCACCCAAAAAATTGCAGAAACAGCACTTTGCCTTTGGACAATCTTTAGCAAAGCCAAGGGGACAATACTGAATCTACAAATGTGTTTTTTTTCAGCTCTCTTGTCATTGAACTAGTTTGTGTAAGAAAATGGGTTTCTATGATGAAATCGAAATAAATATCATTTTACAGTCTAATACATTTAAATATGTGATTTAAAGGCAACTTAAACACACCAAACTGTATGACTTCACCAGAGTTCACAGCTGAGATTAGAGTTATTGACACTCTGCTAAGCTAGGCTAGTTATCTTTTAATAAAACCATTATAATAGGATAGTTACTGCCTTAGTTATGTTGAAAACAAACTGAATTACCAAGTTACCATTATTGGTTCAAATTGATAATCAGATAATAAAAATAAAGTACATTTTGCTTTAGCTAAAGTTAGCTGTTGCTATCCCACCAGCTAGCATATAGCTATATTGCTTTAGCTGTCTAAATAGCTGTTTCTCAGCGACAGAGTGCAGTGAGTGCTTCTAGAACCCGTAGAAGATCAAGCCAGAATTCACATACTATGGTTTGGTTTGGTTTTTTAAATTCACAGCAGCAAATACATTTTGAAAGGAATGTAAGGAAGCCTGAATTACATTTTCTATCAATCCAATAAGTATATTAATTTACATATTTGCCAAGTTGCATAAAGTTGATACTGAACATAACGGCAGAATGTTCATATTCCAATATCCACTTGACGCAACAAAAGCTTGATAAAAAAATATTATTTATATTATTTTTAGGCACTCAATTTACATGAAGCACGTGGCATGATGTCTTTGTTTTATTAACATTTAAAGGTACTGTATAAAACATTCACTGCCACTAAATGTCCCAGTAGAGCACCAGCATCTCAAACTGAACCAAACAGACACAATTGCCCACCAGACTCCATTGAGAAAGAAAGTAATCTTACTTTGCAGATCGTTGTAAAACACACCTCATTCAAACTGGACAGAAACAAAATAAAACTCACCAAACCATAGATTTCCAACAATCACCAAGGCTGGTTTTGTCAAAATAAAACCTTTATTCACCAAAATATTCAGGATCTACGCCTCAACTGGCAGCCGCCATTGCTGTAAAGTAATCTTTGGGGACAAATGCGCCTGTCAAAGTAGCCTATCTACACTAAAAATGCATCATGACAACACTAATGGGACAGAAACAAAATAACTCACCAAAACCGTATCTGTTAGTCTTTCCACTATTCTAACAATAACCAACTTTGGTTTGGCGGAAATAAATTCTTAACTCACTGCGTTATATAGCTAATAGTTGTTTACTGCTAAATTAATGTTCAGAATCTCATATATAAAACTTTTAACCAAAACCACAATCTTTCCCCAACTGCAGGGTTAAGGGATGGTGAACTTGAAATTAAATTCTAGTTACTTGGACTATTAATCTACATTTGAAACCCCACCTGCAGTGTTACAGGTCATACTGAACCACTGTACCATATGATTTGACATTATACCATGTGTCTATTTCTATAAAGGTACCCTATCCTCAACATACAATGGGATGTTAGTGATTGTTTGCAGAAAAGAAAAGTGCCCTGGCTATGCAACAGTACAGTACAGGTACACATCAGATAAGTAATTGAATCCCTATTCAGTACAATGAAGAGACTGAGTGGCTGGCAGTGAAGCTTGAAGCTGTCATTGAGAGCTGGGTCTAAAACAGACAGCAGTTCACTCTCTATTCATTTAGTATCATTACAGGCCTCCTAAGAGCCCTAATGGGCCTAATAAAAAGACAGAGGTAATAATGAGACTAGAGGGCCCTATATGAGCAGGAGGAGTAGGAGGGGGAGAGCCAGGGGAACAAGAGAACAAGGAAGCCAGAGAGTGTGTGTGAAAGATATGATGGCAGAGAGAGTCTGTGTGTGAGTGGCAGAGAAAAAGAGAGGAAAGAAGAAAACAGCGATGCGCTGAACTGAGTGAACATTAAATATCAGAGGGCGATGAATGCTGTTACCGGGAACATAAATCTACACATGTTGTGTGCACTTACATGTCTGAGACTGTGGGTGGGTTAACAGCTGCACAAATTAGTGGTCACCTCTGACCCCCTGACAACCGTGCTACCATTCTGTTTCCATTTTCACGACAGTGTGGGTAACATCCGATCAATGGCTACCTCGTGATGAGTTACATCCTCGCAAACATGTTTAACTTCTGCTACAAACTCAAAAACTCACAGGAAAAACATGTTTCTCAACTTTTTTCTTGAAGGCAAAATCTGCTTTATTTGTTTTATTTTTAAAGCTTCTACTTTATATTTGGTACACATATTTGCTTACATATTGAAAGAAATAGCAAACTTCTGCACATAATAGTTCATCATAGTAGGTCGTCCTGAGCCCTGCTATTCATCACAAATATTTAAGCCTTCAAACAAGATGTAACAGAAAACCAACTCAACGTTGCATGTTTCCTCCCAGGCCTCCACATCTGGATGTTGAACGACTTTTACATTAATGGAGTAATCTGCAGTAATGACTCTTACTACGTCATCGTTAAGGCCATTTGCGCAGTGGGCTATGAGTGTAATAGCAGGAGTGGACTGTTAAACTGTAGAGACCCCTTTTGTCTTAATCGTTACTTGGTGACACCCTGACCTGGTGGCCCAGGGTAAAATGTCCCCAGAGTGTCACGTGCCCATGACTAATCATGATAGCCATGATTAAATTGAAGAATTTGATTGTAGATACCTATTTGGCCTCTTTTTCACTGTCCGAAAAATATCATGTCAGGGATACTGCTTTGTTAAAGCGTCGTCCCAGTGCAGCACCCTAGCCTCGTACCCGAGCGTCCATCCAAAGCTATATCTCCTCATCAGCCCACAGTTCTCCTGTGTCTTTGCAAAGTCAATCCTATGAGATTCCTAGGTCAGGTTTGGGCTCAACACACCTTAAGCCACTCCAGATTGCATTAATTAGGGTGTCAAACATAAATCTGATGACGAATCAGTGATGAAGGCTAACTCTGGACTAGACAGCTGGTTAGTGTTGTGTCAGCTGGGAAATGAGTGAATAAATCCACAGGTAGGAAAAAAATATCCAGTTGCTACTGTATTTTTAGTTGTCTACTGTGTGAATGAGAAATTAATTAAAAAACTGGACATTGCATTATTGTTCATTAAGTTATTTTGATAATTGATTTTTGTTTCAGTAGTTTTCAAGCAAAAAAATCAAGCACTGTTTGGTTCCAGATTCTCAAATGTGAGGATTGACTGCTTTTCTTTGTTTTATATCATTGCAAATTAAACATCTTGCACCGTATTTTTGTACAGCGTTACCCTGGCCCCTGAGAAATTGGGATGGACATTTAATTGATTAATTGGGAAAATAACTGGCAGTTAATTGATTGTTGCAGCACTACATTGCACAACATTAAAAAATGTGGAATTGATTTGAATTGGCCACATGTGCAGTTTTGTACATACTTGATTGGATCAATGAGCTGTATCTACTTTGAGTCCAACCTGTGCTTCCTTTAAACATACTGAGGCCCAAAGTGTCTGTTTCAACTGACAGAGATGAAAAGAAAAGCAAATCTTAGAACATTTGCATAACAAGTCTTATTTAAGAATTCATCAACAAGGACTAGGAAAATCCATCAGTATTTCACTAAATAAATCAATTTTACAATAGGGCCTGTATAGTTTCCTTAAGTAAATAAGAGGATTGCTTTTTTTTAAGTCTGGGATTGAAATGGAATACATTGACATAGGGGCAGAAAGACTCTCCCACCTACCCAGTCAAATCAAAGGTTTCAGCTGCTCTTTATTGATTAGATTTTAGAATATGGGACTAGCTTCTCCCCTAGGTGCAGATGAGTAGCAGATGTTAATTATCCTGTGTGTGTGCATGAATGTGTGTGTGATTTTGTGTGTTTTTGTGGAGCAGGGGGAGGGGAGGTGGGGGATGGGGGTTGTGGGGTGTTTATGGGTGTGCAACAGTCAGTGAACTACTTCTGTATTTGTTTCAGCAAATTAACGCCAAAACCATATCCCAGACAACACAGTCATTCATTAGCAGTCATGTCTCTCTCTACCTGGGATATGTTTTGCCCAGCCGATGATGACCACCAGTTCGCGGTCGGCCAAGTCGCACAGCGTGGTCAGGGCCTTGATGTCTCCATCGGGCATGGTGGGGTCAGGCATGGCATAGATCTTCTCTGGCTCCACCACCAACAGATGGGAAACGATCTTTGTCACTGAAAGGAGGGAAGGAAGGATGCAGAAATAGAGAGAGAGAAGAGAGATGGAGAGAGAAATGTGTTTTGAGACAATTTTAGGTGACAACATACACAGATTTAAAAAAAAGAAATAACAAAACTGGATTATACTGGGACACAAACATTTCAACAAATGAATAAATAATACATTTGCAAAGTGTTAATTTAAAATATAGTCTAGCATGTCATAATATATGGTGCAAAGTCTAAAAAAGGTGGCCCTGGTGATTAATCTGATTATAGTATAACTGAACACAGATTTTTCTCCCACATGACATTAAAATCCATCTACACATCTACAAAAATTTGTTGTGCACATATTTCTCAATGAGATATTTTGTAAATTACATACACTTCTAATTGCAGAATTGCAAGTCCCAACATTTCAAAAAATGTCTCAAGGTGTGACGTGTGTGCTTTGATATAAAAGCAAAAATAAGACTTTCTGCAACATTCAGCTGAGTCAGATATACAAACAAAACCAAACTGTGACTCACGTGGCTTTTTGGCTGGAGGGGGGATGGTGAGGCCGAGGTAGGCGCTGTTCTCTGCGTCCAACCTCCGTTTGTACTTCTGTCTCCCACCTCTCACCCGGTCCAGACGTACACCTGCAAAAAATATCATACATGTATAAATGGCAGATGAACCCCAGGCACTTTGAAGAGTGCATAAAAAGCACTGATTATTTAGCAGAATTGAATAAAATAGAATTAATCTGAGCAAAGAGCCCCAATTTAGTTGCAACATTTATAGCTGCATGTTCTGTTTGCTGGTTAATTTTTTTCTCTATCAACTAAATCTGACATCATTAGATTTAGTTGAAATGCCACATGGCCAATGTTATGCTATTATATCTACTTCTATAGCTACAGATACTTCTAATGATAATAGCCTCTTTGCATATATTTTGCTGAGTCATAAATCTCTCTCAAGAATTTCAGTGTTTTTATTATTTTCAAATTGATTATGAATATACCCTATACAACCAAAACTGAGGAGTATTTCTTCAGTATGATATACAGCTTTGCCCAAATATGTTTTTTCTCGCTATAGTACATACTGGCATACCAAGCACACTAAGCAAGGCTTTCAAATAGTGTAGTAATTTATTCCTGGAATAGTTATTGTATATGTATACCGTAAATGGGAGTACTGAGTTTCTTTCCTTTATTTTCGACCTTTTAACTGAAAGAGGGGCTGTTCAATACCTCCTTGCAAGAGTATAAGTATCTATTTAGTATACAAACGCACATATCTGGGATTATCTTGAAAGCCATCTCAGAGGTCACAGGCTACATCAGAAGCACCTTATGTGCTGGATTTACACTCTTGTATTAAAATCAGTTTGAGCACTGAGCGAAAGCAAACAGATTTTACATGGTCAAGTGGAATTGAGTCGTGTGAGATTTCCCAGTGACTCATATAAATTCCTTTGATTCCCCTGGAAACAAAAGAATCCGATTAGGATGGTCTTTCAATTTCCTGACACCGACTATCCACTAACCTAATTACCCACCGTGCCCAGAGGGAGCTCATTCTTCCCAGCAAACACAGTGAGATCATTTTATGCCTGGCAGATTGAAGCTAAATCGAGAGCCCCTCTCCTAACACTGCTTTCCATTTGTACGCCTTAAAGTAATCAATAAGGCTTGCAAATAGACTTCTTGTTCTTTGAACACATGTGGATGCGGTTTTAATTAGTCAGTAAGGCAGCTAGGAACTGGGTTTGCGATAGATGGAGCTTTAGTAGTTGTTCTTACCATTACTCTTGGTTAAGGTAAATTTCAAATTATAAATTGTGTTTCAGGAAACTGTGTGCATGTACTCCAGATATTAAATCAATTTGATAGCTTCTCTCTATTTAATGCTACACATTTGCCTAATAAAAGGATATACAGTTACTAAAGGCTTCACAACAATAAGCTTGAGTAATGCAAAAACATATCAAGCAAGTCCCCTAAATTCACGTACCAAAGACTTGTCAGACTAAGTGACAGCGAATTGTTGCTGCTTTTGTCCCTGACATCTTCCACCATCCGCACATGCGCGCACGCACGCACGCACGCACACACACACACACACACACACACACACACACACACCGTTTTCCCTGCTGCGGGCTGCAGGGTCATGTGGCTGCAACAAGCGACAAGTGACCAAACAGCCGGAGTTAGAATTCCAAGATCCGCGGGGGCTGTTTGAACTGGAACATCCAACTGGCCCATAATTAATAGACGCTGACAAGAATTAAGAGCTCAGCGTTAACCAGTTTCAGTTTACAGCTTAGCGGCGCTGCAAACGGCAGAGACCCAAAGCAGGAGGGCAGAGAGAATGATAGAGGAAAAAAAAGTGACTTAGATAATGTTGAACAACGGGAGGGTTGGGAAATAAGACAGAACAAGCTGCTGCTTTTGGCTGAATGTATCAGTTTTCTGCAAGATCTTTGTTTTTCTTTCTCTCACTTTTCCTTCTGTCTGTCTCTTTTTCTCTCCCTTTCTCTCTCTCGGGTGTACATCTCCTCCCTGACAGCCCTGCCTGTCCCAGCCAGCGCCTGATCCGACCAGTGCGGGATTATCTCCTCCCCATGTGATACGGCACAGTACTGAGAATCTGACCACAACAAGACAGCTGGATGAGGCCCCTTGCAAAGGGCCGGGGGAGGGGGCGAGGGGGGGAGGTTTGTGTCGTCGTCGGCACCACATTCCACACCTCAGGCCCAAAACCACAGCAGCCTCCATGCTTTAAGACAATCCGGTCCAGAGAAGAGCCTATGACATGGGGGCCATGCGGGTGCACAGATCATCTTAAAAGAATCCAGATCCATTCTTTACAGTTGCTGGCCCTTCATAAAGTGTGGCAGCCAAAATATGAATGCAGCGTGTGAGGTTAAGCGGTGGTAGAAGTGTGTGTGCCGAACATTATGAGCTTGGTAAGATCATACCGTACAGTACAGTATGCTCATAACTTAGTGCAGACTATGAGAGAAAGGGCCTGAGACACAAAGATACTGGCTGACAGTCCATCCGTGCTCTGTGTGTGTGTGTGTGGGTGTGTGTGTGTGTGTGTGTGCGTGTGTGTGTGTGTGTGTGTGTGTGTGGAAAGACGATGAGGCATGTTTGCATAGGAGCAATCTTTACGGCCACCTGACCCCAGCTTCCCTTTCACATTCAATATCTTTATTGACTTGTGCAACCTTAAAGCACATTCCTGATTGAAGCGGCTGTGTTTTCCTTTATGTGGCGGCCGCTGTGTTTATGTGTCATGTGGATTTATTTTATACTTTTATGTGTGTATTATTTTTTCTTTATATGGATCCCTATTCACTTCACCAATCCTCATTTTATGTCAACATAAAAAACCCCAATAATTTAAAAATCATACGGCCAGGTTCAAAGGCAGGATTTTAGGAATAATAAAGACCCACCAACACCAACATCAAAAGTCACTGAAGAAATTCACTAAAATAATTACGTGGATGTGTCAGATTTGATTTATTCTGTAAACTATAATTACATTTTCTGTAAACTTCATAAAAAGACACAACATGGTCTAAATGCACCTTCTCCATGCTGCCAGGGAGAAAATTCTGTTGGGGAAATAATGAATCTTTTATTTATTTTTCTTTTAGCTGGCCTAAAAGAAGTAGAAAAATATACACTTATTGAATCTAAAAGATACCTATTATCCTATAAAACGCCCATGATGTGTTAGTTTTTATTTGAATTATAGCATGTAACCCCCCCACCATTGTTAAATCCATTAAATTCCCAGAGGGAGTACCAGAATTTAAGTGGAAAGCAGGGTAAGTAATAAAAAATACATCTAAAACAAAAAATGTTAATAAAAGAACAGAAAAAGATATAAATAATATCCAAACAAAAAGTATCACAAAGTATATCTATGTAAGATTAATTCATTCTATGCAGGAGAAGCTCTATAGAGAACAGACTTCATCACACAAATGTACATGTGGGTCATACAATGTGTATCAAGCTTGTCTGTTACTATATGAACATGTGCACAAGTGTGTGTATGTATCTCACGCAACTATTTTCAGCCCCTCACCTGTCAGAGGCGCTTCTTTCTAGAGAATGTGTCAGAATTGGCTGGCTGGCTAATGCTGCCAAAGGGAGATTAGGAGCTCCCTATTTTAGCAGGGAAAAATCAGAGGGATGCAGCGTGTGCCCCCTCCTACACAGTCGCTCACCCTTTACACAGGGACCTTGCCCTTCCAGAGCTACTTCTGAGAGCTGAGTCTACAAGCCTGAAAAGAGCTAAAGGCATCGGTCAACTTTTGTTTGATTGTACAGAGTCTGGGTGGGCTGCAGAGAGAGAGGGAGAGTAGAGGAAAATGAGAAGAGCACAAGGGGAGGAGGGGGGTGTATCACGATGGCGTCCCACCTGCTCTAACCCCCGATGGGCTTACAAGACAAAGCTGGAGTTGTTCTCCCATAACTGTACACACTGGCACCGGCCTCTTTATCGTGTCTCTTTATCATGTTTTACACTTTTCATAAATCTGAGCCTGCGTGTCCACAAGGGGTATTACTGTGTATTACTGAGCCACTCTGACCACAAATGCGCCTGTAATCAAAAACATCTGCACAGCTGGAGATGGCCGGGTCGATTCAGGATCCCCGGTGTATATGAACGCAAGTAGACATTCAGTTTGTGGTGTTCGCACACAATTGTTGTGGAGTGGGTGAAAGAGAGAGACATAGAGGGAGAAGTGAGCCAGCAGGAGACATGTACCTCCAGGTCCGATTCCATGTCACTTGTCAGGGGTGATATACATTTGGCATGTGTGTACGTGAATATGTGTGTTATGAGTCGAGTGTGTGTATTGGAGGGTTGTAAAGAGGTCAACACTTCACTAAATCCGCATCTTCAGAGGAACACTTGTTAGCCTCCGTGTCTGATCTATCACCTGCCAGACAGTGAGGACAGGCCAGTGCAGAGCCGCTGGGTGGGCGCTGACTCTCAGCTGCGGTCTCCCAGCTACTCTGACACCCTAAAAAGCAAACAAGGCCTCATACATGTGCTATTAGATAAACAAGTTTGTGGTTCAAGAAAAAATCAAGTGGCAAAGGGGTCAGAGGGCATTCGGTCTTTACAGTAAAACTTCCTGGAATACACAGATTTAAAGCAATACACGCCAAACTGAATCTGGTTTTGTAGACGTGTGCTGTTCAAATGTATCGGCTTAGACGTAAAGGGACCCATACAGTATAGACGTTTGCTATATCTTTATTTTGATGATGTAATCTTAGTGTATAGATTGGTTTCTGATCTAAGCCTATTGATTGGAAAGGGACCTGACAGTCTGTGATATTGGATATGGCTTTACTAATCTTTTGTGTATGTGGCTGGAGGAAAATAAGGCTGTAATGTTACCCCAGTATCCACGTTCGCTCAGGAAAGACTGCTGATCCCTATCTGTGGTCGGGCGAGGGCGAGACAGCGGTGTACGTTGCCAAAATAGTCTGGCAGCTTGTATTCATCCAGCACATTACAGTGGTGTCAGAAAATCCCCACAAGCAAAGAATACACCACAGAAACACTGAGCTAACACAAAAACCGGCAAGCATTGACTTCAGAAGAGCAAAGGCAAAGTGTTTTGAAATTATTAAAAAAGTTTGTTCATGACAGAAATTCAGTAAGCCTGGCAACCCCTGCATGCTTCTGTTTCAATAGGATATGCTTTTTAAACATGCTAATTTGCTAACATGATGATGTGATTACTTGATATGCAGATTTTGTTGCAGCACTAAAACTACAAAAAGTAAAAATAAATCTTCCGTCTTCAGCAGAAAATAACAAGAGTGACTCAAGTCAAAAAATGTTAATTCGGTCCATATAATTCTTGCATCATTTAACACCATACAGTAATGCTATGGGGTTATTATCACTGCTATTAGCTGCGGGCACTGACTCCTGGCAGTAGAGACTGACACCATACCTTCCGCGAGTTGTAATTACGTGAGGGTTTTTCCATTGGACCTGTGACCTTTTATCAGCCTCAGCTGGACATTTAAAGGGTCACTGAGCGAGGCTGGTTTCCTCAAACAGCCGCCTGCCGCTACCTTCAACCCAATGTAGACGCTCTGCTGTGGCACAGCAGTAAAGCCGGATCTGGAAAGAAGCCTGTCATCTACAATATTTTTTCCAGGAGTCGGTTTGATTTTCCTCTCAAATACAAGATTTAAAATTCATTTCTTGACACAAAAACTGGTCACCTACATCCAAACTTACACAATGTGCACCCACACAGAAAATACACCAGACTGTCAAGTAGACCTAATGTATAACGGTCAAATCCTCTTGCATTTCTTAGGGATAGATTGCACAAGGTTTATTTAATTTAGTGACACATTTTGTTTCCCCTGCTCCTTGCTAAAATGTGTTGAGCTGCTACTTCAGAACAGCTGACTTATTTGGACCTAAACTCCACACACACCTGAAGCCACCAAACAGGCTTGAGAACTGAAGTCAGCTGATTAGCGGCAGGTGTTACAGGGAGGAGGGATTTCCCCTGCCCACCAATAGTGCATGGTCTTTAACTGTGGCAGCTGGCACCTTATAATTCAGTACGGCATGCTTAGAGCAGAGCTTAGAGGGTCCTTTTGGAAATATTAAGATACTTTTAGAACGACTGATCACATAAGTTCTCTCCACATCTTCTGCAGTTCAAGGCATTTCTTATGATACTGCCACACTGTAACAAGTAAAAACATAATTTGGGACATTGTGAGCAAAGGAAGTTTAAAATGTGAGCAATGCTTAAATTAATTCATGAGGAAATATCTATAACACGTTAATGATTTGGTCAATATTTGCATGCTAATAGAAGTTAATAGTAAAAGATTTTAAATGGACAAAGAGGTTTACATTGCAACATGTGGTGGTAATGTAATGCAGATCTTACAAGACTAGATTGCTTCATGCATGACATCTGCATACATTCATATTACATTATGTGATTATTCCTTTTCCATGACCAGCCCATGGCCACTTGTTATGTTATATGGTGACCTCATTACATGAAGTAGGGCAAGCCGCTGTCTCCCTCTGATTCCACGATCAAAGCCCCCCCAAGTCTGTAAGAGGCCACACCATGGCACTATGCCACTATTAAATGTCCTTTTTCCTTTTAATTGAATGCCATCACTTTCAGAGAATCACCTACTGTGCCACATGTTGTGGTGGCTGTGATGCTGCATCTCAGGAGCGGCAGGCGGTGGAGGCCACGCAGTCAAATTCTCCCTCACAAACACACACACACACACACACACACACACACACTGACTGTCCACATCAACGGCTTAGCTCGGCCGGCCACAGACAATACCCCTCCGTTTTTCCTCTAAGCATGCACTAATAGTTTCAGCTTTATTTCTGAAGCAACGCTGTTTTTTCTGGCTGAGAGTCAAAGCCGTGATGTGAGATATTTGGGCTGGGATGAAGACATCAAGAGTGGGCGCATCACATGTATAAATAGTGTTGTGATGGCAATACAATGGATGACCCTTAATTCTGAGATGAACAAAGACAGCTACGTCAGTACATAGCGAAGCTGTATTAGTGGAAGAGAACCAAGAGCCTGACATACAATCTTGTGTTACCAGCACAGATTGCACTTAACTGCTTCTGGCTTCTATTATGAGATGTGTTTGGTGCTGGCAGAACACAACAAAACTGTATGACCATGGTTTTATTTTAGGAAATTTATGACTGTTGTGTCTGTAAGTGGAGCCTATAAACAAATTCTTTAAACGCTCCTTTTTATATTAGGATATATATCATACAATCAGCGTGGCTGGCAGTGGGTTGAGCTCCAGAACATAACCTGGTTTAATGTGTCTCCCAACTGGGATAAAACGTTGTACCTAATGAAGTCTCATGCTGGTCCTAACTTTGTGGAGGGGTGTTAATGCCACCAGAGCTCAAATGATGTCCTATTTAATGAATAAGTATTAAAACACACTACGATGAAGCTGCTATTTGTCAAATAAACTCTAAATTGAGTGTTGGTATGATGGATCTAATTTAGGGGTTTTAAAAGTCTGAGTCTGGATATCAATGGATTTTGTCACAACTACTATTATTTTTTGTCTTACTTACTTACTATTTGGTAGATAATCATATTCTTGAAACTACAGTTTCAATAATGCTTTGGGAGATGTAAACAGTTAGTCAGTTAGTTAGATGTGGCCTACAACAAACTAATTGACTGCTAACCATTGACAACTTTTAGCGTATATATTTTTAAGTAGCCAGATTAGCTATTAGCAGTTCCTGTTTACAAAGTACCCCTAGATATACAGACAACTATCCCTGGATTACTTTAACCTGTTAAAAGTCCTATGTTCACAGGGGTCACAGGTAAAGACGGACACATGGTTCAAGAACAGTATGCAATTTATTTTGGGTATGCCTTTTTTCAAGCGAAAATTCAAAATTGACAGGAATGCTAGGGGTTAATACTGAAGAAAACTTAAAAACGTATTTATTCTCGGGAAAGTTTTGGAGTTGTAAGGAACATCTTTTTTTCTATCATTTCTAATAGGATATTGTCAGAGAGCTTAAGTCACAGTGAATTTAAATGTGCATCATGTCTGTGTGTTCAGATTTGACTTATTTATCACTACTAGAGTTAAGATTTTGACGTTAATTGCGGCAATGGGGGGTGCTAAGGGTTTTGCCTGGTTCCATGAGCTGTGTGTCACAGATACCGCTGTAGTGCCAACTGCTGACAAGCGGGCCAAATCAATGGCCTAACTATAATAACTAACTTCCTGTAGTTATATGAGCACCAGCAATCACTTGTTCCTTTCACCTTATGCAGCATTGTTGCCTCACGTACCTCCTTCCGCGCCTCAAAGTTTTAAAACCCCTGATCGAAAGTAACTAATACTGGAGGAAAAAAATGTGTGCCAGTGAAATAAATGACATGGAATTCAATAAATTGCACCTTGCACTCGGCACCGCCACAAGTGTTCAAGAGTTATACTGCCACAATAACAAAGTGTGCATCAATTAATTTAAAAACACTTCTACATATTAATGTTGCCTTGTAACAGTAATGTTACAAAACACCAGTCCAAAACTGTGTATTCAAAGGTACTCAATGTTTTACTTTATATGCTATCTTTGATTTTAATATTTTAATATAATTTTTTTAAATCTTTGGATACACCCCACATTACTACTATTCTCTCTGTGGTGTTACAAACAAAATAATAAAAATAAGCTCTGGAATGCTATCAACGCACATTTATCAAATAGCTACATTTGATGTATTTGGCAGACAGAAATGTCATAAAAAAGGGTTCATATTTTTATAATGCAAGACATTTCTGAAGTCTGTTTGCATAAAAGTCTATCCAAATAGGGTAGTACCTAAGGAATGTACAGTAAAGACCCGATTCAGCGTTAGGTATTGTAATACTCTCTATAAAAACACAACTTAGAGCTAGACTGCATCAGTGTACAATAGTTCTTAGAGCTAAACACGCAACGCAAAAAAACAAACAACCCCCCCTATTTCCTTGGGAAAAAAAAGAAAAATCTATCGGCTAGATTTTCCCTCTGTATTCCCAAAGGTCTGTCAGTGGAGGAGAAACAACACATGCAGGAAGTGAGGTGGGATGTTCGGAAAGCATTTAGTGGATCAATATGCCAGGCAAGAGAGGGGAAGGGCGACAGGCAGACAGAGAGGGAGAGAGAGGGTGAGGGAGAGAGACACCCAGAGCCCAGGGGAGAGGAAAGTCTTGGGGGAACAGCCTGTGCTTTTCAAGAGTACTGTTACACTCAGTCTTGTTAGGAACATCCGACTCAGCAGCTTTTTCCACCTGTCTGAGTTAAACGCTGAGAGGCTCGGCGGTGTGAGGAGAGGTAAATAAGGCTTGAGGGTGATGTCACTGGTGTCTCCCCGAGGCCACAGCCGGCTTTAATATCTGATCACTGACCAGTCTTCTAGCCCCCCAGTAAGACTGTGACATGCCTACGTTCAAAATTTTGATATTTTATCCTAAGCTCAAGATAGCTTTAAGGATAAAACCTTGTATTAATCAACTCTTAATGAGCTAAAAAAAAAAACCACTTGTTGGAAGCTTAGTCACAAAATCTTGACAGCATCTAATGGGTTTTTAAAAAAGTTTCATAATTTGGCTGATTCTTTTTGGTCCCATACAGGACAGCATAATTCTTATTATAAAAAAACAAAATCAGCAGAATGGGAGTAAGATTTCCTCTTGACAACTATGATTTGTCGCCTTTTCAATACTACTTTTATCATTATTTTCTTGAATTGTTGAGACCAATAATCCCTGTTTAAAAACCCATCACATGATGATGAAATGATGACTCGACTAACTGTTTCAGCACTCTCTCTCTTAATTGATATGAAGATCAGTACTCACCTTCTTTCAACATGCCAACTTTAAGACATTTCATGAAGCGGCAGGCCTGGCATGACTTGCGTCTCCTCTTGGTGATCTCACATTCATTGGTGGCCGGACAGCTGTACTCAATATTCCCTGTAGAAGATTAGAAAAACATCTTGTCATTAAGTTTGTGGGAACAAAAGATACACATCAGCAAATAGGAAGAATTAGTTGTAGAATTATTGCATAGAAAAGAAGCAGACCAAATACAAAATGGTAAACAACAGGCACAGAAAGACAGTAAAAGACACAACACATGTGTGTGTGTACACACACACCTGTCCCAAGGTGACCCCATGTGACACTCCTGAAAGAGAGGAGGGTTTAGTGGCATTTTGATGGGACATGTAAAAAGCACTTTCCCGCCCTGGAGTCCCACCCCCATTCTGATTCACAGATAAATTAGCTTCATTAATGCAGAGCGTCCTCTCTGCAACGCTCACCACGACCCTTTCCAGCCAATCCTTCTTCAGCTAAAGGATGATGGGAAAGCTGCCCTCCCTCAACAACACAAGGGCTAAGAGATGGACGCACAGCGGAGCGCTCTGCATAATGTGCTCCTGTAAAGACCAAGATCTGCTGTTAGACTCACCATATCATGTAGCAAAGCTCGATGTATTATT
The DNA here is from genome assembly GCA_011952105.1 of Coreoperca whiteheadi. NCBI lineage: Eukaryota > Metazoa > Chordata > Actinopteri > Centrarchiformes > Sinipercidae > Coreoperca > Coreoperca whiteheadi. The sequence goes on along the minus strand of CM022481.1, from coordinate 13,908,323 downwards.
CACGTCTGTCTCGCCGGTTGTTGGCTCACTATGGAAATATGTCCTATGCAATTTAATCACTCTGGTACAAAAAAAAGACAGAAATGCAGACTTATTGAATCTGCTGCCATGTAACCGCTGCCTGTTTTTCTCACCAGGTTCCGGTTCACAGATTTTTTCAGGATCATTACGCTGTCACTTCAAAAGTTGCCATGACCCGAAGAATCCAATGACAAATAGTCTTTCCCAAGTATTCAAATCCCTTGATTGAATGTTTAAACAATGTCCCTTAAGTCCAGAGATGTATTAATGGTACCTAAAAACAGTAAACCAGGTGTTGTCTGTTGCAGATCTGCCAGAGCTTGCCCCCCCCTCCCCAGCACACACACAATCCCCTGTTGGTCAAGGAGAAGGTGCCAACATTTGTCAGGATCCCTGGCATCGATGGTGCCAGCAGGGTCACATGCACAGTGAGGGGCCCGGGGCACCATGCCAGGATGTTGGCAGAGGCTGCTGCTGGTTTCAGGGTAGGTAAAGTCTTTAAATGAAGAAGAGTTAGTGGAGGGAACATACAGTAAAGTAAAGTGCAGTGGTCATGTGTAGAGACACATGCTGTGTACCAATTCTATACTACAAACTAAATGTATACAGCCTGTACTATATAATAATTGTCATATTATACTGTTTGTGTTGTAAAATACAGCAATTCAATGAGTTTGTCCCAATTTCATACTACAAACTCTAAACAGGTTTTGAATATATACTGTGTTCACATAGGAAAGATGTCAAAATGTAAATGAAGTACACACAAAAGTATGCATACTAAAAGAATACTGCAAAAACGGTACTATGACAATTACTAGTGCATCGTACACACTGTATATAATTAGGATGTCGAGTGTAATTTGGGCAGAACTAATGTACTATTTCAGAAAATGATCAATTTCTGCTGCCACACATCTATCAATCTGTAACTTGACAAAGAAAAACTAAATGTTTTTTTCAACAGATGTAATTTTTTCCCCCTCAAGTCTTCCTCAAGCTGTCTCACCAGCATCGGCTGTTTGCAGTTTGAAGCCGTGAGCACATTCTGGGGAAGTAGTGTACATCAACATTAAGGCTGTGTCCTAAATTACACCCTACTGCACTTTTTCTTATTTCCATCGTGTTAGTGTCCAAATTATAAGTGTGAAAGATATCGCAATATTGTGCCCTCAAACTTTTCCACTATGGAATGGAAAGAGGCATGTACACTAATTTCTGCTAACAATCCCACAAAGCAATGAAACACATTGTACTGTTGTGCAACACTGTACACCTGTCAGTGATGATGCGAAATGATGATGATCCATAAGTTTCTGAAATCTCACTATAGAATAACTACTGAGTCTCTGAGGGAATAGTGACCAGTAGAGTGTTTTTCGTGTGCATGCTGAGTTTGCTTAACTTTTCTTGAACCTATTTTTTAAACTTCATAAACACATTATCCAATAATTAAAAAAAGTATCGAATACAGAGGATTTTTGTCAGTTTAGAAAATGTCACAGTCATTTAATATTTTTATGATTATTAAAGGAAACATTTTATACCTGAATGGATACAAAATATTTGTGTGTGTGTTCATGATTAAGTGTGTGTGTGGGGGGGTTGCATTAGGGGTCCACAATAGTCTTAAATTGCCTACCTCTAAAAGCTCACTGTCGGCATATCCTCTTAGTTAATCAGGTCTTGTGTCCACCTTTATTTCTCAAAGGACATTTCAACCACTCTAATATCCTTCCTTAACCTCTCTTATTTTCCCTCTAAATTTTGATATATTGTTATGCCATGCTATTATCCATGTGCTCATCTCCACTCAAGCTGGACCTCTCCTTGTCCTCCTCCTTTACCGAGGCCGGGACCCCCCTTCCTGATTACCATTCCATTATAGCGGCTTCTCCTTTCAGTGAATGACGACGTCCCCTGTCCCTTGTCCCTATGCCTTTTATTTGGAGGACTCCTCGACGTCTCTCTCTCTCCCTCTCTCCTCTCTCCCCTTCCTCTGTTATTGCCCCAATAACACGTGCATGAGCTTCTAATTGGTCCCCATCTCCTCCCCCTTGGGTGTGGGCTGGAGGGGCCCGGGGGCAAAGAACAGATCCACACCTCCCACCCTCCTTTCGCGACTCTCTCCCAATGAAATGCTTGGTTCTTAATTACAGTCACCCAACACTGATTGTTATTGACTAAAACTCCCGTGGCTCAGGACAAATGACAGACAGATTAGGTTCATTATGGGCCTGTCCTCCACAAAGGAGAGCGAGTGGAAAAGAAGAAGAAGAGGGGGGGATCTGTGCAAGACATCACAAAGTCACACATGAGCACTATTTATAGTCCTTCACTGTGTTGCTGGTCAGATTTAGAAACATGCAGCCTTTAAATGACCAATAATTAAACATTAACTGGTATTCAAGAGGTGGCTAAAATGCCAAAGTTAGGATGAAACAGTCCTTTGCATTTTATTTGTCCTTTGAATCATTAAGAATGGGATGTTTGTACATTTTCAGCATCATTTAAAAAATATGTTGACTGAATCCCTTTAACACACTGACGTCAGCCAGTAGTCAGGTAGACAGTGAGTGGCTGCTGTCTCAAACCATATCCACACTATGGATACATTAAATTTTTTTTAAATCTTTTTTGTCTGTTTTTAAGTCACTATTGTATACCTGTGGTGTCTAACTGCAGACACAGAAGCTATAACACCTCTAAAGTGTGTTGGGCTACAGTGAAACATGAAAAGTGATTACAGAGAGCGTCGGAATTCTTTAGACCAAGTGAAGTAACCAGCAAGGTTTATTAAATCATCCACAGAAAATGTTTTAAGGGGAATAAAAACGATGTATAACTGTTTTGTTTTGCTTCAGTAATTCAGAAGGGTTTTTTAAATGTCCACGTGTCAATGTGGCCAAGACCTCAGTGACCTGCTGTGTAACTCCATGTCTACAGACACAAATCCTGCAGATAAAATTCTAAATTCTGCATCTCAGTTTGCCGCACATTATCTCTGTCCAAGTGATTATTCTGGAGCAGCTCCCACACATGGCAGAGTCGATGCCAGACTTACGAATCACATGCAAATGCATCAGAAAATCACGACCCAGAGCAGATTTACAGTCTGGGCCTAATGCCTGCGGTAGACTCTCGTAATCACTACCTCGTATTAGTCCCATAAGAGCAGAGGGTTGGATACAAGCACTGAGGAACACATGGAACACATGACAATGGATTCCTCATCAGGTCAATATGCTCTCCTGGCAAAATGTCATGCTAAAGCTAACAGAAAGTATTCAGGATCATCATGAAAAAATTGCACTTTTGTATTGTGACCAAAGTCACAATACAACTGGATTAAAGGGGTAACACTTTCTTTGCAGAATATTCAACCACCTGGGAAATTACAGAAAACATCATTGTTCTCAGGTTTAACTGAGAGACATTTGATAGACATTGGAGATCAGCCCAGGTGAGCCAGGGAAAGTTGTAAGAAGAAGTGGGAAATACCTTGTATCGTCCTTTTGAAAAAGGCTTTGCAGGCCTCACAGGAGGCCACCCCATAGTGGTACCCTGAGGCAATGTCACCACACACCAGGCACACCCTCTTGGGAATGGTATTGAGCATGTACTCGCACTTGATTGGCGAGTCGTCCGCCACACCACCGGAGCACTCCTCGTAGCGGCGTAGGCAGGCAGCGCCACCTCCAAGCATGGCTGGGTTGAACATTGGCGGGGAGTCAAGGGCGTGGGAGTGTCTGCTGCTGCCGTGAACGTAGCCGCCACTGGCGTCAGAGTTGCCGCTGGGACTGTGGTGACTGCCGGTGTCTACCAGGGAGGAGGAGGGACTGGAAGGTTCGGTTTTGACGTAAGAACCACAGCTCGAGGATAGGTGTCGGTCCTCAGAGGGCATTCTGGTTAGCAACCTGGATAAACACAAACAAAGGCAAGAGCTGCAGTCAGTTTTGGTAGCCTACTGGATTTACAGGAAATAGGAAACTATGGAGCAACTGAGCCACGCGAATCAAACTGGTATTTGTCATTCACTGTTTTTACTGTTCTTGGCTGATACCAGAACATCTTTAAAAATATCAAATAAACTCTGTAAGGACTCCATGAGCCCATACTGTCAGAGAAATTCACAAATTTTCTTAACTTGTCATGGATCATGTAATCTTTCAATTAAAGTAAAAAAAACAAACAAAAAAACTGGAAGGAATAAACAACAACAGCGATATGTGAAATGTTTACCTCACATGCATATTAGCAGTGATTCTAGTGTCATAAAGAACCTTTCATGAAAGTAAACATACATCAGGAAACTGCAGTATCAAGGAAATTATCACCACTAAAATGTCTGACAAGACTTACAGAGCATTGTGTTCTTCAATCATCGCCTGATCATTCTGCGAGAGATTCATCAGCAGTGATGGAGTGCGCCAGTTCTCTGAGTTTGATAGATTATGTTACAGACACAACCATTTATGTGTTGGAATGCCAAGTGATATACTACAGTAGCTTATTTCTCTCAGGCAAAATGGTAACTAATGACCATGTCAACAGATGCCCCATACATCTTGCAAACAATGCCCACAATTGGTCGGCTGCCAGAAGTAAATGAATGAATGAAACTTCAGAAGGCTGTTAATGGACAGAGAGAGGTGTTACACTCAGCATATGGAGGATCATGGGTAATACATGACCAAATCAATAGTCCCGGTTAGTTTGCCAAAGGACGGTGCTGGGTTACGATGGATTTAAGTGAGAGGTTGAGAGGCTAAGGAAGAGGCACTGACCTGGGATTAAGTTCCCAAACCCCCAAATTTCATTACAAAATTTAGGAAAAAGCAGAGTTAAGGAAAAATGTTATTTATATACTGTACACACAGCATCTATTTCATGTCATAATGTCCGGAGTTTTTCCTTATCCAAATAGGATAAGAAGGTGTTGCTAAAAAACTTGAGCTGTATTTTAGAAAGGGAACCTATTTCACAGCATATTTTAATTGTAGCGCTTAAAGAGGATACAAAGTTCTTTATTTGCCGCGTAAAGTTTTATGTAACAAGTTATGTACTTTGCTGAAAAATGTTGTCTTGTAAGTCGATGTAGGCTGGGCAGTAGTCATTATTTATTGGACACAATAAATAACAACAACTACAACTGCTCTTGTTGGACAATAATTCCTCTTCAAGGCCTCTGTATGTTGTTGTACTTGCAGTAGCTTCAATAACATCCTCTCAAACAAAGCATGAAATGAGGCCTGGGCCTGTGTTAGAACTGCTGGCTCTGTCTGTCAGAGTTGGTGCTCATCTTACACAACTTCAGCCCTACATGCTTGTGAGCTGTAAAAACGTATTGGGTGAGAACAGTGTAAAGCCATGTTAAGAATGTCTGAAACTAACAGGATGCTAATGCTCACCAGATTCCTCTGAACTTCTTGTCTTTTTGCTGCCAGGGGGTGGCCCCTTTTTTCAAATTTGGTGTTGTGGTTAGGAATGAATTTTCCCTCTGTTGCCTCTTTCCACAAGTGTTTATATAAAGCCATGAAGTCATCAGGCACCGACAACATGAAACCTCTCATTTAACTGCTAACGGGTAGTGGGTGGAGGGAGGAGGAGGAGATAGCCTCTACCCCTGGGCCCAGATCAGATCTATTGATCCTCTGCTTCCTTCCTGTTCCAGATGAGGCATGAAAAAATAAAGCCTCCTCTTACGGGTCCCAGACATTCCTTATGCATTTTTAATCAGTCGGGACTGTTAACATAGTGCGAGATGGAGTGATACAACATTATGTTAGTCTTCATTCTGAGGCTATTGTGGTTTATACGAGATTCACAGGGCTCATGTTAAATCTTAGCAATCAGCATGCACCTATAGTCAGTTGGAAGGTATATTTTCTCCCATCTGAGGGAATTGGAAAGAGTGGTGTGGTAACAGTTAATACATCATCACAGCCAGATAGGGGGATTCCCTATGGAGTAGTACATTGTGGCATATGTAAAAAGTAGTTCATTCCACACTTAGCACACAGTAACGCTGGGGAGATGTTTTTTGTTAGGTTTAATGGAAATTTCTAATGGGTCCTTTCAAATCTGTCAAAATGAAATAGTGGCACGAACCACCAATTCACGTAGACAGAAATAGCTTCATAGTTTCATAATTTTGTTCTCCCCTCTTATTATAAAGAGATAGAGTTTTCTAAGTGCAGCCTGACTCTCCTCAACCCGCCCTGCTCCCTTGTCAACACACACACACACACACACACACTCAAACACGCACAAACGCATTGCACCTAATATCTAATGGGCTAGTGTTTGCTTCACCGCGCAGAAAAATGGTACAACCTGACGAGACAAGCAAGACTCATCACAGACGTGAAGGTCACCTGCCTTCTCTGCTCTGCTTTTCTTAGAGGCCCAGACGGTCCCACAATTGACGCCTCGGAGCAGCAGATACATAGGTTTCAGTCTGTCCATCACACTGAAAGAAAGAGAGTGTCTAGACACAACTGTCCGTAATATTTAATATGACCGAGACGCTGCCTGAAATGCTATATGTGCTCAGATCAGTAACCACTGTTTTTTTATTTTCATATTGGAGCCAAAGTGTGATGGGTGTGAAAATGTCCCACCAGAGCAGCTTAAAATCTCAAATGTTTGTGTGTGTGTGTGTGTGTATTTTGGCATGCCTCCTGATGCTGGCAGTGTTGCAGATCCCCTGCTTCCCTACATAAATCCTGAATCCATCCACCTCTTCTCTAAACCATGAAATACGTTTTCCAGCCTCCGAAATTCTGTACAATAAAATTTACAAGCAGCGAAAAAATAAATAAAAATCTAAAATGCATATTCAAAGAAATTCTCTATAATGACCTCATGCTATCTTTGGCTCGACGAATGAAGGGTTAAAAATCCAGCTCTCCATATTTTACTATGTATTTTCCCACTGAGGGGAAATATTATTGTAAGCTTGGGGTTAAGCTTGTAGCAAGGAACACAGCGTAAATCATGGTGCTGAACACACAGTCGAACATGGAAGCGCAGAAGGACAGAGGCAAGGAGCCATGCATGAAATTAGTTCATTAATCTTTCTATGATAGGCTGTCCTTGTTTGGGGCAAACTCTATCAGCTTTAAACTGAGGGCCCCCTTCCTGCCTGACACATAGATTACACTGTTAGTCCGCGGCCAGGGTGTCTGGGAAATGAATGATCATGCGAGCGGGAAAATGGGGTAGTGTGTGTCGCCCAAGTGTTAAGTAGTAACAACAACATGCACGTGACATAGCATTGGGCACAAATGAAGGTCATCAAAAAATGTGTGCGTTCTAAAAATTAAATGCATGATTCATACGCCGCTGTGAATAATGTAGTCAGTTTTTAGAGAAAATACATTAGTCAAAATACACTTTTAAAGCACATTTCAAGGTAATTTGTTGATTTTATAATAAAAACAGCCATGCTTATTAAAATCTGCATGCTGTGCATGTTTTCATCTTTGGCTGTCTGCTCAAACCTTGCAGCTTCAGTTAAGTGCAAACACACCTAAATCACAGCCTCTCAGCCATAAACTTAAATATTACATATCAAATTCTAGTCTATCAAGTCCTACATTTCTGAACCTTAAGTTAGACCTTAGCTTTGCTAATCAGTGTCTACTGGATGCATTTGCTGTCTTTGCCTTTAAACTGTGAAATGGTTTACCTAAATCAATCGACATTTAAACCTAAAACATCTCAAGACTCACCTATTTATTTTTGCTATTTTGGACTGAGCTCATTGTTTTAAAACATTTTTTCAAAATGGTCCAATTTGGATTTTGTTGTGTTCTTCTGTGCCCTTTTAATATCTGGCCTCTTTGTGGTAGGTTTCAGCATGTGTTTTACATCTTGGTAAAATAAACTTTAGGGGTGCAACTGAAGATTATTTTCACCAACAATTAATCTGCCGATTATTTTTTTCATTAATAATGTGCTCTTGAAATGTAAGACAAAAGTGAGAAATTTCAATCACAAGTTCCCAGAGACCACGGTGACGTCTTTATATGTCTTGTTTTATCCAACCAACAGTCCAAAACTCAAGAATATTCAATTTATTATCATCGGAGAACAAGAAAACCACCAAATATTTAAAAATGAGATCCTGGAACCAGTGTATGTTTACAATTACAGCTTTAAAACATCATTAAATGATTAATTGATTATCAAAATAGCTGCCAAATTAATTGACTAATTGTTTCAGATCTAATGGAGTTAAAGCTGAAGTTTGTGTTTCGTGCTTTATTTGTGAAGGACAATTTTAAATGCAGTGGCACTTACTTAGCTACCTGATCAACTCTATAGCTGAAGGCCAAGGGATACGGTTGAAATCTGAAAATAAGTAAATGAATAAATGGACCTTAGAATATTTACCACAGATTTTTGTCCCGAAGGTTGAAAATGAATCTCCACTCTCTTTGTACAGCAGCTTTCAAAACAAAGTTGACAATAACATTTTTACTTTCTTAGACAATCTTGACTTTAAAGTTACCACTCCTGACCAAGTTAGTAAGATCCAGTACTAAGTTTATACTGCACGGGAGTATATATATACTTTTTTTCTTTCTGCTTCTCTGTCTCTGTCACTCACACACACACACACACACACACACACACACACACGGTCGTACACAGAACTTCCAGCATATGGCCTCTTCAATGTCACTGCCACGAGGAGAGATTGCATAGATTTCCCACATGGATGATGTCTCCTTACCTGGAGTATCAACCCCCATCTACATACACGTCCACCACCTCCAGGAAATTGCTCTCCCTGCAAAGTCAAACACACCCCTAACTGCCTTTTAAAAAGAGACAGAAGAAGGAGGTTATGGGGGAGAAAGAATAAACGAGCAGAGACTTAAGCCGTCATTGGGAATCAGAGGGGGACTCATGAGGGACAGTTACGATATTGATTTCATAAATAAACAGAGATGGCCATCGATCCTAATGTTATTTTGCATTTCAATTACTGCCCAGAAACATAACCTTCAAACGTCTGCTTCTCCACAGTAATAACATCCACTGATAATCACGAGCGAGTCTTGTCCGGCGCAAATTGGCTTTTCTCCCCCCCCCACCCCTCTTTTTTTTCTCCAAATGTGTAAATGACACAACTTTGCATTTGCCTAATGGTATTAGGGCATGGGCTGAATTTCAAGTGAGACTCAAGCTGATACAGTAAGCGCTCCGGTCAATTGACACAATGCAAATTAACGTGGTGAAGAGGAATTAAGTTCACAATGTGAGACCTCGTGAAGCTACGATGAGGCCCATTAAATTAAACATGCTGGCTGACCCACACTCCATGATTAGATGCACTGCTTCTTCTCTCTGTGTGTGTGCGTGTGTTAATTTCATTTGATCAATAAAACAAACTCATTCCAAGAAGTCCTGCTGCTTGCATTCAGCCTGAGCACATGAAAACCACATTGGTGTTTTGATTGAATAGCGTCTGCAAAAAAGCGTCCATCTACATTCTGATGAATTCAGAGTCCTTGACATGCTGCCTAAAGGATATATCTATATCAAGAGGGGGTCATGACATGTAATGAAGTTATTTCTTCCTTCATGCCGTCACACAGCACCACTCTACCATAGACCTGGGCTGTACACTCGTATTCATCAGCCAAATCCATTAAAACGTCAGTATGAACACTTGGAAAACAATGTCACAAGGAAATACAGCAGTGAGTTTAGATGTTTTGAATTGGTTTTATCTCCGAGTTTTAAATGAAGAAGTTCATGAAAAATGACCGAAGCGGGTGGTAAAAGAAAAGTCGGAGGGAGGCAGCAATTTTTCCCACAATGCGAACACAACACAACACTGTCCCACCACCTGCTCCATCCATCCATCAGTGGACTTGCAGGTTCGGTTGGCTTCTCAGTCGATTTTACTGGTCCCATCGGCCAATTATCAAACTTAAAAGATGGGATGGATCACACCCCAGTGCGATGTTTTAATCATTTTCATCCATTTTGGCACAAAAACCAACTGCGACCGTGTTAGTTAAAGTGCAGTGATAGCTGTTTCCGTGCAGTGCAGAAAGGTGTGCTGGAAGCAGCCAACTTTGTCCACTCACTTGAGTGATCAGGCAGATTGTAAGACACTTGGCCTTCACAAGAAAAAAAACAACATTTCCACAAACATTACCAAGACCTAAATGTCAAAATTCAAGAAATTCAATTTCTGACATAGGCAAAAATGCTTTTGAAGAACATGTAGAGGTAGCGCTAGGACCCGGAATTATCAAATTGATAATAATATCAAATATCATCTCATAATTCGGTTTCCAAATACTCGCTGTGACAGACACACTTTAAAATTACCACCATACCATTTCAGTGTGTTGTTTCTGCATCGCATCTTTTTCTGTTGTTGTTGTTGGTTTTAGTTTCCAGTTAAAGAAAATTTGGCACTACACATTTACAGGTCAGTAAGTAACTCCTGGAAATATACTGATGCTCAGAGTTTAAATATTCTGCTGTAATTTAATTAAGATGAATTTTTCTGATACTGAATATTTTAAAATATTATTAAATAAAAGGTTTGTTATATACTAAATATAAACTAAGCTTTTTGTAATCTCTTCTTTATGTAGTGTAATTATACAGTCACGTTAACACTTTTGACAAGACAAATGGGTAGACCAAGGAGTTTTAAATTTTATTTATTTAGATATGATTTGTTTAGACACTGACTAATAAACACAATGTGATGTACATAACTAGTTTAATAAATGCAACGCACGATGAGATGATGTGTTTCTCTAACAGCTCTAACAGACACAGTCAGGTGTTTCCATGATATGGTACCGCTAAAATTAGACCCCAGGTCAGTGTGTGATTCTTTGGTCTCATCCGTTTGTGCACACACGTGTGTGTATGTGTCTGTGATTGTGTCCGTTTGTGTGTGTGTGTATGTGCATAGATGTGGCTGCTCGTGCTTATACATTCCTGTTGGTTTGCTTGTGAAGGGCATCTATGGGAACAGCAGGTGGAATCTGATTTATTAGAGTAAACTGAACATAAACAACATTTAAAGTTTAACTGTAAATGATGCAGCTGTCAAAACTGCCATGGCTAATCATTCTGAAACCACAGCTAATCATAGAGACATAATAAGGCTGACCATTTTAAAATCAAAAATTACTTGTTAAACATTTAATAAAGAGGAAAATCATGTGTCTATGTTTCATAATGAAGATGCAAAATTCTATTATGTACCTAAGAAAAGGAGTTTCTAGCATGAAAAAACTCTTTTAAAAAAAAACCTCCACAAACAATTTATAAGTAGATAATTCTCTCCCCAGAATTTTAAATGACTGAAAAAGTGGAGAGTACCTGAGGAGGCAGATTTTAACAGTAGATTACACAGTTTAACGGACTCTGGTCCAGTTTGTGTTCTTTAATCCACACTTATACATTAGCTGCAAGTTATTTGGATTTTGGTTACACACCAATTCAAATGTAATTAAAAATTGTTTAAAAAAATAAAAAAAATAAAAAATAAACAAAATATCCGCATGAGGACCATTTTGGTGGTCCTCATGCGGATATTTAATCAAGATTAATTAATGAATTCTGAACTCTGAAACATTTTAGTATTATGGTATTTACATTTTGTAGAATTACATTTTTCAATTCATTTTCTTTTATTTTGTGCAAAGGAAACACTGTGGCATTAAACATCTCGGAACTGAGTCACTTAATGTTATCCTTGAAAAGTGTCAAAAAAGGACAAACTATCAACAAATTAATGTATAATTATTAATTATTTCTAGCAGTAGTGTGAGATGTGACATTAGTTTGTAGTGGGTAGAAGAACATATTTGCCTCTTCAGTAGCGACATGGCGTGACACCTGGACACTAGAGTTGTGGGACCTCTCACCTCGGGCCAATAAGTTGATCGTCAGGCCAAAAGTCCTCAAGGGGTTATTAATAGGATTCCCCAAAGCCAAACCTAACTAAGCACAGCTTTATATGACACTTAAACCACAGATTTACAGTTTGCAAATACATGAGCAACTACAATTACTTCCAGGTGGTAAACTGTATGGTTACCAATAAAGGTAAAGACCCTTTGTAGAATCATTTATTGTATATCACATATTGTAGCTTCCATTACGATGCTCTTTTGCTAAAAAGAGTGTGCAAGTTTGCTACGGTTTATACTAATGACACTCTGTTTTATTTAAAAGCTTTATCATGATTTTCTCTCCTTAAAAATATAATATACATAGCAAGTTGAACTAACTACCCTACAGAAAATGCAGCATTAATCCCAGGAAGAACTCAGATATAACCAGTACAAATATATGTAGTGGTGAGTTTTTGTATGTCTTTGTGGGTTTTTGGTGATGTCAGTGGGTCAGATAAAGTACCGTGAAATGTGAAACAACAGTTAACAGAGAAGGCAATCTGAAAAAAACATTTACACATTCAGAATGTATGCACACGTTTACATATATCCATGCATGCACATACGTAAGCAGCTCCTGACTCACCAAACACTCACATGGATATTTTTGTGTGCATCCAGATATGCAGGGTATACATGCATATGTACACAAACATACAGTCCCACAAACACAGCAGCACACACACACACACACACACACACACACACAATGTACACACTAAGACCTGCTGTTGCTAAATGCAATTTTGCCACTGCGGGACAAATAAAGGCTTAACTAGCTAAACTTAACTAGACCTGGCCCAGGGTCACAGGTTGTAGATATAATATTGTTGCCTTAGTCTTTTTTATAATTTAAATTCATGTTTTTAACATGAAATAAAATATATAATAAGTTAAACCCACACTTTTAGTTTAATGTATGTGAACTAAATGCAGTTTTACAGATTCTGAAAATTATTGATTGGCGACAAAGAGGAGCTTAGGGTTATGTTTTTTTCAACTGCACTGCAATCTGTACAGGAATTGCAATATTGAATGTCAAAGCCATAAAAGACAATACTTGAAATGGATATATTTCAACACATTCAAAAGAAATGAAATCCAGATCTAATACTTTTCTATGAGAAATCAAAACAACTCACAAATTCTCTAAACACTCGTGGTTAAACATTACACTCATGAAACAATTTCTATCCATTCACTGTAATTAAATTATATATCAAAGTTATTAAATTACATGTATGTACATTATTACATTATGTGTACTGTTCATTTCACTGCACTGTGGAAACAGTTTGAACTGTCAATGCTGTTCATCTTAATCTTTATGTATTACTTGAGTGCAATTTTCTATGGCAGTACAAATCTCAAATACAACATAAAAATCAACACGATGTACATTTCTAATGTAGCATGGGATTCCTTTAAAGTGTATAACATCTACAACCATTTTTAAATAACTGTTATTAATCCTTTCTGATAAAAGCAGTAACTTTTGAATGCAACATTTTTTTTATCATTTCTCCTGCTTTTATTTGCCGAGAGTCTTGTGGGGTGTTCCTAATCACAGTCCTGTAAAAAGTGCTAAGCAGGTTAAACTCTTCCAATCCCATCGACAGCTTACCATTAAGAGGATCCCAGTTAAGGGTCTCCCAGTCCAGTCATGTCCAGGTATGCAAGGAGTGGAGTAATGAATAAGGGCTGGTGCTCCATTTGAGATTTGAAAGATTATTTGACTTCTCATTTCCTGAGGTACTGTAAAACAAGGTGATTGATCCCTGCACTGATTAAGCAAATGCACAATGACAATATGCAAATGCAAAGTGGCCAGCACTTTAATCTTATTTAAATGTAATTAACTGCATTTTCTTCACATATACTGCCACTTTGGAGATGATCACATCCCTCCATCAATATAATTTCAGCATGATTTAATCATAAGCACCAAAATTAAGTTAAATGCAAAATCACAAAACACATAAAAGTGTTCAAAGCTTCAACCAAACAGAGGCAGGCCGATATCTGCCACCTCTAATATACTCTTATCTGTCTCTCAAGAACACACACTCTCACACAGACTGGGCACCAGTACAGTCACAGTTTTCTTTCCCTGGGACACCGCCGGACACCGGCGGCTGCCAGAGGATAGTCGTCTGGATATTGTTCGCATTAATCTGCCATTGGCTCTTTCCTGTGGCTAAGGTTAAACCCTGGATCCTGATGCAGAGTTAGACAGCTGTAGGGTAACTGTCCGACCTGGACTCCCTGCGGGCTATGCTACTGCAGCCTCACTGACACTACTGAGCACTGCTGTCCCGTACATGGGGAGGTGGAGCTGAGATAATGCGAGGAATTCCCTGGTTTTTGACTTAGCATGAGATTTATTTCACAAATGATCTAAACACAGATTTTCCTTGTCATTTTGTTCTCTCCTTTAAAATTAAAATAGAGGTAAATAAGTAAAATAAATTCTGTCACCTAAAATAGAGACAACAGTAGAGATGAAAAAAATAAACAGAGAAGGGGGAAATAATGTGGAAAAAGATGCACCTACTGGTTGTGGTAGCAGAGAGGGTCAGGGATGCACAGTTCAGAAACATCCATCAGTCCACGTTAAGCATTCCAGGTGTTGCAATAAAAAACTGATAAACAAACAGCTGGGGAAAAGCAGGAGGAGGAGATCAGTTCCTAATTCTCCACATATCTTGAGGAAATGTTGTTCAGGTGTTCCTGGGTGTTGTTTCCCCTCCCTCTCCTGTTCAACACACACACACACACACACACACACACACACACACACAAAACCCTTCTGCCTCGGCCCGACAAACTCCAGTCTGCACAGGTGCTGCACACTCAGGCTCAGGACGAATGGAGAGAGGAAGAGAAGAGGGGTGGTGATATAGAAAGAGGACGAAGAACCTGAGGTAGAGATGAAGAGAGGAAGCAGGAAGTAAGTGTAGAGAAGAGGAGAAAGAATAAAGATCAGGGGAGTGATGGATAGAGAAAGAGAATAAAAGATAGAGACGGATGGATGGAGAGCAGCAGTGGTGAGAGCGCACTTAGGCTGAGTAAGTCAGTGAGGGGATTGAGTCTCCATTGAAGACATGGGGGCTCTTTAAGAGCAGGAAGGAGTGGTTTGGTGCATATGGAGCAGCTGCCATTGGTCGGTTTCAGGAAGGTTGTCCTAAGAGCAGCCAATGGGGATGAAAGATTACTGAGATGGGACGGGCTAATGGACGACCAGTCGGTGTCCAGTCATTCACAAGGGAGCGCTGCAAAACAGAGACACAGGCAGACCCCTCCGAAAGACAGATAGACAGACAAATAGACAGATAGATGGATGAAGAGTTTCTTTAGAGTCACAGTTGGTGTTTACAACTGCAGAAGTAGACTGAAGTGGACAGTAGTAATTGACAAGCAACAGAAGTAGCAGCACATTCACTGAAGGCAATTTAAACAGGTCTGTTTACTGTGCTTTAAAAGGCTCAGTGCCAGCTTACGGAGCTGAACTGCTCCTTTTACTCTTTTATCCTCTCACCCTGCCCTGCTTTCAAGTAATGGCAGCTGCTTCCCACAACATTTCACCGATCTCACTGTGAAGACAGGGGATCTACCAATCCCGAAATAGGCAGGTGTAAGTAACAAAGTGATAATGACCTCGGCAGGAATGATAACGATGACGACAGACAACTTTGAGTGGATCTTTACCACGTCTGTGTAATGTGGCAGCCATCAGAGGAAACCCAAAGCCCCCCCCCCCCCCAACCCACTTCATCAACCCACATTTTCCTGATCGATGCAAAACCCATCACACGCTCTTATTGATCACAGCGTTGCTGTGTCGCCAGAAGCCTCAGGACAGAGTCTGTTTCCCAACCGTCTTTTAAATAAAAAGGAATTATACATTTTAACGTTTTCTTTTCATGTCAGTCCATATCAAAGTCACAAGAGCAAAGGGCGATTGCTTAAATAAAGGAGCTGTGCATTCTTAATGAAATTTTTGATCAATATTTTGGCATTTAATGTACTTTCCTGCAGAGGAAAACCAGGATATTCCCGCTGATCTGATTAAGATATCCAGACATAATCAATAGTGGAGATATGTTTATGTTTTTAATGAGGCAGAGAGAGAAGACAGAAAAGGAAGACTAAAGCTCAGATGACATGTATGATTTCACATTAGGGTTAAATAAAAAAATGTATGTGGAAATGTTGTCTTTGCTGTTTTTTAAGATTTGAGTTTTATGCAAAAGTTCGAGTGCATGTGAAATTTTATAAAAGGAAAAGCTGCTGATTTGGTTGAACACATTTAAAACTGGAGAAACTATCAAAAGTGACATTCTCATCATTCAGGGTGGTTTTATTTCAGTCTATTCATTGAAAAATCCACTTCTTTCATTTTGCAGCTCCACTCTTGTGTTTGTGTTGCCAGTTTTCTGAGGTGGGACATATTGTAAGTCCAAGGCTCATCTGCCTCCCTCCCTCTCAGCACAGCCAGCTTACACAGCAAGGGGACACCCGGCTTCATGGCATCTGACAGGAAATCTATTGAGCGCATAGTCTGTAATCCCACTATCACGCTATCACAAAACGAAGAAACAGTAATCCAATCATTAAGTCTGTATTTAAGCAAAACTGATTTTGAGCTCTACAACCAAGAGTGTGTCTCTTTAAGCAGAACAAAGCGAGTCTGGGATCTAAACACTGTGCATTTTGAAGCAGCAGTTTGTTTTCATAATAGCTTTGCTTTCATTTGCTGTTTTTCATTCCTACTGATGTATTCCCTACATTGAATGCCTCTGAATGCTGGAATATGGCCTTAATTTTAACAGAGAACAGATGGATAGAAAAGGGAATTGGGTTTATTTTTGGAGTTAACTTTAAGCTTATACAATGTGCACAACTGAAAATGTGGGCACTCATGAACAAAAACCACATAAAACCTGAGCGAAATGTTTCTAAAAGCAGATGAGAAATGCTGCGATCAGCAGCTTGTTTCTGAAAAGTGAAAAAGAACCAATCGTTATCTGTCAATAAATAGTAATTACATATTGCCTTGAGTTGGGGGACACAATCTCCTTGTCACACTGGCTATATGTAATTAAATTCCTGATTCATGAGCAAACTGGTCTTTTATGTCCGACCTTCTGACCTCTCCAAACAGACACTGTTCATGTGCAGCCGATGGCCCTGCAGAAAGCTCACTGTATACTCCTTCCTGCATGCTGTGGTTATAACTTGTGACAATTGCTGCATGTCAACTTTTAACAACAAAAAACTAAATTGTTTCTGCATCAACATATTTAATAGTTTAATTATTTAAAAAAATTATTTGATGAAAAGTTGTCTATATTACTGAGGAGGTGTATAGTTCACAAAGGATCTGATGGCTGGAAAGTGTTATTTTCCTCACATCAACCAAACACCACTCAAATAACTGCCACCTCTCTGGTTTTAATGAACTTATCACATGACCATACGTGCTTTAATCTAATTAGTGATAGTTAGCAACAACCCAAATCAGTGAAATGGAAAATATACAAGCTATATGATGAATTTTCATAATTAAATTGAATAAAATTATAAGTTATAGAGTAAAATTTAGTTTTTAATTTCAATGGTAGCAAGTTGATCAAATCAGTTTAATCTCAGAAAATTATGACTGAACAAATCGTTTCCATTCAAATTAAACATTTTCTCCTCAACTTAGTTGAACAATTAGTGCAGAGAAAAAACTGCTGGAGATTCATATTTATCATATCCCTTATCTTGTTAAGGCCCACAAACTGAAATATGATACAGAAATATTATCATTAGCTTGGGATAGTTACTTAGCTAACAATATATTTATAATGAGGAAACTAGAGAAATATGCACAACTCCATCTTCATAGAAAATAACATGTAGTAGAAACATAGAATCGTGGTTCAAATTAAGATGTTAAGACTCAGATAATGTTTGTGGTGCATCTTTGAAGTCATTTCATTATAAAGCAGATATACATGTAGCAATGTTAAATATAATGCTGACAAAAATGCGAGGGAATTTCAGAGGTCAAGGTGACAGCTTACGAATTTTACTTGTGCTATTGATCTGTTTTGCTATATTTAGGTGTATTTAGCGTTTTGGTTTACTTTGCACTTATGCAGTTTTGGTTTTAAGATGTTATTGCTTAAGCTACATGTTTTGTGTCTGTCTTTTAACATCTTGGAATAACGTTGGAAATAAGTGTTCTCACTTAAGCATCGATGTCGATCCATACATAAATGAAATGAAAATGAGTTTTCCCTGTTTCCAGAGTGGTGCCCCATTAAACGAGTGTAATTATTTAATATTAAAGTAGTTGATCCCCTGCAGCAAATGTATATTTTGAAGATACAAAGGATATTTTCATCTGCATAAACAAAGAATTTGAACCCTCACTGTAAAAGCAAAAAATATTGTACACTGATATTGTAAGCCAGGCCAAAACACTAGAGACTTCTAAAATGGAAGTGTAAAAGCTTCAACTCCACATCCACATCAACCAAATCAACCAAAAGGTGTCTTTATCCAACTACTAACACGAATCACTAAACAGACCCTGAATCCCACAGATCCATCATTTGCACATTTCCCTCTTGCTGCCTCACACTTGTTTGGCTCGTCTGCTGGAGGAGTGTGGAGAGGGATAATTACTATAGCCACAGGGCTGCATTAATCAGCTGGGTGCATTTGTTGGTTTTTATTATGTTCCACTCCCCTCTCTGGGCCTCGCTGGCTGCGCCACCAGGACTAGACAGGGCTGCTGGAGGACTGCGGTCGACCCGCTGCCCGTTCACGCTGGGTTAATAAATGCTATTAGCCTCTATCTCTTGTCTCTTAATTTCTCATTTAACTGAGGACAGTTAAAACAAAACTACGCGAGCAGTGGTGTTAATCAGGGACTCGAAGCAGGACTCGGATATCTTGATTGAGAGCGCTGGACTCACACAATGAAGGAAAGAAATGTATGCTGGGATCTCTAGCACAGACACTGCTTCATCATGTGAAATATCAATGTGGGCAATTCACATTTGATCATTTATTATAGTCTGATATCACTGATAGTAAGCAACGGGTAGAGTGTGTCCAAAATGTTATGTGAAAATACGCTTATTTACTTATTTTTCAGCTCCTCCATGTCCATAGCTTTTCTTAAACTGTCTGTTTTCACTGTAGCCATTTATATTACATGTACATGTATTCTATTTACATTAAGATGAGGAGCTGATACTTTTATCAGGTAAGCAGCCTTCATCAGACCTTTTGATTACACATTATTCAGTGCAGAGACAGCAATATTTTGATTTTATCATAATTTTAATGAAAAATGTGTTCTTATAAACTCTTGAATTATATTGTCTACCTGCATTGGTGCCGTCATGTATCGTGGCACCAACACTATCACAGTTATTCTCACTGCACCATTCATTATTGAAATGTTTTCAATCCTGATAAGACACTTTGGTTAAATGCAATCGCCAAATGGCATATATTATCTTGAGGACATTTTTCTAACCTGCATTGCATCTGTGCTCCAGTGAAAGCCATGATTGTGATTCCAGCAACAGCAAATGGTCTCCACTGTGTTTAATCACATCAACTATAAACAAAATCAATTGCACCGCCATGCTCTAATTTTAAATAGCTCCTTGACACCAGTCAAAGCCTCGGTGACTCGTCTACATCACCTGCATAACACAAGAGGGTCTGGAAGAAGTCACCTCTAAAGCAAAGCCAGGTTGTGTCATTGCCATCCAGAAACAGGATCAATACATTCCTCTCAAGTTCACTCCAATAAGGCAGCTGGCAAAAAAGGCCCTCGTGGTGTCAGCTTTTTACAGCTTTATGACGCTTATGCGTACGTAGCAAGCCTGCTGTGTTCAGACCCTGCAGATAAAACAGCAAGCGCCAAGAGAAGTGGGTAACTTTATACGGTTACTTTGGAGTGTCTGCTGGACAAACAGATTGATTAAACGAAACATAAAGACTTTTGATCTAAGAGAATATTATCTTTAGATTTTTTTATATCAAACACTGTGCAGCATATTTTGACAGATTTAATAAGAAACAGCTGGCTTATGTTTGAAAGTGTGAAGGCCTGCAAAGAAAACACTCTGAGGAATATGCATGTACATTTATGTGTAAGCACATTGATCTGTATAATAACAGTTGTGACAAACTTGTGCTTTAGTAAGTCTTACCAAAAATGCCTGAGAGTAGGAAAAAAATGTTACGTTCATTGAATTCGTGTCACGGAGCTGCCGGTTGGGCTCATACCGACTTCAACATCTCAGAACACCCACAGGGCACTCGTAACTCTTCAATTACCAGCCTCACTCTGAGGAACGCTTAACTTGAGTACAAAACTTTATATTTCAAATGACTTATAGTGTGTTTGATAAGGAAATTAGTCTCTTTGCTTGTCCCAGTCCCATGATAAAAGAGGCTGTTTCTGTATAAATTACCTCCATGAACGAGAGGATCGTCGAAATACTTTGAGAGTCAGTGGCGTATCCTTTGTATGTATGTATTCTATGAAACAATAGTCATCTGACCATGATTTTAGCCGCTGAGGAATTATTTCAGTGCATAATTTAAGTAACTACTGACCACACACACAAACACATGAAAGCATCTACCATATCTTATATGAAAAGTGAGGGAGGAAAAAAATGCCCAGTGTATTTTAAACTGCAGGAGTTGCAGCCTGTTTACACAGTGCTGATAAATATAATACTAAAAACAAACATTTATGTAAAGCAGCGTCCATTGGCATTAAATGTCATTTTTAAGAGAGGCTTGGTATTCCAGACTTGGCTCCCCTAAGATCCAGGGATGACTTTCATTTAGTCTCACCTCTCCATCCAACTGGGGTCACCCCTGTTGGTATAGCAAGCACAGCAGTCACATTGCTCCACCATGCGCGCAGATTGCTTACTAGAACCGCCTGGAACCTTTCATATTTCCCAGTCAGCATTTTTACAGGATAATTTTGGCAGCCTTTAAGGATATCGCTGCCTTAATAGAGGATAAAAATAAACGGGTGGTGGAAGGGCTATATCAGGCTGGTATAATCTTGTATTCTATACTGTGGAGCTAAACGTCTGGCTTTGGCTCCATTCAATGAGATTAAACTTCTCCCCAGTTGATTCCAAAAGACCATTTGTCCTATTTTTAAAACTAGAAAAAGCATTTTGAGCCAAGTATATCTAAAAAGGCCAGTTAAATTGATTAAAATACTATGGTGTAAATGGCATTATAGAGCAGCTTCTAAGAATGTCTTTGGTTTATATCCCATTGAGCCATTCTGGTCAGCAGATTTCTATAGATAGTTTGTCAGATTCAGTTTGTATTTGTACATGTGTGCACGCCTTGATGTGTACTATGTGTGCATCTGGGCGTGTGCATACATATATAAGCATTTGTGTATGTGAGTGCTGTATGAGCATATTGGTATGGGTCTGTTTAGCTACAGCAGTGACTGACTTCTGTATAAAAAAGCTTGTCAAAAGGTCTCAAAGAAGGAAACAGCTTAATTCAATCAGCGCTACCGCTTTCAAGACCACAAGGGAGCCAGCTAATGGTGCTAGAAACTTGAAAAGTTGAAAAAATAAGCTTGAGGAAGTTCTCACTACCTGGGAAAGAAGTCTGTTCCTTGAGGCTTTCCTATACTGTATGATAGTAAAAGCTCCACTCTTCTGGGCCTTGTTGCTTCTCTGTGAGCTCAAATGCTGGATTTTAGTTTGTGCTCCTCCCATGAGGGGCAAAGCTTTGCAGAAGTTAGAGGAGGGTTATATGAAGTTCAGTGGAAATGTTTTTCGAGTACTCAGCCAACTTTTTAATAAAAGACAAGAATATGGATCGAGATGTTCTGCAGAAGCATGTTTGGAAGTGAGTGGATGGGGAGTTGGAGAATATACAGGTTTAGTTAAATGTGAAAAAAGAAAGGCCTCTTCTAAATAGGCATCCTGTGGGCATTCCCCTTTCAGAATTATGAGAAAGAGACAAATGTCATGCCAGAATCTCAAGAAAACATGACAGTCTGTGTCTACGACTAAGCCATGCAGTGAAAACACTGTGGGTCTACGGTATAAAGCACGCACCTCGTTGGTTTTTTGTGCCCTTCCCCCTTCTCCGACATTCACCCCCATTAATTCCATGATTGTGTCTTCCTCTCATTTTCTCCCTCGTTATGCATTTAATGTTTCCAATTTGCCGTCATCACAGAAAAACGCCACAAGAAGCTATAAATTCTTTTCTAATTCCAAATAATTAGGATTACACGGACCAGTGGTTTTCAATCAGTGAGATCATCTCAGTGATAGATGGTAGGATAACTGGTCATTGCCGAGACATAAATATTGTGTCGTTCAATTAATCTGGTCTAATGAGGTGTCAAAGCTGCCACTCATCCATCAAATACAATTAGGAATAAACACATATGCATGGAGATGGGTAATTAATAATTAGCAAAGCAAAGAAAACAGTATTGGTTTCAGCAGCCACATTCACAGAGCAATTTACCACAGCTCTTTCTTCATTCGATTTTTCAAGTGAGTGAGACAATGCCACATCAAAAGAATTTCAATCCATTTTTACCCTTTTTCGTGTCTGTATGCTACGCTCGCTGATTCTGCCAAGACGTGTGTCACTTTAGCAAACTGTTATGAACCTTAAGGAGGCAGCTCCAAATCACATTAAATGACAGTTTAACCTTAAAAAACCTTGATCTAGGTGCCTTTCATCCAAATGAACTAGAACTCGACCTGGAAACAAAAAACACTTTCTGTAAGAGTGCTCCTAAAACTTGATGGATAGAGTTCTTTTCTGGACCAAAAAAGAGGAAAACATTTATTCTAGATCTTGGGAATTGGGGACTGTCATCAACAGTTTGTCTTCATCTCTCTCTAAAGCCCACAAGGCTCATTGTCCTAAAAAAAGAAGAGACATTTCAGTTCATTGTCTTCCATTTTCAGTAGGCAGTCAAGTATCCTGACAGAATTAAAGTGCAGTACTGGGATGAGACCTCCAGTATGAAAATAATAATTTATTTTGCCAAGTTCAAAACAAAATGTTCCAGCTGTCAAAAGCTTTCATCAGAATCTGTCACACAAAAGGGTAGAAATATTTGTGACCCACTCGTCTCATCTCTCAGCCAAAGGTCCTGCTTATTAAACCCCTCTATGGCACCAATGTTGACACCTGTTAAACAGGAGCAGTGGGGTAGTTTGCCTTTGACACATTACAAGGCTTCACCTCCACAATTGTTTGTTGAAATCCGAGAGGAACACAACAACTTACGGTAATTCAAACAACCATGTCTCCTAGATATCCCATTAATATACAACTAATGTGCAACAGCAAATAAGTTTAGCAGGAAACGTAATGCCGGCCGGATTCCGTTTTCTAATAACATAATGAGAAAATATTGTTAGTTAATTTGTCTGGCAAGTTGCAAAAATGTTAATACTGAACGTATAAAATGTTTACTGAAAACGTATTATTTTGTTTTCTGCCAAAATATCCGACCTTGCAATACAATATCTGCAACATCATAGTGACTACATCATTATTGAACTTTTTATGGTTATGTTTAGGCACTGGCAGCAGTTGGTTAAGGTTAGGGAAAGACTATAGGCTGGTTTAATACAGAAAAAGTCCACATTGACGTGAGACAACGTGATTATCTTTCCCAAACCTTAAGCTCTTTTGTTCCTAAACATAACCACAGATGGGAGTCTGGATGTGAATCGCAGTCTCTGGAGTCAGAGTTGGACACTTTGTACAACTCCAGCACTGTACATAAAATTACAATTACATTTGTCACCACAATGTGACAAGAATTACATAACATTATGAGTACTAAACAAACATAACTTCTAGGAGACAGGCTTGAATTCAAAAAGTAAGGGGTCGACCAATGCCGTGACAGATAGGTTGAAATTGTATGTGGTGCGTGGATTGTGTTTCATAGACTATCTGGAAACTTGGGTGACGTCAGAAAAACATGCAAAACTTGGATCTGTGTATGACAATTGTTCAGAAATTTGAGGGCCATGCAAATCACGGGAGTTTCCCAGGAGAAACAACAAATTGGGAGGGCACAGGGAGATGGCCTTGAAATGCGGGAGAACCCGTGTTGGCAGGTATGTAAATATATTGAAACACAAATATAAATTTAGATTTCATCTCCGGATTATTTTGGAAAAACCTCTGCTGTGTCCTGAATTTTACTAGAATGGGAGATCGAGGTGGAAGTCGAATTTATCCTCTTGTGGCAACCCTGTCGTAGAAATGATGTATATTTTAGTATTTATTTATAACAGCAAACACTGTTTGAGAAAAATGTAATGTGGCCCGCTTTATGTTTCTTCTTAACATAATTAGGAAATTACTTTAATTTAACATATTTTCCAAGTCGCAAAACGTATTTTATTAAACTTTAAAGAGAAAATTGACACCTGGATGAAAAGTTTAACTACATCCTTTGGTTGAAAGTCTGTTTCTTCCTCTGACCACACCGGACAGGGATTTCACGGAGTACACCTGTACGTCACTGCAGCGAGGTGAGAAGTGAACCCACTTGTCAGCAAAAACAAGATTTTTAGGGGGTGTTAAAAATCTTTCCCTAACACTGTTTCACTCATTGACTCTTAAATGTATCTCTTGCCCTAAAATGCAAATTCTCAAGGTTTGAATAATGTTTAGATTGTATAGTGTGACATTGTAACTTAATATCACAAATGGAATAATCACAAATGAACGTGTTCAGTGTAGTTTTAATAAAGGTTGTAACTGTATATGTTTTCTTCCTAACAATCTAATCACAGTCTACGTCTTATCATATGCTAAACATATGAATTCAAAAGAATAAAACACATCTGTGCAGCCTAACTTAGATTTTTCTTTCCTTTCCCATCTGACGACCTCTCAGATTTATTTTGAGACCCTTTGGAGAGGCCCAACCCCTAGGTTTCGAACTACTGGACTAAACTATATACAAATTGTATATATAGTCATTAAAACTAGTTCCACCATGACCAACTACAACAGTAAAATGCTCCTCACACATTGATGCATAAGTTTTACCAATCTATTAATGTTATATATAATAATATAGTAGGCGTTCTCACATGGGGAGTAGACTCACTGTAGGAGTCCTTTTACTTTTGATTTAGTTGATAATACTTCTGTAGGATTTTAAATGCTGGCGTTTTACTATAGTATTCTTACAATGTGGTTTTGGTACTTTTACTTAAGTAAAGTATGTGAGTAGTTCTTCCACCACTGAGCTAGCTAAATACTGTTAGTAAGTGGACCCTGAGACGAGATTACGTTGCCACATGTTAGTCAGTTTAGCTCAGCTCATTTGTATCACTGGTATAGCAAATTCAAATGAGAAGACAAAGCATGAACAACCATATTGAAATTTTCCGATTTGGTGTCTGGACCTGCAGGCAACAAAACTTTCCAAAACAGACCTCGAAACAGTTCAAGTTGAAGTCCCCATCTCAGAAGGCCAAACTAACATCCAGCCGAATTATGGCTATTACAGAATAATATTGTGTGAATGTGTTTTTTTAATCTTTCACTTGCTGATGCATTTACATACTGACAATCAATAAAAGTTTAATGATTTATTAACATACAGTCCCAGCTGATGATGGTGGAGACATGTGATGCAACAGAAGTCACTGGTGTCGTCTTCATGATGTAAGAGTCTACAAAACAGGCCAGAGACGCAGAGACACCCCTATGGTTCAGTTCAGCAGCAGCAGCAGCAAAGAGCCAATTACCCAGAGGCATCGGGGCGAAAGACAGGAGGAAAATCAATACATAATTTCAGCTTTTCAGATGGTGTTTCCTTCGACTGAGTCAATGTCTCAATTCACCAGTGTAAGTTACTTGTTTTTTTAGTTAATCTCCTATCGTATTTCATACTTTACAAAGAAAATGTTAATAAATAATGATTTACCTATAATTCCTCCACCTTTTGTGGGTTATATAAGACTGTTTCAAGTGAATGCAAATGCAGTAGGAATTTGAATCTACTTAATGTGAGATCTAGCATTAATAAGAATTGACAGCACATTGCCATGAATTTTGAGTCTGAAAAAGCTAAATTCACAAAAAACGGTTATACAGACACTTCTGTGCATAAGTGGCATATTTGTGAGAAATTCACTTCTCCTGACCCCGGGTGACGTGTCTGAGAAGAATTTCATCTAGTCCTAATGGCAGAGGAGTGTGGTGCAAGTTCACACAAAGTTTACAGCTACCACGCAATGCCATTTTGTATCCTGTCACACTGTTATGGAGGCGGGCAGATGGGCAACCCCTGCCTACCCAGCACCAAGATGCCATGGTTAAGTGACAGCAGCCAGACACAAAAATGAAACAAATCAATAGTAGCGTCTCTTATGGAGAAGACCAACCCACAGCACAACATGATAATGACCACAAATCCACTCATGCGTTGAGGCTACCCCCAGAGAGGCGCTTCTTTAAAAGAATGTAGGTTAGTGTGATTGACTAATCACCTACTAAATTAGAAAAGACAATATCATACGGCTTTGTGCTGCTTCTAAGAGCTCTGTCTGCTCTGACTCATCAGAGCATCTATGGCCCATGATGATTGTTAAATATAATAGTACACCTTCTTCCATAACCTGGCCATTATACCGCCAGCAAAAACTTCAGGCATTATCTCCTTACAAAATAGTAAAAGACCCATTTTTAGGATTAGATATGGCTAACTTTTATGTCGTGGATTTGAATATGAAAAGGAGACTGGTGGGGAGTGCAGGAGCCCAAGGGACCCAAACACAGACTTCCTCTAAAATGTTAATCGTTTGGCTAATTGAAGGTATGTTCTTTGTCGGCTCTGCGTTTTGGAGAGTCCCTTCTATGGACCGAGCGAGCACAAGGTAGCAGGGCTTTCAGATGTTATTGTATTTGACTGCTGCTGCACCGGGGTGCCAGTGGATTTAGGTGCTTTTAAGATAAGTTACGGGGACATGCACACACACTCACAGACGTGCATGGAGACACGCAAATCTGCATGTATACACACCCACACACACACACACACGCACGCACACCCACACACACACACACACACACACACACACACCCACACACGCACGCACGCACACCCACACACACACACACACACACACACGCTATCACATGTACATGCCAACCATTTGCATTTCAAAAGAGCATAATTGCCCACGGCGGTGGCAGGGGGAGTGTGGCCTCAGGATTCCCCGAGAGCGCCTGTGAAGTTAACGAATCATGAGTCTAGACTCAGCCGAAGCTCCTCTTTCATACAAGCATATTCACGCCAACATCCTCCTGAGTAATAGGCAGGTAGAGTAGTCATACACAGTTACACAGACAACCCATTTACTCCTTGTTGCAGTTCAGGCGAAAACCCCTGAAAAAATCCTTTTGTAAAAAATGTTTCCATTTACCCTTGTTCAAGGGTAATTTTTAATTGTTTAAAATGTGGAGCACAGGTTTTACCCCTTTTACATTCAAGCTGACCAGCACTGGTATTACATTTACATGCAATACAACTTGGTCACTGTAAAGCCCACATTTACATGCAGTTGGTCACTGATCAGATATCAGGTTTCAAGGAAATATTTTAAAGGTGGCTTTGGCTTATTAATAAATTTTTAATTGAAATCAATTTTACAGATATTTTAACTTTCAGCTGTAGAAACAGACTTCTTTATTTTGATTTCAGTTTTAGTCAGACTTCTCTTGTAAATATTCTGGATGCAGCTATGAGTAATGGTCTTTCCTTTCATCCCTTCACACTGCTGTCACAGCGATACCTTCCTTGTGCCGTGTTTCTGTCAAGGACATTGTAAAAACCCTTTTGGAAACCCTGTTAAGTATATGGCCAATAAATCCGTTTTTTCCATCAAAACTCTCTGTTAACCAGAAGTGTCTCTTAATCCTCTTGTACCATGTTGCTACTGTTACCAGTGGTAAGATAACTGGCCCCCACACACCCCAATGTGGTTAACAGTATACTCATTTTACACAGGACCTTACAACTCTGGAAAGTTATCACAGCAACAATAACTAGTTAATCTGTCTAGACACTTATAAGGGAAAGAGAAATTAACACAATGTTTCTGGATAATGTTACTGCACAAGGTAGTCTAACTACAATGTGCACTTAAGTGTTAGAATATTATCAGCTACTATTGGCTAAATATAGAGGATGTGCCAGTATTTCGGCTGTGAGAATATATGTGTTTTAGGCTATTGTATAGTTTGTCCACCAGAGAGCACTGACAAATATGTATTGACTGTAAAATGTCCAGCTCAGTACATCCTGGTCACAATTCGTTAATAACCAATTATAATGGATCCTCATTAAAAAAAATGTATGTTATAGGTTTTCTTTTTTTAATTTGGGGAATATATCCGCATAATATTTTTTAACTCTGTTCATTGTCTGGATTTTGCTTGAGAGGAGAAGCTAAAAACGCTGGTAACATAATGATTTATTTAGCCAACATTAAGAGGAAGATTTAAAATGGTTGACCATCAACAATCTTGGAACTTACTAATTTCTTCCGAAAGCAACAGGAAAGTCGACCGAAAGGGGCATAAACATTACATTCATATAATCTCCACACATGCTTACAAAATAATGCGCAGCGTGTCACATTTGCATCACGTTGCTTAATATTGTTTTAAACTATGCTATCACATGAACCAATCTTAGGTAGCTAGCTGGCTAACATATAGGCAGTCTGCTGAGGGATGCAGCTAAGGATCTAACTTTGCAGAAATGGATTCAGACTACCAGGAGGTGAAGCATGTTAGAAATGTCAAGAAACCATTTCCTACATAATTAATTTAATTTAAGTTTTCCGAAAAACTTGGAATTAGGCTAATAACTAACTAAAAATGAATAGTGTAATGTTAAAGAGAGTGCTTTTCTGTAGGGGGCTAACCCCAAAAGCTCCACTTCAGAGAGTATTGGAGAGCCTTGTGATCAAATAAAATACTTCTAATAGCTACAATGAAATATGGGATGGTAAGGGAAGAAAATATGCTCATGAAATCCTGTATGTCATTTTGTAACTGTTCTGTATTCAAGTATTTTTTTTACAAACAAAACTAGACAGCCTACTCCAGTCTAATTCCTGGGCTTCACCAGGAAACATTGAATCAAGGCACTGTCAGCATCACGTCCATGAAAATTAAACTGGTTAGAATAAAGTGTAGGAATTTAAATGATTAGAATTGTTGAACCAGCTTGTTGCCTGGCATAGACAGAAATGTTAAGAAATTATTATCATTGTGTAAACCTGGACATTCTGTGATATTCATTTATGGAGAGAGGAGTACAATCAAAACTTGGTTTTGGGTGATACAGTGAAGTATTTTTAATTTCCAATGGCTCAAATTTGCAAAATCTACTTTTAAATTTTACTTTACATGATGTATAGCTACAATACAATCATGTAAGTTCAAAGAGTTTATGTTTGAAGTTTGAAATTGTGGTTTTCACTTTTTTTTTTTTCCAAAAATACTTCTGCCATCTATAACAAGTAATTAAATGAAGGACCATTGTGCCATGTTCATACAAGTACACATCTTTTACAATCAAACTGATAGATGGAGGTGTGAAAACGAGCTTGCTTTTCCAGGTTAGAGCAACAACCCCTCAAAAGGTCCTTGCACGTTCCTGGTTTCATCCACAACACCTGATAATGTTACGTTAGCTTAATATTTTTATAAATGGAATAAATGCGTGCTGGCCTGCAGGTTTCTGTAGTTTGTCCCAGGTGTTTTGTAGTGGCTTCTTGTCAGATTCTCAGTAGATTGTAGATGAATGTTACTGAATGCAAGGTGCTTCTTATTAATGGTAGTGCAACAGAGCAGGTAAATCACCATAAACAGATAGACTGCATAGCTTTAATTCAATGTATAGAGATGTTTTTTACATATCAGATAGCCTCACACATTCTGGCCAGACTCGTGGCAGGTAAGTGGGGACGGTCAGGGAACGACAGAGGAAGCAGAGATGATGCTGAGTCTGGTTCTACATGGACTACAGTCAGCGGAGAGGTAAGCTGCATCGTTGCTGGAAAGACTGATGGCCTGGCAGAAGTGTTATTTGTCTTGTATTGCTGGGTGAGCCCTCACTTCCACTCAGGAATAGATGAAAGAGGGACGGACGGTCTGTCTGGGAGAAGTGCTAGCAATGTGGTGAGGGACAATCTGTCACCAGTAGTCATCACTTAACTGAGCCCAGAGCTGCACCACTCACTCAATGAGAACCTCACCAGACTTAAATGGGAGCACTGGGCAGAGCCAGAAAGAAACATGATTAAAAATATGCATGAAATGAAATGAAATGCAAATCCTTCACTCTTTTACATTAGTATTCAACTAAAAAATCTGAATGTAGGACAACGGACACAATTTGACAAAAAAGAAATCACTAGTGTACAAAATTTAAACATAACAAGAAGGGATATTCAAGATGATAAACTACATTTGACTCTGATTCTACCTTTTTAACTAACAAACATATTTTCTAAGTTTTTCATCCCATGTTAACACCTGTGTGCTTCACAAAATAACACACAAAGACACTTTAGTATCCAATAGGAGCTGGCATTGAACGTGGAGGTGAAGGACGTGCAGAGGGGCCGCCCTGTCTCATGACACAATAAATGACTGTGATCCAGGTTCCAGCAAAAACAAGGACTGCTTTTCAATTCCACCTCTTTTACCCAGATGAATGATGAACCCTAGGTAAGAGTGCAGTGTTGTGGTATTAATATACATCAGGGGCCAGACCGCCACACTAAATCAGGAGATCCAGTGCATTTGTTATTCTAATGACAAGCAATAGCCACGTTTGGGCTGCGTGGAGTAGGAAGATCCTAAACTGTGAGAGGACTAAACTAAAACAGACTGAAAGTAAAAACAAGGAAAGGTCTTAAGGAGAAATTACTTGGAAACTGAGACTTGGCCATTATAGTCGTTACCTCATGGTATTTGATGTATTTAAGTAAACTAAAAATGGAAAGACTGACAGATAAGGACCCATATACCTGTAGTACAATGTTACACTAATCTACACGAATTATACACAAAAGCAATCTCTTTGAGTGCTAAAATTTAAAATATATCATAGATAAAGCCAAATTTCAATCAAGGCAAGCCACGTTTTAAAATCACATTAAAGGCTCTTAACTTCAAATAACTTTTATTCATCTCTGAGGTGTTTTAACCAACAGCTGCTCATCTGACCCAATAGATTATAAATCAGATTTCAGAATAAGATGGAGCGAAAAGGAGAAGAGAAGACGGACGATTCTGGTGAACTCTCCAGAATGAATAATCAATACTGACAAAAAAAAATGGCTTGACTATTTATCAAAGTCTTTGGTCAGTGCTATAGCAGAATTCCAGTAATGTATATTTCATACACTTTTATGCTCATTGATTACCTGCCCTGTAGTTTGTAAATTACGTGTATATTGATCGCCTCATCATACAGCTGTGGCTTTTGTCGGCCATTTGTGCCACTGATAAAGAGCTCAGGATTGAACTCTGTAATATAAATCTTAAATAATTTTCTGTCAATATTACAAAGTATTATCAGGTAAAATAGATGTTTATACACTGTTTATTAAATTGTTGTGTATATTATTACCAACAGCACCTTATTACTAGATTACTTAAGAAATAAAAAAGATTTTCTTGTGAAAAGCTTTAAAAGAGGGTGACAGATTGCAAAACACTGTTCATTATTTATAAAGAAAAAGTTATAGAATGTCAAGATTGTTGCACATGTTAATGAAAGTTTAGGCGTCATCGCACCAGTATTGGAGGAGTTATTGTCTCTAAATTTTTACTGACTTTTACTGACAAAAAAGGGCACTTTCTACAGGTGATTCCTGCACCTAAAGTCAAAAATATTGATTAAAAGGTGATAAAACAATCTTGAAGAAATACCAGTGGCAGTCAGCAATGTCATTCATTCTCATTATCTGAGCTTATGTGTATATTCCATAGAGAGACTGAAGTCAAAAGATGAACAGGGGTGTTCCCATGGATCTGAACAGATTACACTCCTACAGCTGAGAGGCAGAGAGAGAGTTAGGATGGCAGGGAAAGAGGCAAGGTTTGGATCAATGGCGCCAGATCAATGATCAATAGGCCGCTCTCACCAATACACTTCCTGCTGACACTCAGAGCTCTGGTTACACAGATGAAAATGGGTGGGCAGGGCCAGAGGGTGATGATGATTTATCAGCAGGGCAGATGTTTCATTTTGGAGAGAGACCATCTGATAGAGATGCCTAAATGTCACCGCCTAGACAGTGAGTGAGTATTTTAACATTAATACCAATGGACCGGTGCTGGCCTGCAGGTGATGAGAAGACATACTGGACCAAACTCACAAGGAAATTAGATGGTAGTTATAGCAGCTTTTAAGTGATGGTTTCTTTAGTCAATAGTTAAGAAAAATGGAAATAAACCTTTATAGACTTCAGTGCGGCGATTTAAGTAAAAGTATTGTGAATTTTAAACGGGATAATAACATAAAATAAGGAAATTTGTCTTCCAAAATCCATCACTTTAGTGTAGAATTGTGCACCAAAGAGGTTGAATATCTGACAAAGACTTAATGGCTTTATGTTATAGAAGGTCTCTACTGTAAAAGCTTTTTTATTTGGAAGAAGTGAAAATGTGTGTATTGTACAAGATTTAAGTTGAAATTCTTTTAAAATGTCAAAACACATCAATCTGAAACTGACCTAGAACCAGACATTTCTCTTACAGTGATTTTATCATCTTTCAACCTCAAACAAAAGACACATTTTTAACCTTACTAGCTGTCATTAATCTCAATGTGTCTGAACTTTTACAGAACTGGTGTAAGACTCACTGAGTACCCATATAAATGTTGTCTTTCTTCTTTTTAAACGTAGATGGGGATTCAAAGACGTACAGCAAAATAAGCTACCTTTTTTTAGTTGGTTATATACAAATATTAGGGCTGCAACAACGAATCGATAAAATCGAAAAAAAATGATTATTAAAAGAGTTGGCAACGAATTTCATTATCGATTCGTTGTGTCGCACGATTATTACGCCACTCAATAAGACGCGAAGAAGTTTGAGTATAAAAAAAGTGCAGTTGAGCGCGGAGCAGAAATAAAAACTGAGCGGAGGTAGAGGAAAGACCATCGGAGAGACCCGTAACATTTTGAAACGTGCAGCGGAGGCAGAGAAATCAGAAGGACCCACGGGCGGACTGGCCATCTGGCATACCGGTGGGCCGACGTGCTTCTTTGGACGAGTGGTACCTATTACATTTACTCCGTTACACTTACCTGAGTAACTTTTTGAAAACAATTGTACTTCTAAGAGTAGTTTTGCTGCACCATATGTTTACTTGTACTTAAGTAGATTTGTGAAGAAGAAACACAACTCTTACTCTGCTACATTGGGCTACACTCCTTACTTTTTTAAGATTTATTTACATTTATTCTACATATTCTATGCTTTATGTTTGCCAGAGAGATGCCATCATTACATCTACCACATGACTCCGTTTCACCAATCAGATGTAGCAACAATTAACACGTAACTCTGTTTCACCAATCAGACGTAGCGATGCAGTCACATGACCACACACACTAAAAAAAAAAGATTTATTGTTCTGACAGCTCAGGTCCCTTTAAACAAAAAGTATTATCAGCTAAATGTACTTAAAGTATCAAAAGTAAAAGAACACACCATGCAGTAAAAAAGTCCCTGTCCCCGTGTTCCTGGATCAATATTACTGCTGCATTAATGAGTGTGTTGCATTTTACCGCTGTAGATGTTTAAGGGTGCTTTCACACCTCTAGTTCAGTTCATTTGGTCCGAACCAAGGGCAAACAATAATACATTGTAGCATTTTTCAGCTTTTTTGGTTCCTTTTCACACCACACTGATTGCTTTGGTCCGAACCAGTTGAAACGAACCAAAATGCAGTCACATGACAACATCCACATCACTCATTGGCCATGGCGTATTTCCCAAACTGCTTTTTGATTGGTCAGAATTTACGTGCGGGAAAATTCCAACAGAAGAGGAAAAGCCAGCAAACAACATGGAGACAACACAACTATGGAGAGACGACTGTCCCTGGCCATAATCTATTACATTGTTTGTATACACCACAATATGCAAACAATACATTTCTATAATGAAGCACGGATGCGGCTTGAAAACAACATTCTAATGCAAACGGTGAGCACGCATTGCTCGTCACTTCAAGTGGAGGCGTTCATTAATTCTTCTTAACTCTGACATGCTGATCTTCCAAAAATAGAAGATGGATAAACATGTTCTTCTTCAAGGTTAAATTGCGGATCACAGCCTGTACACAACCTACCAAGTGAAGGGTACACTAACTAAAGTACAAACAAAAAGATATTTGACGTTGTGGAAATTGTCTTTGTGAGATATAAAATACTGGTAAAATAAAACATAAAAACTGAAGAAAAAAAAAGAAACGTTCCTTCATTCTGCCCCAGATCAAATTGAACGCCTCCTGCAATGCCAGAGATTTTAAGACCTTGAATATCCATCCATCTATCTTTTTCCGGGCTGGGTCGCAGTGACAGCAGTCTAAAGGTGTGTTCACAACGGACGCGAATCGCTTCTTTTGCATGTTACATGTTAAGTCAATGCAAAGACGCGAATTGACATTTTGCGGTGCGAATGGCGAGATTCACACGTATG
Organism: Coreoperca whiteheadi; assembly: GCA_011952105.1. Lineage (NCBI taxonomy): Eukaryota > Metazoa > Chordata > Actinopteri > Centrarchiformes > Sinipercidae > Coreoperca > Coreoperca whiteheadi. The sequence continues at coordinate 13,873,542 of CM022481.1, read as the reverse complement.
ACGCGAATTGAGCGTTTGAACGTTGGCGGATATTCATGCCACGTTAACCAATCAGGAGCTTGCTTGAGTAGTGACGTGATTAGGAGCAATGCAGAAATCCAAACAACAATGGAGATTAAAATAATAGTTGCACACCCCGGTACATTAGGTGCACCTGAACAAGTTGGTTGGACCGGCCATAAAAACCAGAGAGAGAGAAAGAGAGAGGATAAAATAATTGTGGCTGTGTGTGGATACTCAGAGCTGTATGATACGTCCTCGTATCATTACAGAAACAGGAAGCCTTTGGACGAAAGTGAGTGAGGAGGTCGGACAATCTGGTAATTTGAAAAAACGTCCTTTACTCAATGGGACTGGCTCACCGCTAGCGAATTCGCGTCTGGTGTGTAGAAATGTACACGCAAATGGAGGGAATTTCACGCGCAAATGAAGCGAGTAAACTCAAAATGTTCAAGCGTCCAACCTAACGCGAATATCGCGTCCTGTGTGAACACACCTTAAGCAGAGACGCCCAGACTTCCCTCTCCCAAGACACTTCCTAGAGCTCTTCCGGGGGAATACCGAGGCCAGCCAAGAGACATAGTCCCTCCAGCGTGTACTAGGTCTTCCCCGGGGCCTCCTCCCGTTTGGACATGCCTGGAACATCTCCCTCGGGAGGACAGATCCAGGACAGATGCCCAAGCCACATCAGCCACCTCAGCTCTCATCCCAGCCGCTTCACACTCAGCTGCAAACCATCCCAGTGCACGCTGAAGGTCCTGGTTTGATGAAGCCAACAGGACAGCATAATCTAGAAAAAGCAGAGACGAGATCCTGTGGTCCCCAAACCGGACTCTTTCCGGCCCTGGCTGCACTTAGAAATCCTGTCCATAAAAATAATGAACAGGACTGGTGACAGAGGGCAGCCCTGCCGAAGTCCAACATGCACCGGGAACAACTCTGACTTACTGCCGGCAATGCGAACCAATCTCCTACTGTGGTCGTATAGGGAAAGCCTTGGCAGAGGGCCCGGGACCCCGTACTCCCAGACCACCCCCCACAGGTCACCGCGAGGGACACAGTCGAATGCCTTTTCCAGATCAACAAAACACATGTGGACTGGTTGGCCAAATTCCCCTCTCCAGTACCCTGGTATAGACTTTTCCAGGGAGGTTGAGGAGTGTGATCCCCTTATAGTTGGAACACACCCTCTGGTCCCCCTTCTTAAACAGGGGAACCACCACCCCGGTCTGCCAGTCCAGAGGCACTGTCCCCAGCTGTCACGCGATGTTGCAGAGGCGTGTCACCCAAGACAGCCCCACAACATCCAGAGACTTGAGGTACTCAGGGCGGATCTCATCCACCTCCCGGTGCCTTGCTACCGAGGAGCTTCTCAACTACCTCGGTGACCTCAGCTTGGGGGATCGACGAGTCCACAACAGAGCCCTTGGCCTCTGCTTCCTCAGCGGAAGACTTGTCACGTGTGGGGTTGAGGAGATCCTCAAAGTACTCCTTCCACCATCCGCGGATGTCCCCAGTTGAGGTCAGCGGATTCCCACCCCCACTGTAAACAGTGTGTGCAGGGCACTGCTTCCCCCTCCTGAGTCCTTCTCCATGGCCTCACCAAACTCCTCCCAGACCCGGGTTTTTGCCTCCGCAACCACCCGGGCTGTCCCTTGAGCCAACCAGGTTCAATAGGACTCTTTCTTCAGCTAGATGGCACCCCTTACTTCCGGAGTCCACCACCGGGTTCGGGGTTTGCCACCACGACAGGCACCGGAGACCTTACGGCCACAGTTCTGAGCGGCCGCCTTGACAATGGAGGTGGAGAACATGGTCCACTCAGACAGAACAATAACAGAACACCACTCGGGTTCAGGTCGGGGGTGGCGTTTCTCCCAATCACGCCCCTCCAGGTGTCACTGTTGCTGCCCACGTGAGCTTTGAAGTCCCCCAGTAGAACTACAGAGTCCCTGGTCAGAGCATTTTCCAGCACCCCTCCCAGGCCAAAAAGGTCAGGTACACTACACTGCCATTTGGCCCATAAGCACAAATAACAGTGAGAGACCTATCCCCGACCAGAAGGTGCAGGGAAACAACCCTCTCGTTCACTGGGGTAAACTCCAACACATGCCAGCTGAGCTGGGGGGCTATAAGCAAGCCCACACCAGCCTGCAGCCTCTCACCGCGGGCAACTCCAGAGTAGTAGAGAGTCCAGCCTCTCTCGAGGAGTTGGGTTCCAAAGCCCAAGCTGTGCATGGAGGCGAGCCCGACTATCTCTAGTAGGTATCTATCAACCTCCCGCATCAGCTCAGGCTTCTGCCCCCCCAGCAAGGTGACATTCCATGTCCCTAGAGCCAGATTCCGTGTCCGGGGATTGGGTCACCAAGGCCCTTCGACTGCCACCCAATCCACATTGCACTGGCCCCGACCTTGAATATAAAAAATTAAGTCTTTTTAAGGATACGTGGGGACCCTGAGATTGGATGTATGGATGAATATATGATAGAAATAACTTTTTGGATAAAGCAAGAAAAGCTGCTAGAATTTTGTATTGCTGCATGCATGAATTGGTGTCATTTACTTGCTGTAAAGTGTAGCTTATGCCACATAATGTCACTTTTCCTGGTTCCTGGTTTACAAGGTTATAAGAGAGAGAAGCAATAGTGACAAAATTCATAATACCTCTTCCCACCTTTTTCACATCAGTGCAACCAACCAGTCCTGTGCGCATACACAGAGGTGAGCATGAATCAAATGTGCACACACCCAGACACACCAATGAGGGCCTTGATTCGACCTGTCAGTCACCCATGCCTCTCACAGCCAAGGTCTAGTGACAACTGTTAAATCAGAGCATGCCTTCATTCCTGCCATGGCTAATGCTGTTAACTGTAGAGCTGCATCTCGGCTAACACATCTTAGGTAGCTAATTACCCCCGCAAGAGTCGCACTCCTCCTTCTGCACACATGGTGCCCAACTGCATAAGAACAGGCCAGACAAGAGCGTAAAGGACCACACATCATCACTGAACAGCTTCTATTTCTTGTGAATTTCATAGTAAAGTGCTCCTGAGCTCTATTTGATGTCTCTAACCTCTGAGCTTCTGTAATGGGGGTGGAGCTCAATAAAGATGTGACCAACCCCCCAACCCCCCAGATCCCACCTTAAGTTACCCCTTGCAACTGTGTCCACCCAGCTCTTGGCCGTGGTAAATTGGGTTAACGCTCACTAAGTGTCCCATCGTTAGCGTTGTTAATTGACTACTGCGTGTGATAATTAACAGGGAGCGGACTGCCTACCTCGCTAATCTTATTTAGGTCATTTGCATTTAAAATGGTTTTGGTCTCTCTGGCAAGTTGAAAAAATAAAAAAAAAACAACCCACACTCTCGGAAATCATGCTTGATGGGCGAGCCAGACTGAACAGCCACTTAACATAAAAGCCTGTGAAATTGGGGTTGATTCATTCTGTGTGAATGTCGTGGTTGAAAAATGTACTTTTTGAACTACTTTCTACATGAACGGGATACTTGTGATTTTAATATAAGAGAGAAGAAATAATCAGAACTTTCAGAATGATTACAGCATCATGATAACATCAAGACTTGATTTGAAGTTCTGTAAATTGGACCTGCATGGGTACTTTTACCAAAGGCATGTTGTCCCAAAAAAGTTCATCACATCCCATTTCTCTTACTAACTAGTGTTGTAAACTCTTAATGTATGAAGGTTGATTTTGTTGTCATGCTGTGATACCTCCAGATGAATGTTTCCTTTGTTGAAGCACCTTCTGTCCTATTTTGGCAATGACATGATCGCTCGGTAGCTACGGGGGAGACACACGACTGAGCACTCCTCCTGATTCACACAAGCATTAACACAGCACATTAGCTCGGTGGAGTAGTGGGAATGAAAGATGGGCTAACACCGCTGCCCCAGGCAAAGTGAAGACGTACACTAAAGCCAGCTGCCATCTATTATGGATAGCCAGTGCCGACCCCCACTGTTGGTGTTACGGGGGTGACAGTGCTGTCCTTGCCGAGGCGTTGACCTTCCTTGGTGGGGAGAGGGCACTGGGCAGATTAAAAGTGGACTGGCTCACCGTGCAGTCCAGGCGTGCCCCTGATGTTCTGCCCAGATGGTAACCACACACACACACACACACAAATAAATACATACACACACATTCTGCTGCATCCTGGGATGGCAGATGTGGGGTACGAACACAGCCGCTCCTCAGGGCACTCAGCCTTCAGAGTCTATACATTCTACGTCTACATTTTTCACCCCCCACACACACACACACTCACAGAGCAACATGTGCACACACCCCACACCCGCACACACCACATGCAGTCCTCAGAGGTCTAACCAACCCTCACCTCCTCCACTCTCCTTCTGAGTGTTTCTCCATCACTTAATTCTGGCTGTATGTATGTGAATCATCCATCACTCACTCAATCAGTCCATTGAATTTCATTTAGTGCGGTGTTACACAGGGCATGTGATTGATTCACTGGTACCTTTTCACTGAAGCTTGAATGACACACAATGCTGGTTTGTAGACACTCGCACGCACACGCACACACACATATCGCTTGCTTATACCCTGCTGCACTGGATCTCCATTGCCGGGGGGGGGGGGGGAGGGTTGGGTCCCCATCCCGCCAAAGAAAACCCCTTTGAACCTGTCCCTTTTACCCCACTAAACTTGTTCAAAAGACAGGAAGGGGCC
>CM022481.1:13764217-13868522 GCA_011952105.1 Coreoperca whiteheadi | reverse complement strand
ACGTGGTGGGTTGCCCCCCCCCCCCCCCCCCCCCCCCCCCTGGTGTTTGGGTGGTCGCGCGGGGGTGGGGGGGTGGTGGGGGGGGGGGGGGGGGGGGGGGGGAGAGTTGGGTGCCCATGCTGCCAAAGAAGACCCCTTTGAGATTTACTCAAGGTCGCCATGTCCAGCTGGCTGTGCCAACATCTGTTCAGAATGGCCTCAAGACTGGCATGAGAAAGGCCTGTCTACCCTGCTTGACCTTGGATCAATGGCCACATTTGGAAAAATAACTGTTACCGCAGTTACGGCTAGCTGGCGAATAAAGTCCATACATGGCAAACAAGATTTTGTCCTTTTAATTTAGTGACTGTAATCGAAGCCTAACATAAATCAGCCAGACTGATATATTGGCTGATATTATCCCATTCCAGATATACATATCAGTATCAGTGTATATGTTGGCTGATCAGTAGATATTGCAGTACAGAAATGCCAAACAAGGTTTGTGGTTATTTAAAAATGATGTCTGTATTACATTTTGGTGCTCTCTGGTTTGTCCACCAGAGAGCACTGACAAGTTGATTTTTACACTGCAATATCTTGGTCACAATTCTTTAAAAATAACAAATTTAATTGGAATCCATATCAATAATCTTTGTTAATGTTTTGTATTTTTGTAAAAATTAATAATAATTGTATTATATGATATCATTATTTTAAAATTCACAAATATACAGTATCAGTATTCATAAAGCACATTTCTAAAACACGTTTAAATGCAGGGTAGATTAAATTGTACAAGACTATGCAACCGATGTTAAGGCATGGACAGTAGTGGAAGTAGTATTCAGATCTTGTACTTTAGTAAAAGTAGCAATACCAGAGTAGAAATACTTTTGTTACAAGTAAAACATTCAAAATCTTAAGTAAAAGTATATAAGCATTAGCATCAAAATATAGGACTTAAAGTACCAAAAGTAAAAGTACTCATTATGCAGAATGGCCCATTACAGAATCATATATTATTGGATTATAATTATTGATGCATTAATGTGTTCATCACTAATGTTACAGCTGTTAAAAAGGGGAAGCTCATTTTAATGACCTTATATACTGCTGGGTAGCTAAATCCCTACCAATATATGTCATAATTTATTGTTGATTTGTATTTTGTATTAATATCTGAATCTGCAAAGTAACATCCAGAATGAATGTGAGAGAAAAACAGTGGTTTAGAAAAACAAAGCCAGCAGATACGCAGATGATACTTACTTGTACTAACTAGAGAGAAATGGTAATGGTATGCTGTAAGAATATGAAATTTTAAATTACATACAACAGCATACAACATGTCTCATGATTTGTTTCTCTAATTTCGGTTTAGCCTCTATGAAAAATTAAATGTTATTTTTAAAATAAACTGTTCAATATTTAAAAAAATAACAACATATTCGACAACCAAAATGTTTGTATTCTGCTGCTAAAGGTTTTGCAGTGAATCTCTGGAATTAACCAAATATTTCCTGCATCATCAACTGTACATTTGAGTGTAGTATTAGAGGATAGAAAAATGATTGACCGCAACCAACACTTTCTTTGTTTTAATTCTTCATGGAGGTTGTTCTCTGCCAGCAAGGCTATCGATTTTTCTATCAAATACGAAAACAGGCATTGTGGAGAGGCCGCAGAGGTCAGTGTGAATTAGAGCAGAAGTGTGTATGTGTGTGTGTGTATGTGTGTGAGGGCGTCCCCTCCCCCCCCCTACATCCTCATTGTCACTCCCCAAAGGCCTCTCTGTTAAATTGGCTGACAGATAATAAGATCATACAGGAGAGTACAAACACAGAGACCTTTGTTGCACAATCCAACAGTCTTACTTCTGGTAAAGCTCCTGGTCGGCATCACAAACTGTGCACAGTGAGTACAGCACAGACACACCTGACAGGAAATGAGTTCAGCTGAACTTGAATGAAACATCCCTGAGATTAGGCCTTTTCTTTTAAACTGGCAAAATAAATCGCTCTGGTAAAAACTATTTTGTCCAAGCCATAAAAATTATTTTACAGATATTTAATTGTAATATTGACTATCAAGCCATGTTTCATGCCCTGTGGCTGCCATTTTCCATAACCTTTTTACAGAAAACACAAACATTTGACATTGTGCATATCCATGGGATCACAACTTTGATTTTGATGTGAAAATATGGCTAACACACAGTACAGTATTCAATATTAGTGCAGAACAAATTTAAACTCAGTTGATATTTTGATTTGAATGAGCAATAAAGCAATGTTTTGGGAAGCTTTGGCATTTAATATGTTGAAAACTGCTCACCACATGGTGAATATGACACATACCAACAATTAAATATGTAAAACAGTCTATTCATCTCAACTCATTTACACATATGGCTGATTGTAGTGCATTTTGCAAACCACTTAAAATGTGTGAGGAAGGAAACATTTAGCATTTTCCATTGTTTTTACACTTTTTACAGTCTGAAAATGCTAGTGTGGAAAAAAGCCATTTGACATGTAAACAGCATTTTCAAATTTGTCTACATTAGTCAAACTAACAGTAGCTCATTTGTTTATTGTCCCAGTATTTATTGTAGCAGCTCCTGCTTTTTCTCATTAACTGTAAATCTATTTGCTAAAATCCCCAAATGGGCCAATTCTATTCAACTGCTATCTGCTTTACATTTATCTATAGTATGCATGTCGAGATGTGCAGCTCTCCTTTCCCCCACAACACCCCTCAATACATCGTATGTCCTCGGGCCTTCTGCCCCAAGGGCTCATGGGATACGAATACTCCCTGGGGCTGCTGTTTTCACAGCCTGTGAGAGAAGCACTCGAGAGAGAAGGAGAGAGAACAGGAGAGGCAGGAGAGGCGGCAGAGGCATTTCTCTGTTTGCTTGATGTCACTATAATGGAAATATGCATAAGTGAGAAAGAGCATTGTGGGCCTTTGGGGCCCAAGAAGTACAAATATTTTAATAACAAACACTTTCAGTGTTTGCCTCCTGTAACGGCACCTGGGTATTATTTCACATAGAATGGAGTCAGTCAGTGCCGAATTCTGTATGCATAAAGATATAGATGTTTTCTTCTTTTACTGGAAGTGATTTTCATGCTGTGGAAAGTTTTACTGGTGATATGTCCTTTGGAGAACTGTCATTAATCAAAAGTCAAAGTCACCTCAGATCTCACATTAGAATAGACCAGTTTAGCTACGGCTGAAATTGCAGCTGACCCCTCATGCCCTGAGCACTTATTCAAAATCAGCAACATGGCCATAGGGGGCTAAAACAACTAAATTGAGTGAGGTTGCAAGAAGCTAGTAAGAGTACTGAAGGAAAATACTCAATAAAGCAATGCCAACTGGCAATCTCAAGGGTTTCCTTGAGCTTTTTAATGTACTGATGGGTGACTTATAGCTTTGTATATGCTGTAAATGTAAATGACAAAGGAGTTATACTGTAGAGAATAAGGACAAAATTTACAAAAAAGGTGGTGTCATGCCAAAATGCTAATCTATGTCCTGTACAAAAGGTGTGGTCAAAAATACTGACAACTGAAAAGCATCTGACAAAAGGCGGCAACTTTTAGCCTCACAAGGTAAGGTCTCTCCTGGCATTGAAACAAACTACTACAAAACCAAACTACTAACAACTAAGAGGAAATTACAAAACTGTGCCAAATATAATAATTGTTTTTAGAAAACTTCAATCTACAGTACTCCACTACTGGAATTATAAATAAATAATACATCTGTGTGCTGTCCAAAGGAGAAATGTTTGATTCCATCAGCAGATAATACAGAAAACCAGACACATATACAGTACATAAATGGGGAAAACAGCTTCAAGGGATCCACTGCTTCTAGTATCTGTGAGTCTTTGCAGCCTGTTTAAATGGATTTGCTTTTCAGTGTTTTTATTGTCATGAATCTTCTTGAATTTTTGTTATTCTTGCAATAAAATCTCTTTCAGACAATTAAAGGCCTCAATATTAGTGGATGTTTGTGTCCAAATTTAGTGTGTTTGAGATTGGTAAAAAGAAAAGAAAATACAGGAAACGGTTTGGCTGTACAAGTTAGACTCCCTTCTCAGATTTTCATAATGAGCTGTCACTCATCTCTCAGTGCCCAACAACTTTCATCTGCCCTGATTCCTCCCAACCTCCCCCATTTATCACTCCTTTCTCTCTTCTGCGACACACTCCTCCAACGCCCTGTGTCGTTTATCACGTCCAGTGGAATAGAGTTTTTCCAGCCGTCAATTTAGGAAAGGGAGTGACGAGCGAGACCCCTGGGACCCCGCACTAATCTCAGACTGCAATGTTACGGAACATGATGTACATCTCCAGTAGCCAGTTACAGTCGCATCCGCGAGAGAACATGTGTACATCAATTACCTGTCCTCAACCAAAAGTCATCCTGTCAGTAAACAAACAACTAATCAAATGCTGCAGCAGGGCAAAAGTAAACTCAATTTATTTATCTTTTATTCTGTTATGGCTCCTAGTTGCACATTTACATCCTGTATAGAAAAATTATACCCAAAGGGCTGGAAAAATCTACTCAACTTTTCATTACTTTACACAACTGCCCTTTCACCTCAGTGGTGTTCGATAAACTACTCCCTGCCCTGGGGTTTTAACGGTCAGTGCTGCTGTTGCTGTCAGAGCCAGCGGTGAAAAATGCCAGTGTCGCACAGTTATGCATCCCATGGGGAACAGATATCATAGTCTGTTACATGACAGGTGTGGCGGATGAGCAGTGACTGAGACCTCTTATCACTCTGCTGACCGGTTAAGGGAGCAGCAGACAGAACGCGATGTATGCTGCTCTACTGTTGAACGCATAAATACTTCATGTCCACTGATAGCAGAAATCAGGTACTGTTATGTTGGAAAATTTGAGGTGGATAATGACCAAGATTGTCATTTCACTGTCTGCAAAACTGTAAGTCATAGATTTATTTTTGCATTTTAACATGATGCACGAGTGTGTCTTCTGCTTTCCAGTCAATGTACCTATGAAAAAAATACTGTTCTGCATGAATTAGTTACTGGCTACACCAGAAAATTTGTTCTACTGGCCATAGCATAGCAATTATTCTATTGGCCGGCCACTTGGAATCACCCTTGTGGTTTAAAAGGTCGAAGGGTCAGGGGTTATGGGAGATAAGGACCCTCGGGGCCGTCATAAAACACTTGCTACACTTCAGCCCTCGTTTGTCATGCCAGAGCTCGATATCACTCATTCATCTTGCTTAGGAAGTCTTTTCCTTTAATAGTCATCTTACGTCATAATCCTGCATTGTGGCCACAGTATGTCTCTAACACCAGTTTGCAGATTTTATTTTACAGTTATGTTTAGAGCACAGTGGTGTATTTTTGAACTCTACGAAAAAGCAAAAGTATCCCTGACTTGCCACAGTTTCAGATGAATGTGTGTGATGCCAGTGTGTCAAGAAAGATCCTATATAAATCTACAGAAGCTTTATTTAAAATAATTTTCCCGTCCCATGTCTTACAGTAACATAAGTTTGACAATCTGAAAGTCAAAACACTTCTTCAGACTGGGTGGTAACAGTGACTGCTCGCCCTCATCCACATCTGCATTGTATTTTCCTGAATTTGCCAGCGCAGAAAGAAAGAATCAAACGGCCAACAAAACAAATGAGATTCCCTTACATTAGGCAACCATGTAATCACATTTCCCATGTTGTCTCTTTCCCTATATGCTACATCCTGTTGAAATTGGAGCCAGAATGTAGGAGCAGCATCAGGTGGGTCACAGTGTAGCCTGGTGCAGGCCTCCCTCTGTTAGCCCTGCATACAGAGACGTTCGCTCCCGCTGAGACATCTCATTTGGTGCATCTGCAAACAACATTACAGGTGGAAACGCTTTAGGAGATGTCTTGCAAGCATTAATCCCATTTGAGTCCTAACCCATTTCAAATGTGCATGCCGCTGCACTCATGAAATGAGAGAGACGAGTCAGCGATCAAATGGATGCAACACAAACATTTCCAAGGACTTCAGCGAACACACAAAGGAAATCTCATCACTAAGATGATCTGCATTCAATGACAAGAAAAGAAACTGGTAGTTTTAAAATGTTGAGCAATGACAGTTTGATTTAATAAACCATATAATATGGAAATCAAATGTTGGATAAAATTCTAAAAGGCTCTTGTATAATTTAGGTGTAAGAAGTTAAATTATGTTTTGTACAAAAAAAGTAATTGTAAAAAAATTTGTATTTTAAAAGTGACCACATCATGTCCAAAAACCTTAAAATTAAACAGTAACAGCAGCAGGTGGTGACACAAATAGTTGTATCATGCTTCTTAAAACACTCTGTTTTTATGTAGTAAGAAACGGGACTTTATGTGATTTAATGTATGAACGTGATTTAAATAAAAACAATTATGCACATCCCTCGGCAGTTTTTAGGAGTGCAATAAACAAACAACTACCATGCACACTTTCTGCTCCACCTGCTAAAAACTATGACATAAATCATGACCACAACCATATGAGCTTTAAATCGAGGTGTGAATGCTTTAAGTGACTCGTGGACGCAAACATTTGACTTTAACAAAACCGTAGAGCTTAACATACAAGCAATGAATACAGCATATAGCAGAAAGCATGAATAAATATTTAATACTGCCTGTAGTTAAATACTACCCTCTAGTGGGTGTTACAACGTTGCTGGATGCCTCTGGATGCAGTAATTGCATTTTATTACCTAAAACGAAGGATGGTTCTTCAAAGATTTTCTTGACCTTTTTAAAAAAAAAAATTGAATCTCAAATACAATTCAGAACAAAGGTAGACATCAGAAATATGATCATTGCTAACATTTCTGAGTCTGTCTCTAATCTGAATATCTGAATATACACAAGCAAATGACGCAGTTCTGCACAGAATTACAAAATGAATTACTATGAATAGGTAAAGTGAATTAGGTGAGATAAATGCAAAAACCCACTGATAGAGGAACAGTCACATATCAAATGTGCTGTGGAGGAAATGATGATCAACGTTTTTAAGCTCCTGTAATACCAATTTGACAAGTTTGTTCTGAACAACAATGCGCAAACAAAAATGCAGCTGTTTATTGCATACAATAGGGGTAAACTTGGCATCAAGTGTGACCTGCTCAAATGAGGGTTGTCTAGAAATTGTGACAAAACACTACAGAGCTAACGATTAGTCGATCAGAAAATGATCAGTTAACTATTTTTATAATCGAATAATCGTTTATCAATTTTAGAGCAAAAACACCAAACATTCCCAGGTTCCAGCTTCTCAGATGTGATGATTTGCTTTTTCTCTTTGTTAAAGAAAACAGTAAATTGAACATCTTAAAGTTTTATACTTGTACATACTAAAACAAGTCGATTAATCGATAAGTTGCAGCCCTACACACCTGTACTCTCCTTCTCTCCCACTGCTCACTTTACTGTTGTACCTCCACGCTCTGAGTTAAACTACTGCTGAGTGACATATGCCACCCAACCCTCATCTCTGCCTGCTCTTAGCATTCTCCTCTTTGGTCACGTCCAATTAGCGATCTTCTAAACACTCTCTCTCATTAGGCTAGCCATAATCCACTCATCGTGCCTTGATTTGGCAAATAAATCACACTGAGTTTTTTCAAACTCTTTTCACTCCCTTCCTCCGCCACTGTCTTTTTAAAGCTCCGTTTCTCCCTCAGCCTCGTTAACCCTGTCCAGAGTTTCTACGGTGACAGTCTCCGCCAGGCCTCCTCATTGGACATGGCAGCTGGCAATTTGCATGCCAGACTATTTCTCTTCATCATTGGGCCTCTTTCTCGCTCTCTCTCATTCTCCCTCTCTCTCTATGCTAGAAGAATAGAGAATAACTCAGCAACTGACGGCAGACGGCATACACGTCCTTGTCCTACAAGGTTACGAATCCATTTCATCTGTGCAAGAGGGGAGTGAATTAAAATAAATGATGGCCGGACATTTATTGCATTCTGGGGGTGAAGGAGGGATTGGGGAGGAGAGGCACAAGTTGCGGAGTGAGACTTGTGTCTCATACTGAACCAGACTGGCAGACAGTTTGATATCGACTGGCATACAGCGTTGGCACAAAGCATGAAGACAATACGAACACAAGTTCGAGTTTGAATCTGGTCGTCTCTGAGCCGACCATGCTTCAGTCTGAGCTGTTGCTCTGGGATCATACAACTCTTCACATGTCAATGTATCCAGCGTTGCACATCATATGTTAATAGTCAGTGCCAGGACCAAGTCCAAATCCAAGCTGACCTGTGCTACACTGGCCATCAAATCTGTAGGAGCCAAATTCATATTTTACAGCTGAATATTATTCATATGTTGATATTCTCATCACATTTGTTTCTATTCTACATGTCCTATTTAATACAGGTTTATTCTCAGAAAGTACAATTACATTTTAGCTGTGTGTCTGGCAGTGCACTTAGAAATATGTCCCTTTGACATGCAACATTTAACAAGCACTTTTAGTTGTTCGCAGGTATAGAGTGGGCCACACCGTTTTCTAACTGTGTTGTGGAACCTGTTGCAGACTACAGAAAAAAGGCGGCAGTTTCTATTGTAAAATGTTTTGGTTATTGAGTTAATTTATGTAATGAGGGACCGTGGATTAATAAACCATTTTTTTCTTTAATCTACAAGAGGAGTCGATGTGGGCTGCATGGTTAGGATAAGAAACCCCATGTCAACTTAAGCTTTACACTCACTGCCAAGTTTTGGATCTTACAAAACCTTATAACAATTCTGAAGTAGGGTCAGTCACTGAGTAGACCTCTCTACTGTTTTATTTTAATCTGAAAGGCAAAAATTGATCATAGATTAGGATTTCTTCACTGTGACGCATGATGAATGATGTTAATGTTAGTATTTATCCAGTATAATACTTATGGCAATAATGCTGATGCAGAAAAGGACTGTATAAGTATACAACCTCACACTTTCGAGCTGTATCTAAACCTTCTCATGATGATTACTGCAACAAATCTATAGATGGGTTGTTCTTCTATTAAGCCACTGTTGAACTGCCAGTACTATCAATATAGGGATCTTGAGTCTATTTTGTCCACACTTGACCTGTTAGACATTTTATAATATTTCTAACCTTGGAATCACTTCTTTCATTTAAAATTCAGCACTTTAATGTCATAAAAAAGGACGGGGGTAGTGTGTATGGATGTCACTGGAGAACCACTGCAAATCACTCCAAACTGCTCCTTGTTTCCGTCTGCGTGTTCCAGAAATACATCCTTGGACCCAAAGGATCCCCTGCTAAGTGACTTTTTTCCTGTTGACCACAAAGCTATCAATATGTCTGCCTCTTGACACTGCCTTATCTATCTCTGGACACAGAGGCCCTCTGAATGCTGACTACTGCTTGCTGCACAACTCTCCTGGACCTCTTCCAGGACACTCTATTGTAATACAGGTATTTTTGGACAAGCCTACACAAATAAATATTTATAGTTGTTTGCAGGTCAGGGGTTTCAATGAACTGCAGGGTGGATGACAGAACTACAGTATGTAACTACGTAAGCACGAGTTCAATAAAGCAGGGCAGGAATAAACTGATTGGTTTTGAACTGGGATATTTAAAGCTTGGCACTATCTCATACTTTCAAACAAAAAATAAATACTTGAAAATTATCATTTATGGAGCAAATTAAGGTTGAGATCATATCTATCAATACTAATACTGGTTAGGCTTCAAAATAACTTAAGTGGAGAGCTTCCTGGTGCCATTATTGCAATGTGGTGTTAGATTTTTACTCACACTTTCCTTGAATGTAGCTTTTTCATTTTCCTTGACATCTGGATGCCTGTGATAATAGCCCTGGCGCTGATCACTTTTACATTAAACTTCAGTCTGAAGGAGATGTGTGTCACTGGAAATTATTACACTTGTCACTTCACTCCACTTTCTATCAAATTTATACTTTAGAGAGGATATTTCTATGCAATTAGACTGGAATGACCTAGACAAAGCATTGGCTCTAGTGGTTAAGGAGTAGCACAAGAAGGGAAAATTTTTAAGGTTCAAGGAAATTAAGAAATGCTGAAGAAGCCAAAATGGTGATTGAATGGTAACATTTTCCTGTGGTCTCCCCCCTGACCAGAGTTTGGACAGAATATGAGGGAATATTGTGTTTCTGTCATTGTTCAGCTAGCATAACTTTGAGTCTAAATATAGGTTATGCAAGAAAGGTTTGGGCCACACATGTAAGCGCACGCGCACACACACACACACAAATCACGGTAAGTGAGTCAATGTGTGCTTTTACTTTGTAAAGATGATGTTTCTTTTTTAATCCTTCTACCTTTCACAATAACTCCGACATAAATATACAGATATGAAATGACAAAGAATTACATCACTATAAAAAATACAATGAGAAATGCCAACTTATAAGTAGTTAAACTACTGAATTACATCTGTATTAACCTTCACTTCAATTATTTGAACACTTCAGGTGTAAAAAATATAAAGGTATATAAAGTAAAAATGACTGATTTTTACATGTCTTATTTACATTGCATTTGAATCATCTTTCAAAGTCAAACATGAGCAGATATAGAATCTATTGATACAAATGTTGAGACTGTCCTGTTTCTTTCTCTGTTATTTATCGTACAAGAGATTGCCGTCAGAGTGTGCAAGCGGTCAGACAATACAGAGAATACAAAGAAGTCGATTTTAATTTCTGAAAGTGATGGTGTACACCTCCGTCTCTGGGACCATGTGTACCCATAATGGATCAGATTCCGTCAGAACATTTTGTCCTGTGCCTGTCTCAATTTTCTGACCGTCTCAATAAAGAAAAAAAAAATAATATGGTGGACTGCCCAATCTGCTTTTCAAAACCACATCAATATTTGCCATTACAGTAAAGCGTCTCACAACAATTAGCAATCTCTAGTTTCAACAGCCCGACATCCCAAACAGAGGCACATTTTGACCTTCCTACCAACCACCCGACCAGGCGTCTGTCAGTCAAGGCCGCACAAATAACCAAGCTACTCAAACACTTGTCATCATCCCTCATCAGCATCTGGATTGTTGAGGAGGACAGATCAGAGGGAATGTCCACATAGATCCAGCGGCCTCTGATGTGACAGCAAGGGTTTATGGGATAGCAACGTGAGAGCCCCACAACCGTCACCTTGACCCCACCGCCCAGCTGCCACCGCCACCACTCCTCTCGTCTCAGGCTCTCCAGTCTGACCTCGTCATCCCGGGGCCTCTGGCCTCGCCTCTGACGGCTGAGTTATTACCATAATTACCCAGGAGGCATTGCAGAGAGCGGCCACATGGCAGAGGCCGCCCATGTTTAACAGAATATTTGGGTGTTTTATCGACTTTAACTCAGCCCCTGGGGCAGGCAAGAGGGGACCTAGATGATAAGAAAACCACTCATGTGGGAAATGAAGAGGACCATTTCACAGACTGAACCAAGAAGGGGATGAAATATACTGTTAATCCAGCAGTGGCCACTGCACATATGTCATATATTCTCTAAGACAAGGTGTAAATATGCCCATATATTCAGGCGGTGTCGAACAGAAGGATGGAGATGGCGTCCATCTAAAAATAGCATTAATGAAAAGTATTTGGATTGCTTTGTGTCCCCATCAAATATTTCATGTCCTGAGGTGGAATGCAGGTGGGCTATATAATATATATATATATAGTAGTAAAAAAAGTAAAATACTGTATATACATATTCTTTTCACAGCAGGTCTCTCCCGAATTGACAGACTGAAGGCAGAATGTTCAGTTATGGGGAAAATTTACTGTTTATATATTTTTTTGTTTCTTACTTATAGACTTTTTCATGTCTGTGTAAATTTGCTCATTTGAATTCATTAGAAGTCTACGGGAACAAATAGCAACCTGTCTTAAAAACAGTAGTTCAACATACATTCAAACTGAGCACAGGGTCATAAAAAGGTATCTAGGAAAAATAGTTAAATTCACCCGAAACTGAACTATTTCATAAAGAAAAATGACTGTTTTCATCCTTTGACAATGGCAAATTTAAATACATTTTAGAGCCCAGGTGGATTTTCTTTGAAAACTAACAGTATCAGCTATATAAACATTTTTAAAGAAAGATCTTTATAATCCACGTCTATACTGCCATGTCTAACAAGCCAGGAGGCAATGCATATTCATACAGTTTGAGTGAAAAGTACAGCCCAGCCTGCCATACACAGGGCACAGGGGCCATTGGCCTCAGGCCAACAGCGCACAGAGAGAGACAAAAATTGTGTACAGTAAGCAAACACTTTTAGTAGTATATGTATTCACACTTAAAAGCTCAGTGAAACCCACACAGAGAAATACAGAAACACACACATTCACACACACCCTCACCAGCTCAAGAGGTCAACACATTAGCATTCCAATACATACAGTATTCAGACTTTCCTAGTCCTATATAGCTACCCATCAAACATGTCCAAGATGGCACTTAGCCGTGTGTGCCCGTGTCTTATTATGCAGACCCATCTGTGTGAGTTCAAAGGTCGTGGCCGGGCCTGGCAGGGGCTACAGGTGAGCAGATGAGAACAGTAGGGGCTCGGTTTAATTTAGCTAAGCACTACAGGATGCAGTGCGCCCCTGTACCTGGGAAGGACAAGATGAACTTTTCACACTGTGCCTCAGACTCATCATTTCAATGGGTGGAAAGTCGAGGAAAAATGAGTAATAGAGTTAAAAAAAGCTTTTGACATGGAATCTGTTTCTTTGTGGCTGAGTTGTTTTTTTTATTTTGTATGAGACTTGTTCAAACAAAGACAGACAAGCACATAAACACACAAATCTATGTACACACAGGGTTCTGTCACCAAGTCTCTGTTTTTACCTCCCTTTCTATTTTTCCCTCTGTCTGACACACATCCAAGCACACAATACACAGACATATTGAAAGAAGATGACTGTCAGCTGTGTAACCGTGTGTGTGTGAGTGTGTGTGTGTGTGTGTGTGTGTTTGTGCATGTGTGTCTGTGCGTGTGTGCGGGTGTGAGGGTGTGAGGGAGAAAATCCCTAATCTGGCATGGACCAGCTTCCTGTCTAGACTCTGCATGAGGAGGCCAGCACTAACCTGGCCAGTGCTGTGAGTGTGTGTGTGTGTGTGTGTGAGTGAGAGTGAGAGAGAGTGAGAGAGAGAGAGAGAGAGAGAGAGAGAATGCATACATGCACATTACCATTGTGTTTGTGTGCATGCTACTTATGTATGTGTGAGCGCAAACCTACGATATGTCTGTTTCTTAGAGAGAGGGTAGTAGCACACCATCATTGTACTCTCTGGCCTATGATATCTACCGTCCAATGTCTGTGTTTAATTGGACTATTTCCAGTAAAGCTCCCTTTTGTTTTCTCTTTTATTTTGACACTTTCTATGCCACGCATGCCAATGCTGCCGCGATTCCAAAAGCCAATTTCCTCATTATCCAACTTGTAGCACTTACGGGAAAACAGAGGTGGGGGTGTGGAGGGTTAAAGTTGGAGGGAAGTGGGAAAAGGCCTGATGTGATTTTCTCTAAAATTCTTGGTATTTCAAAGAGTGAGGGATGAGCTACAGAAGGACTGAAAGACTTGTTTTCCTTCATTATTCTTCTAAATACAGCTATCAGCAGTAAATATGGTAGTGAAAACTGCATACTTTATCTCAAACAGCATAAAAAAACACTGAAAATGAAATGAAGAAAGTTAAAGTCACTGAAAAAGAATCCCTCATGGTTTGGTAACATGATTAAACTGAGCTGAATCAAAACTGGAATCGCTGACAGTCTCTTGCCATCAGTCATTTGCACAAACCCTGCCATTAGTAATCACAACAAACATCACTGAGCACAGCAGCTTTCTGCTGTCTTACTCACACTGAGTGCTAATCAAAAAATGCTAAGTGTGTTTAGCCTTAGCCGTGAGAGTATTTGTCTGGAGTGTGAATCAACATCATGGGCATCGCTATTTCATATTCATGCAGAGGCCCAATGACACCTTGTCCTCTGCTTTCCATAAAGGCCTTAAATCAGCAGATCACCACCCCTTTAGATCCAGATGTAAAGTGAATAGTCTTCACCTCTGTGACATCAGACCGCCACAATGTGCCGTCTTATGGGAGCAAGCCCTCACAGAGGCCTGCCAAAGACCACGGCTGTGACCACTGCAGCCAAAAAGCCAGGAAGAACAAATGACAAAGGTGATTTTTTAGGAAGAAAAAAAAACAACTAAATGTAAATATTTGGGGTAAAAAAGGTGTTTTCAGCACTTTTCTTTAGAATTCCATTAATCAAGATAATGAAGTGACTATATTTAACGTGAATTCTAGTGAGCTCATATTTTTTGTTTTACAGCCAACACATTTACTGTATAGTTTTGTCTTTTTCCTCCCATCAACCCTGTTTTCAGCAAACAACTCCTTGCTTTAGAGTGTTTCTTTTTTTAATCTCTTTTTTTTAAATTGGAGGTCGTAAGTGCTAGCATGGCATGTCTAGGTGTAGTCTAAAAAGGTTGGTTTTCATCATGCATTGGAAGATGGGCAGAAACTCTCCTATTCAGACTTCAGTGGAGAGTTCAGAAAAGAGACGACGAGCCTCGACTGAGAACGACAGCAACCACTGAGATTGTGAGTACACCAACATTTAAATGTTTCAAACGTTAATCATTTGAAGCCATTCGCGGCTGCCAACAAGCAAAGTTGTCCACTGCCTCAAACTTAAGCGCAACACGATACGCCTCTAACTCTGCAGATATGGAATTGCCGTGTAATGAATTTCCGCATTGTACTTGGAAGATTGCAGCAAGATAGACATAAACCTCAGACACAACAATGACAAAGCTGCTGGATCCACGTGATCTCACCTTAAGTCATCGTCTATCTGGCGTTAATACATGTACATAGGAAAGGAATATAACGACAACCGATGACTAACACAGATGGTGGACAAATCAAATGAGTCATTTGAGTTGTATGGCTATGACATACACATCATTGTCTCCGCTGATGTGGGTTTTAGGGGTCTCCTGTTAGCATTCCTATCCAACTGACTCTCAGGTATGACTCATAGGCTTGTTACCCCCAGACGCAGCAGACTTTACTGTGCTGGCTTGTCAGTGTGCTGTAGTAGGGAAATCTGGCAGGATGCTGCTTAGTATTTGGGGTTTGTCTGACTCTGTCTAGCCAGTCTTAAGCAGTCTGACTGTGTGTATGTGGTCAGATGGTGAAGTCTGTCTACTCTACAGAACCACGATAAGATCTTAAAAACCAAAGAACTGTTTTATGTTTTGTAAACACAACAGTCACCCGATCACCACGCTGCTAGAAGTGGTTAAGCACTACAGTTGCAGCAACTACTCTGACGAGTACAGTCAGCAGGAATTTAACCCACGTTACAGGAAAAAAAGAGGACATATTCCTCTGTATGGCTACCAGCATGTGTTTTTGTTTTCATCCTCCGGTCTGATGCTGCATTCCTTTTCTGTGTGTTGTGCGAGACGGAGAGATTGCCGGAGAATGACTCACTAAAACCTGACCCAGCACTGAGGTAATCACTGGAGTAAAAGTGATCTTTGATGGTGATGTCTGGGATCATGTCTAGGAATCCCCAGACAGTTTGGAATAATACAATGTGTGTGTGTGTGTGTGTGTGTGTGTGTGCGTGTGTGTGTGTGTGTGCATGTGTGTGTGTGTGTGTGTGATGACATAATTTTTAAGCACCAGACTCAATCATTCAATTTTGCAGAAACTAAATTTGACCTTTCACAAAAAAAAAAAAATATATATATATATATATATATATATATATATAAAAATATATAATATATAATATATATAATATTTATATAAAAAAAATTATATATATATTTATATGTTTTTTTATTTATTTATTTATTTATTTTTCCAGGAGTGCTATATTAGTATTTAGTTCACTTACAAACTTTGTAGTACAATTTCTGGACACGTGAATGTAGGACACGGTCCTCAATCATTAAATATATACTGTCTGGCCACTTTACCTAGCAGTCCAGTTCAACACTACTGCAAGCTACAACCATAATAATAAGCATGTAGTTAAAGTAACCCCTCCCTAATAGCGTCAATCAAAATTGAAAATGATCTTTGTAAAAAGGTAGAATTTATGGCTGAGGTGTTGTATTTGATTGCATTAGATTTTAAAGGTGTACCTAATGAAGTGGCCACTGAGAGTATATTTTTATATAACATGACCCTCTGAAGATGTTTAACATATTGAGTTTCTCTGCTCTTGTGTTGGTATAAAGTCACAGGCAGCAGATATTGTTTGTTAAGCAGCATCACCTGCTGGCTTAATGGAGAACTGCCAACATTACAGTAATCCCCAAAGGATGAGACAGATACTGCAGCAACACACATATAGAATAAGGAACTCTTTCATGCCATCAAAACAGCCAAATGTTAATTTTACAGTGGAATGTAAACTGCTGAAATGTATCAATAGAAAGGAAATTTAAATAAGCCACATTAAGTGAAGGTATATTCACTGAGATGTGCCACACAGACTGTTTGAGGATGATCTGCTTTTGGTAGATAATTTTCCAAAGATCACAAAACAAAAGACAAAAGTGTTACACACTTGGTAAGAGAGAGAAAATCTTGAGATAAGCTATAATGTAATGCAACAAAGTATAGGCATGTAGGACTGTGGGGAAGTGGCTGAGGGATACCAGGGTGAGTGCTTGTCCTAAAATAGTTTCAAAGTGGCTATGAAGACATTTAATTCCCTGCTCATTTTTAGATCATGCAAAAAAAAAAAAAAAAAAGTAAAGCCCAAACACCCACTTTGGGTTTGGATTGCTCACACATCCCTGAGCCAAAGTTATGAATTAAGACATTTCAGCAAGAGCTTGGAGGGACATTACTGGAAACCAATTATCAAACAACAAACAAAAAAGCAAAACTATGCTTCTATGACCAAAACATTAAAGACAGCAGAAACTGAGGATTATTAACAAACAACAGCTTTTACTGTTCGCCTACATAAACAGCACAAGGGAGCTTTATTGCAACAGGTATTTACAATATGTGGGGAAACAAATTGCTGATTTAAGCACATTTTCATGCTACTGTAAATGAAACAGTGAAACAAAACTTCACATTCCTAAAATGCTCAATAGAGAATAAAAAAAAAAGTCAGAATGACTCTACATCATGCACTGTTCACGGATATAGTGATGTTAAAAATAAATCACATCATGCTTTTCCAAGAAGACATCCAACTATAAAAGAGAAAAATAACAGACAGACAGCAAGTGAGAGTATCAGATGGTGCATGTTCATGTATGAAAGATGAATTTTCATTTAAAGTATCATAGTGAGTTGAGGAAGAAATTACTTTGTTCTGACAAAATTTGTAAATATATCATCATCAATACACTGTACACCTCATATTCATGTCCAACTCCAGCAAACTACCAAATAAATCAAGTGTATTGGTATATAGTACACAGGCACCTGGGCATATGATTCATGACTCAAAGCCAAATATTTACCAAGTTTGGACATTCTTCGAAATCATTCTTGTTATGCAAACTGGTGGGCAAAAGAAACATAGTGAAATACCAGACCCCATGTTTGGGTACGGGCCCTCCAGTGGTTGAATGAGCTTTGACCTAAAATAGTTCTGAGAATGTGGATATGCTCTATGAATAGAGATGAAAAGACTGTGGTGGGGGAAAAAAAGTCTAAAAAGATAAAATGCCTGCAAATAAACCTTCAGACATCAGTGCAGAAATATGGATTTTGTATGGATGGTGGTTTTCTGAGGGCATGGGAAAATCTGCACAGACAGAGAAGAAACTTTGGTTCTTTTGACCAGTAATGCAATCATGTCGCCAGAACAAGAAGTCTGAAAGGACTTCTGTAATTTGAGAGCAGACTCTGACAACAGGATTTGTGTGGCTCTTTGTAAGAAGGCTCCAGCAAAAGAAGAGCAGGAGACAAAGGACCCAACTGTGATTTATCAGAAATTATCTTCATGGACTTATGTGGAAAATCAATAAACCCAGTTGTTATCATAATTATGGTTGTTACCACAGAAATAGCATTTTCAGACATAGAAATTCTCTTTTGTCCAAGGCAAGTTTAAGCCAAAATTTTGAGATTAAAGTTAAACAGAGCAATAATGCATACTTAATATTTCAAGTCCTAGACTTAGATTTGACTGTGATTATAATAATAATAATAATTATTATTATAATTTGCCTGTAATCAGCTGTCCTTGAATCAGCCTATGGGAGGGCAATCAAAACCAAACGTTGAGCTTTTATGTTTCAGAGGACACTGAACATCTTAACAGCATAAGTGAGTCTTTTAAAAGAAAATGTGCAATATAATAAAACTGAGAGGAATTGAAGAGAGGTAAAAGATAATTTCTTCTACTCAGATGCCGTTAGATAAAGTAGGCTATAGCGAGCAACCCAACACGCCACTAGAGGGTGCACGACCCGGGCCATTAACATCCCTACAGTGGCCTACGGTAGACCATCAGAAGAAACACCAACTCTGTGAGATCACAATTGACGGTAGTCTACTATTAAAAACATTATTTTTTTTAAACACGAGAGGAGGACAAAAAGATCTTTACTTCACTTCAGATTTCCTCATAAAGAAAAACAGTGGCGAGCTATAGGCCTACTAAAAGCTAAACTTCCCAACTTGATATAAATACACATATAATTGACGTGGTGAGAAAATAAAACAGTAGACTATTTTACATGTTTATTGTGTCACAGTTGATGTCTGCTGCATGGCAGTGAGCCCTGCTGTGATCTGGGCTCTCCCGGGTGCTGCAGTCCCTCCTCCTTCAAACGTCAGAAACTAGCGGTATAAAAAACATGTGAGGCCATACCGACCGCTCTAAGTCGCATATACCTCATTAACCTGACAGCCTGCGGTCTCCCTCCTCAGACACGATAAGGAGGCAGTGGATTTTAATGAGACAGAGAACAGGAGAAGTATGCCAAGCTGTGGGACGACTTAAATCCGCTGGATTGAGCACGAGGATGCGAAAGAAAAGTCTGTTTGTTTCTACCGATATATTTGTGGCGGATAAATGTCATATATGCAGGAGAGTTTCTGTTGTTCTGGACTTTGAATTGAGTAATATCTAATGGGTGAACACCAATTTGGATTTCTGCTGATAACGAAAGGGACTGCCACAAGAACACTAATTAAGTGAGGAAGTTTATCATCATTAGTTCCCAAGGAAGTTGAAAGAACCAACAACAACAGGGCTTATCAGTTTGATTTGAAGGCTAATTGACACTGACCTTGGAAGTCCTCGCCTGGGAATCTGCACATTTCAACTACCGAGCGAACCAAATGCAGAGAGAAAGATGCATTTGGGTAAGGCTTTATTGTTTGTCCTCCTCCTCAACTGCGCGACTTTGAGCTCATCTCTGTCAACCTGTGCCACCGTGGATATCGATCATGTGAAAAGGAAGAGGGTCGAGGCGATACGAGGTCAGATTTTGAGCAAACTCCGGTTGACAAGTCCGCCACACTCCCTCGGACCGAGTAAAATCCCTTATCAAATCCAAGCATTGTATAACAGCACCAAGGAGCTACTGGAGGAGCTTAGGAGGGATCGGCAGCAAAGTTGCGGTCAGGACAACACAGAGACAGAGTACTATGCCAAAGAGATATACAAGTTCAACATGGTGTACGGACCGCCAGAAAGCAGTAAGTATTACAATTTTTAAGCGCAGCTACATTTCCATCATTTTCTCGTTTTAATGTCACCAGTCAACGGGTCCGTAGTGCGCAATTACGCATCACATTTAGAGCCCGTGCCAGCCAGACGCACCAATTTCAAAACTAGCCAGGATCCTATGTCATTGATAAAAATCAGTGGTATTTATAGCTTGTAGTTTAGCAACTCTTTTAATCACAGAGTTTTTGGTGAGCTGCACATTGACGATACCCCCCAGACATGTTTTAATTATGTGAAAATACTCTATTTTGAATAACTGTGTCTATGGTATTTCCACAAACCTAGTTAAAACATCATCAAGTTAAATCAATTCCTTCTCTGGCATTGAAAAATCTGGAATTAGCTTAATTGCTGGACACAAGATGTCCCCTACTTCAGTGTAAAGTCCATTCTCAGTGTATGTGTGCTGGAGGCTTCAAGTCCCCACATTTAAGTTGAGTACTGGACCAGGATTAGTGGACTTCCAGACTAGTTGTGATGTCCCATAGTCCTCTTGTACGTACACGTGTTGAACTCAGACTTCACCTTCAGCAGATGAATGTGAAAACAGTCTACTAGTGTCAAAGCTCTACACATACATCATTCTGCACAATGAAGCCCAAACATTTGAGTAAAGAAACAATAAGCAAAACACATTTGTGAGCAGAAGGGGACTTAATAAATAAATATTTGTGAACAACACTTAGGCATTCACGTTTTAAAAGAACGGCGACGTGTCCGCTCTTTTTGCTGTGCACTTGGAGGATGTGCTTTGTTACTGTAGTGCTCACCAACCTGTTTTAACCCTGCACCAGTGTTCCAGGAAAGTCACTCTCCTCCTACTCCTGACTCCACTCTTCCTCCTCTTTGTTTTTTTCCTCCATGGATCCTGTCCTCCTTCCCAGATGTTCCCACTTCCTTTCCAGTCAGGCCCAAATGAGAGGGACATCTGCCCAGGCGGATGGGGATGCCTTTAGGAGAAGGAGTAGGAAAAGTTAACAGAGGTGGACAGGGAAAGTTAGATGATGGAAGGACCTCCCCGTTAGTCTGGATAGAGGGATCCCTCTCTCCCCTGGAGTCTGTCTGTACAGGCGGATTGGGGTTCCATGAAGCCCTGGCATGCACTGACACATCACTACCACCCACCTCCTCACTGCGATGGAGCTTAGAGTGACCCCAAATGCTTTCTTGGCCAATGAGTTACCCACCCAGGTGGCCCGTGAGCATGAGATCACTTAATGCACTGCTCACGTTTAACTTTGCTAAACTGAGTGTGAAACTGAGCTGGCATTCATCCCCGTAAACCTGAATGATTCCACTGTGCCGTCACTTTATTGCCTCTAGGTAACATTTTACTGCTTCATTAATAAGAAACTTTATTTTGTTTGTGAAATATTTAAGATCATCAGTTATGGCCTGCTCATGTTTTTTTTACTCTGTGATTTGTGCTAAATCTCTATTTGGCACAACTATTTCCTCTATAGAATTAAAAGCTATGAACTGGAGGTGGAAAACCTGTGCTGAGAGGGACATGTGTCAGCACTTGAGGGAGATTCATACAGCATGTGGTTCGACTGAGTCTGGATTACTGAGAAAGTAGAATAGGATAAATGCTGTGCGTGTGAAGGAGCCAAAGAGGGCCTCATGGTCTAAAGCAAAGCCAAGACCATTGCATCACAGTCCCTTTGAAATCAACAGGTGTTTCTCAAAAGACCTATTTTCCCTCAGCAATGTTCTGTTTTGAATCTCGCAAAATGGTTTTGACAAAAACGGCAGGCAGTAGGTGTCTCAATTTGGTGTGGTGGCTTCAGAGCCGCAGATGGGCTTTAGATACAAAGATGTAAGACAGATTTACATACATGTACTTTTTTCTAAACGTTGGGTGAAGACCACTGTTTCTTTTACTGTAATTGTATGGTCTTTATGCCTGATATTGACGTGATGAGCTGAAAAAGGGAGAAAGTCAATATAACAGTATAAGTGCTGAATCGACACATAAGTAGATGTGTGTGTGTGTGTGTGTGTGTGTGTGTGTGTCTGCGCGTCCTAGTCAACATCTCTACCTCTCAGAACGAGTCTAGTCGAGCAAATAATATTCTCCAATTTTTACTTTTTCAATCTTAAAAACTGTGGTATGGCATGGCAGAATATTTTTTTGTGTGTCCAAGATGATCTCATACTTGGAAATATGCATTTTATTTTGTCAATACCTTGTATATCCACATGCATGCACTGAGCCTCCTCACTAAGACCGGTTAATGTGATTTTCATATGCTGGAGCAGGCAAAATGAACAATTTTATACATTTGTTGTGCTCTTATTCTACTCTGGTGGGGATGACTACTATTTTCTTCCGTTAAATGACAATAAAGAGACATAACTTACCAGAAAGTTAACACAATATATTATGGATACAATACAGGTTAAAATGGCTACTTCATTAAGGTTAGGGAGGCTCCATTGTCATGTGCTGTATGTATGTTAAAAGTTGGAACAAACTTTTAAATTAGGCCTTGTAGATCTAATATGAGTGAAGATTCAGCAACTGGATTGCTTATTTCTCATTTCAAATTTGTTCAGTAACAGATTTTGGTGGACTGCTAAGGTGAAATAAGTGAATGTTTACGTAGCATACTTCATACAACAGAACCCTACTACGCATGAACAGAACTAAGGGCCTCAGGAGGGAGGACTGCAGTTGGCCCGTTCTCTGCCCACCGAGCACGATGCTTGGAAAATATAGGATCGCTGTCTAAAACTGGAAGCCAGAAACAAACATGATCCATTGTCCCTTTGATAGTGTAATCAATGAACACCATTATGGTGGCCTTTCTAAAATGAGTAGTGTTGAAAGTACAAAACAAATGATGGATGGAGAGTGAGTTGTTTGTGCCCCCCACCCCCGCCATAATACTTTGAGGTGATTCGCTGAATAAAAAAGTGATTGACAACTTCAGTCGGCATATTGGTCAAATCAGTTTTTGACTGACAGTGGATTGTAAGTCTCTGATTGGCCAAATAAAAAAAACAAAGATTGACAGTTACCATACCCTCTCAAAGTCTCCCTGCAAAGATACAAACTTGCATCCATTCACCCTAACCTCCTCACTACATGAACTTTGTCACTCTACAATACTGTCACATTCCTTCCTCCTTTGTTCCTGTCATAATTATCACGGCTGCTAGAGGGCTTTGTTACTTACAAACATAAACACATGGCTTTGGGGCGCTTGCTGAAATGACTGATGCTGTCGTTCTTTTTGAGAGGACAGTCTCAAAAATGATTTTCAAACATGTACTCTAATTAGCAATATGCTTATTCAGTATCCAAACTGATGTTTTGGTCTCTACTTGACATTAGAGATGAAGGTTCTACTTTAGGAACAACTTCTTTTGTTAAAGATGTATGTACATTTAGCCTGAGTCTTCTTTGACAAGTGCAACTAAATGTTTCAACTAACACTTAAAAAGGCATTCGTCCCTACTCAGATTTTGTTACCTTTGGACAGAGTCAGGCTAGCCATTTCTCTCTGCTTCCAGTCTTTTTGCTAAGCTAACTGGCAGCTGGCTGTAGCTTCATATTTATTGTACAGACAGAGTGATAATGTTCTCATCTAACTCTTGGCTAGAAAGCGACCGAAACAGCAGACTGTGAGTGAAGCAAGTGTTATAAAGACACAGGTACCTTAGGGTGTTGCCCCCGGTGGTATAACAGGAGGGAAATACATTTTTGACTCTGAGCCAGTGACATCACTCTCTTTCCCTCGGTTAATGTGGGCAAACACACACTCACTTTTTGATGTTTTTTTTAAAAGGTAAACTGTTGACCTTTGGTGGCTCTGAGGTGGCTCTGTGAACCAACACAAATGCGTGACAGGTGCAAATGAAGCAGAAAGCTGCTGGAAGACTGGCAAATGACTGCATTGAGAGGCTGGACTGCAACCATTGGAAATATGTCCTTTTATAGCATGGTACGCATTCAGAATCTGGCATATTTCAATGACTGAGGTTGGGTTTGTGGAGAAGTCATCATGGTCAGAAAGGGGTTTGGGTCCAAAAGGTTGTCAGTGGGACCGAGGATAGCAGGGTTTTTGATATGCAGATAGTAGGGAGGTGAAGTCATACTAAACTCAATAATATTGCTATTTCAATTACAACATTTTCATTTCCACCAAATATAGACAAAATGTGTTAGAGAAACAGGAATTTTGATAAGCAGGAAACCACACTAATCATTCACTATGGGCTGATAAACGTAGTGCCCACCATTAAAGAGTTAGTAAACCCAAGATCATACTTTAGGTGTGAATGGGTTTATAAGTCTTCTAGTCTATAAACAGTTTAAAAACAATGTACTGTAATTCCATGCCATTAAATTCAAATTAAAGTATTGTTTTATTTCAATGTGACTGGAACAATATGATATGTCAAAAAAGGAAAGAAGGTAAACATTGCATTGCCATCTAGAATTTAAAATCATTACATTTTCTGCCATCTCAGTTAACAAAGTACTGTACCTCTTTGGAGCATGACTGAAAATACTCAGTGGCATCAAGTGGATGAAAGTTTGCTCCACAGACACACCTCCTCCAACCCACTCCTCCCTCACTTAGCCAAAAAAGTATTTCTCAAAATTGTGTTGTGGATATAAACAGGATTAAACAGTGAGTGTTATTAACTAGCGCTGAAACAAATAGTCAATTAATTAATTGACTATCGAGAGAAGAATAATCTGCAAATATTTTGATAATCAATTAATCATTTAAGCCATTTTTCAACAAAAAAAAGCCCTAAAATCCAAAATTCAGCTTCTCAATTGTAAGGATTTGTTGCTTTTCTTTGTCTTAAAAAATAAAATGAATATTTGTTGGTCAGACAAAGAAGCAATTTTGTTTCACAATTTTCTGACATTTAATAGACAAAATGATGAGTTATTAAATAGAGAAAAGAATTGCCAGATTAATTGATAATTAAAGCAATCGTTAGTTGCAACCCTATTATACATTTTTTAAATGTTTTACATTTATGTATTACAGCTTGTAACTGCCTCACATTGTCAGTTCAGTGTCACGTCGCCTAACATGCTATTTTGGTCTCACGGGTTGGTCTGACAAGGAGTAAACCCCGTTTTTAACCATGACCTTGTGCCTCATGTCTATAACTGGAGGGAGCTACAGAGCTTCTAATGTCAACTGCAGACATGACTGTTTAAAAATGAAGAAATATCAAAAATGTTTTTTCACGTACAGTACATGACTTATGGCAAAAAATAAGCCCTTTCATGTCACAGAAGCAAAAGCACAGGTTTTGAATTATAGACTGGGCGGCTGAAGTCCATATAGCTGCTTCATTTTCAGGTTCCTGGTATTGTGCATGCTGTCACACAGTCAATGCTTATTGGGACACGTAATTAGCACAGAGCCATCGTTAATGTTATTAGTTACACCAGTGCTTTTCCTACAATGACAAGTCAAAAGTCTGCTGTGAAAAAGGCCTACCTACTTTTCATTTCAACTGTTACTCATATGAAGGAGATTACAACGCAAGTATCTGTGATTATATTTCCCAGAAGTTATGTAGCAGTTGAGGTCTGTGTTCGGACATACACTGCTTGTATTGCGTCAGATCCTGATAAGAATTTCTAAGCCTGTTCTCTCACAAAACCTTTTTATTCTCTCTCTCTCCAGACGATCTGCTTTACTGCCCAAAAGGCATCACCTCTAAGGTTTTCCGCTTCAACGTCTCCGCCATGGAAAGGAACTCGACCAACCTTTTCAGAGCAGAGTTTCGAGCTCTGAGGGTGCCAAACTCAACCGCCAAGAGGAATGAACAGCGGATTGAGCTCTACCAGGTGCGTAAAGGTACCGTTTCCTTGTCCTTCTACCAAGATTAAAGGCAAAACTCACAGTCAAGGCAACAAGCTGCAAAGCCTTTTCTTTCGTGTAATCTTCGTTACTAGATAGTTCAATTCTAGTTGGTCAAGAACGTTTCTTACATAAGCTGGTCAGTTGTTCTTCACCACATGATTTCAGGTCCTAATTGACAAAGAGAGCCAACAGTAATCAGATTGTGATTGCAGGCATGGGTAACATAAGCCAAAAAGCTCAACAGGCCTGCAGAATGTTTGCAGAATCGGAACAGGGATCCTGTTAATGCAGCTCTGGCAGCCCAGGTCTAATATGATCCTCATTTTGGTTATGTAGAGGTCTTAAACATTTAGTCCTCAAAACAGTATGCAATGTTTATTAAGCTGTTTAAAAGGGACTCTGGTCTGCTGAGTGATGAAATGATGCGATAAACTTTTCTAAGGTGTCGTCATCAGGTCCCTGTTATTAGATTGTAATGTACTTGGCATTAAGGATCCAATACAAAGATAATTATTAAAATTAAAAAATATCACCATATAAAGATACTCTGGTCAGGAGTTACGTCATGATAAACCCAAAAAGGACAAATGACCAAACACAGAATAATACTGAAGGCAACTGCCAACATTAACTCTAATTTAAAAAAGTGTATTATTGTTGCAGCTGTTTTATATTGTTTATCACTGAATGCATTAGTTTCTGTCTGTTGCCATCTAACAGAGAAATCTGAAAATTGACAGCACCTAAATTTGGGCCAAACAAACAACGAAGCCAAATTTCATAGACGGTTAGTTGGTAGCTTGCAAGTCTGTATCTGGAATAGAGCTTAATCTGGAGGCCAGTGTTATGCAGGGGGAGGTGCTCTCAATCTACCAAAGCAAAACAATTTTACTGCCGGTTTCAAAAACAGAGAGGATTACAGGACAGTATGGTCAGTATTTCCTGAGAAATAAATGACACTTGTTTTACAGTCATATTTGATCAAATTTTCATCCAAATTTTTTTGGAAGCATAAAAGTGCACTGTTTTACTCCAGAAACAAAGGGATGAGATGAGAGACAGGTCAGGAGCTAGACTTGTAACTTAGCATTAATATGACTTTTATACGTTAGGGGCTCCCACTGAACACACAGAACAACCACCAACTTCCTTGTTAACCAAAATGACACATTGCAATGTCAATATATCAATATCTTTATATTGTGAAAGAATAAAAAGACTAGGGGTGACGTGAAAGAGGTTGCTTTCTGTGACAAACCCACAGAGTATTGCATGCAACTCTGCAGCTCTACACATGTTTTTTAGCCTTTAGCTTATTGTTTTGGTCTTATGGCACACACATTTACTGTATGGGTGAATATTACTGCTCTCTACAACCTTGTTTCCACTAACAGCTGGCAGCTGTTTTCAGAAAACAAGCTTTGATAAACTAACTATGCCCGACCTGGCCAAGAAACAACATACAGTACAGACAAGGCTAGCAACCAGCTAGCTGGCGAAGAAAGTAGAACAGCTAAGCTAACAAGCTAAAGAGCCAGATATTTCCCTCAGGAGAGAAAAACAGAACTTAAAGAAGAGTGAATATTGGATTTACATTTATCAGGTGGGCATATATGACTTGAATACTAACATTGCGCCATGGCTGCTGGATGTGTGCATATGGAGTTGTTTCCTAACATGTTAACAAGTATGTCAGGCTTTCTGTCGGTCGACTTGCTATGGCGTTATTCCGCCAAAAAACCCAACAAAACAAAACTGCAGATATAAAAGCTCTCCAACCTTCTACGTTATTTTGGTTAATCTCCTCAGGTTTATGGTGGATGGAGTATTGTGATGCCATTGGACTCCATGAACCAATCAGAATGACTGTCCCGCCATAATAGGTGCAATAAAGCTAACAAGTGATTGAGGGACATGCCAATCAAGCTCTGACTAAACGGGCTCACAGGCCTGAGAAGTGTTAAAATAAGTGAAATCACCTATGGGGGTGTATCATTGTTGTGGCGATCCTTTTAAACAATTCAAAATTTAAAAATACACATCTACTAACCTTTATCATGTAATGCTCTAGATGAAAATATCAATCATTTAGGAAAGAAACAACAAAAAGGGCCTCTTTATCCATTTTGAGTCAAGTCAGTTTTCAAGAGATGGCAATGTCTGTCTGTCGGTTGGTCATTGGTCCAGACTGAAATAACTCTCCAACTATCAGAATGTCATAAATGACATTCTTGGTCCCCAGAGGATGAATCCTACTGACTTTGTTCATCCCCTGAGTTTTCCTCTTCCCCGCACCAGCAGGGTGACATTTTTGGCTTTTACTAAAATATCAGGTTAGCATTTAGCTCAAAACATGGCTGTAGACTCTCTTAAGTCTAGTTTTCGTCACCATATTGAGTCTAATGTCACATATGCTGCAATTTTATTTACTTTTTCTCTATACCATCTGTTTTCATGCTCCAATAGTCACATTATCTTTGCTCATAGCATGATTCATTACAAATGATCAAAACTCTTATTAGATAATTAAAATGAGGCAGGGGTTTGACAAATAACAGCTTCATCTTGCACCAATGTCCTGTCCTGTGTCCACTCTATTCTACATGTTGTTTTGTTGAAGCTGTTTCAGCACTGACAGAAACATTTTCAGAGTGATTGTTTATTATTGCTTTGCAGATTGTGAGGCCAAACGAACACATTAGGAAACAACGCTACATTGGAGCCAAGAACGTGCTGACCAAAGGTACTCCAGAGTGGGTCTCCTTCGATGTGACTGAAACAGTGCGGGAATGGCTGATGAACAGAGGTGAGCCAGAGGTCACTGTCATTTGTTATGTCTAAAAGCTGTCATTAATCCTAATGATCATCCCATGTTTGATCTCAGAAACCTGATTTGCATTTCTCTTACAATTATTTGGACTGTTAAAGAGGGAGACTGTTGACTTGGGCTTCTTTTTAGAAAAGAAATGCTTTTGATAATCCTCCTTTCCATAATTGTTTGCCATCAGGAACTAATCTTGGTTTGGAAATCAGTGTGCACTGTCCCTGCCACACCTTCAACCCAAATGGTGACATCATTGACAATGAGAACGAGGTGCTGGAGGTGAAGTTTAAAGGTGGGCTTCAAGAAAAAAAATGTATATAGTTATTTATGCCAGGTTTTAGTTGCTCTTTTGTTCTAATGTCTGTAAATTTAGTTCTATTATCTGTTAATATTTTCTTAACATCCCTCCTATCAGGTAGTGCATATTCATATGGTCCTTAGTCCTACGATTTACAAGATTTATTCTTGAATTTTTTTTTAAAAATATGCCTTAATTCTGGTAAGATAATTTGTATATTTATCACTTTGGTGAGTTTGGTACAATAGGGTTTAATTAGAGGTAGTGCTGCTGATTGTCTTTTTTATTGAAGGGGAACTGCTGTCTCCGTTTTTAGAAACAGCGTGTCCGAGAATAAGGCAGTTTTTTTCTTAGTTTTTTTCTTCTTAGTGTTTTCATTTCTGCATTGTGTAAAAGAATTACAGTGATGACAGTTTCATAGTCACTAATTAAGCAAATTGTATGCTTAGATTGAGGGAAATTATAAAAGAAAAAAAGCCACTAAGTATTTGGCTTAAGTACACCTCGATCATGTCTATAATTAAGGCGTGGATGGAGATGAGGAGCACAGTCGCTTGGATCTAGATCACCTAAAGAAGAAAAAGGAACAGTACCTGCCTCACCTTATCCTCATGATGATCCCACCCGACCGCCTGGACACTCAGTCCACACGTCGACGCAAGAGAGCGCTGGACACAAACTACTGTTTCTCGTAAGGGATACTAAAATCATCTTTAACAATAGTTGCGCATACTTGTACATTTAGTCTGTGAGTCAGTTCATCACATTCTTCAAATTGTGCTTATCTTATTAGATTATTGTCATGGTATATGCATGCATCAGTTTATACACATATTGTAATAATATCCCAAATATGCTGCAGAATACTGTATCTGATAAAGCCCACATGTGACCAATGAGCTCTTAAATATTAGGAGCACCATTATAACAATGAATTTGGGTACTGATTACACTATTTTTGTGCATCCTCATCACAGAAACACGGAGGAGAGCTGCTGTGTTCGGCGGCTCCACATCGATTTCCGGCGTGACTTGGACTGGAAGTGGATCCATGAGCCCAGTGGTTACGATGCCAACTACTGCTCCGGGCCCTGCCCTTACCTGAGGAGCTCAGATACAACACACAGCTCGGTAAGAAGGACCCAACAGGAGAGTTTGTAAAAGACTTTCCAACAGGGAAATTTACTACAAAAAAACCCAAAAACATAGTTTCTCATTTACTTCTAGTGGTAAACAGCCATGCAGATACTTCAAGTTTTATTTGTCCAGATTTTGAGATATAGACCTCTGAGACCTCTGCCTCCACCTAGAGGTCTTCACAGGACTAAAACTTTGGACTCAATCTGAGATGCTGTGGAAAATCTACCTGGCATGCATGAATTATTTTACAACAAAAAATTGACCAGATCCAAGATGGACCCAAGGATTATTCGAATCGATCTAAAATGCAGTCAACCCAAACAGACCCAACTAGAGAGAGAACACCAAGCATGATGTGCTACCAGCAATTTTTTACTGCTCTTCGCAGTTCACACTGTCTGCCACTTATGATGCACCATGTGATCAGATATGATAGTAAGTCTGCTTGAATCCACCTGGGTATGAGACATATTGACACACAAAAGCATCACAATGCGTCTTTCCATAAACAACAACCTGGTTACTCTGCATAATTCACAGACCTCACTGTAAACACATTTCTTTGGAACTACTTTCTAATGAAGAAATAGTCCCTATAAAAACTGTTGATAGTGTGAAATTTATTCGTGACATTTATAACTTAACTTTTAGCCCATTTTAGCCCACACATGCACCATATTATGGCTTTGTTTCAACACCACCTTGTGTCCAGCAAACACAAGCAGACAGCCTTTTGTAGACCTTAACCTTTCATAAAATTTGGAAAAAGCATATTAGAATTCTCATTGTTATGTCTAAGTATTTACACATATCAGTCACAGAGTCTGATTTAAACTAGCCAGCATATTATCAAGATTCCATCACTCATTAGATACTGGATACAATATGATTGTCATCTATTTGAAAAATGAGTTTTTCTCTCTCCTGTGTGCTTTCCAATAGCTGCTGAGCCTGTACAACACTCTGAATCCGGAGGCATCGGCCTCCCCCTGCTGTGTCCCTCAAGACCTGGAACCCCTCACTATACTCTACTACTCTGGACGAACCCCCAAAGTGGAGCAGCTCTCCAACATGATTGTCAAGTCTTGCAAGTGTAGCTGAGAAGACATGAAAGGTGAGGTAGTATGGCAGGATTTTACTAGGTACTGATGAAACCCATGCTCGTTGACTTTTGGACTCTTAGCTGTGACAAATATTAAACTGATCGTGTGGCCTCACGGCTTAGATCCGAACACCACTCTGGAGGTCACACATTTTTAAGGATGCAGATTTTCTTTAAAACTTGCGGTCATCATTTATTTTTTCTTTTCAAATTTTTTACCCTCCCACTCCGTTCTGGATGACATGAAATTTTCATCTTAAAAAGTCAAACCCCAACTTCATCTTTCAATCAAAGTATTATCTTAAAAAATATTCCCTTTTAGATTTGTGAAGGTGGACAACAAACTACTAAAGCTAGATTGCAGAGCCCCCTGTACAAATCAATCTGTGACAAAAAGAAAAAAACAACCTGGAGCTGCTTCATGGACAATGAACAAAAGAGACTTACTTTGGGGTATATTTTCTTCAAATATTCCACAAAGTTACAATCTCTACATTGTCAGTAGAGCAGCTTTCCTGTTTCTAGCCATGGAATGATTTTGTTAGTAGTATAAACCTTATAAAGGCCGGTGGTCGAAGAGTCCTTTCAGGCTGGATTTTACCTTGAACCTAAGTTCCCTTCCCTTCAAACAGTGGACATTATCTTCAAACACAAAAGGAGAAAGGACAGACTTGCTGCTGTATCCAAAGCCATAGCTGTGGTCAGGGAAAAGGAGAGCTGAGAGAATGCCTGTTGGATTTGCAATGGAAAGTGAATGAACAAAGAAGTTGAGCCAAGCTTTTCTTTGTTTGGCCAGCCAGCAGCAATGGCCTTTTTTTTTTTTTTTCTTTTTTTTTGCGGTGCATCTATTAGAATGGATGAAAGAAGAAGAGGGGACCTGTATGGAAGGGAAGAACTGTGATGGAAACTAGCCATGAGCACACTGCCATTCACTGGAAGTCCTCATCCCTAACAGGTTCAAATCATTTCTGGGACATCAAAGAATATACTGGAAAAGAACACATGTTACGCAACAGGTTTTTATGAGATTTCTTTTACATTAATAGCAGATTTGGTCTGTTATGCAACTTGTCGTATAGTGAGTTGTTCACTAACTGGGATAAAAATGTATGTGTCTCTCCGTTATTAATGGTGGAAATACCTTTATGTTAAAATGTGGGTACTGTTAGGCTAGATTTTCTTTGATTTAGAAAGAATATGCAACTTTTTTTCTCCATATACAAATGAGTTTGACCTGTTGTATGTGATCCAGTATATGTCTGACTAAAGTCTTATTGTTATAAAAGGTGACTATCCCCAGAAGCACTTCTCTCCAATAACAAGAGGAAATGTCATGTACTTTAAAATGCAGCTTTCTTTTTTTTCTTCCCTTGTATCAACTCACCTGTCCCCCTTCACTCCAGCCAGCTGACGAGGAATCGCACGTTTAGTCAGGATTCTGGTGTTCACAAAACACTGCAGTTTTTCATTCCCTCTGCTCCGTCTCTGTTTGTTTTGGTGCTCTTTTACAGTGTGAAGCCCTAATGGAACAAAAAAATGAAGCGGGAGGGGGGAAAAGTCATAACATGATGGTGGCTGGATGTGCAGTTAGACCTCATTTTTCTCCGAGTCAGGAGAACGATTCTGAATCCCTGTACTGTTTGACATTCGCCCAGTCAGTCATCTTGCTCTTAGATGACATTTAGGTGACATTTTGTGGCAGTAATATTGTTTGATTGACTTGTTGATTGTGATTATTATTAAAAACACAACATGCAAAACCTGTATGAGCCCTTTTTTAAATCTTAAGAATCGCTTGCATTGCAAATGTGACAGATCTGTAAAAATATTTAACTAATGATGATGATGAATTTACCCACTGGTCTTGTCTGCCATGTTGAAATACCATTTAAAAAGCTATTTTCTCATAATGTTTTAGTTCCATACTAACATAATTTTTCTGACTTGAATCTCACCAGTCCCACCTGTTTCCTGCAGGCGCATGCAGAGGCTTTTTTCTACCAGAGCAATAAATTCAACTACTCTTTCTGAGGGATTGTTGCTTAACAGCTTTCCCAGGCAAAAAGAAATTACTCTTATTTTCAGTACATATTTATGTGCAGACATCTCTTTATTCTCTTATTTTTCATAAAATACAGTATATAAATCACACATAAACCTGAGAAACATGTCATGAATTTGGTACCAGCTTCTAGGTGTTTATGCTCCTCCAGCATGACACTTGCTTAGTTGTTTTTAGCTCTTTATTTCATCATGAAGACCACTGCAATGGACCAGTTGACCTTCTGAAAAGGATCTGCAGAGCATCTGGACCGAAATAAATTGATTATTTCTAAACTTATTAAGATTTGAAGCTGAACTGATAGTTTATTAGAAACCCGTTGCACTTCATTCATAAATTACTAACGGCATAAAAATGGCAAACTTGTTGACCTATTTTTAAAGTGAGAAACTCATGAAGCTTTATTATTTTATTAACATTTGTAACTGCAGAACTGATGGCTTATGTTAGATACATAAAAAAACAGCCTGGTCCTGCCTAACCCAAGGTTTTTTCTTATTAATGGCTTATTACTGATCTTTATAGCATAATTAAATGTTTTATAAATAAAGCTGTTATTTACACATTATAAAGCCTTTATTAAGGGTGACTTTTTAGAAACTAGTAGCATACATTCTTATGTCATCTTCGCTACTAAACTGGCAACCAGCCGCACAGATTTGAGGGGCGCTGGGTTGAGCTAATATGGACTGACAAGTAGCCAGAGAGAATTTCCTTTCTCTGTGTGCCCGTCATTGTTCCCTGTCACAATCAATTGGAGATGAATCATGATGGAAACACAAAGACCAGAGGGCATGATGAGGTCTAGGAACAGGGGTCGGGGCTTTAATGGCTTTGCAGACAGCCCTATACTAACAAACACACATTACTGGTAAAGAGCAGCCATGCCCCATGCATGATTGACTTTTAACCTTCAGAAAATGCAAGCAGAAGTCATGTCACTTACTTACATTTAAGGTCACCATTTGTGTCTGCTAGAAACATTACGTAATTCAACCTAGCAAGGCTCTCACAAGTTTAGTATCATATACACCAACTGCTCTGCAACTCCATTTCACTGTTTACTTCTTCAGGTCAGTAAATGCAACCAAAACTGGGTGGTTGTTCACTGGGTCCACTCCCAGTAAGAGTAAAATAATATAGCTGATTCTTCCAGAGTATCTTTTCCCATGTCGGTGTAATGCAAGCAGGCTGAGGGGTTAGCGATGGCGAGGCCTTTACTAGCAGAGGCAGAAGCTTGGCTTAGGTCTTTCTATTCATGCAAGGAGTCATTTTGGCTCACGTAGCGGCCTAGCCACATTGTTCAGCAGAACACCACACAGACAGTGAAATGCTCACAGTGAGAGACATACACTAAAGCTTACACTGCAGTGATGGGACATGCTCATCAAAT
This sequence comes from Coreoperca whiteheadi, assembly GCA_011952105.1. NCBI lineage: Eukaryota > Metazoa > Chordata > Actinopteri > Centrarchiformes > Sinipercidae > Coreoperca > Coreoperca whiteheadi. Next base: position 13,834,056 of record CM022481.1, on the reverse strand, counting down.
GTGAGACAAGAGTGGTTGTCTTAATATTCGGTATTTGGTTCTACCAAGGACTATAAGATGAAATACACACGATGCACACTAAGCAACACAACAAATAAGAGTGGTTGTTGAATCCCTGACCCAAAAATTATCTCAGCAGGTAAATTTATCTCATCTTACCTCTCTTCTTTAATTGCATAAACCTTTTGAAAAGTATTGAATATTAAAAAAGGGGGAGTGAAATCATCTTCATTCTGCTGAGCCTGGACATTAATTTTTAGGACACTCAAGGATGGTTTGAAGATGCAGATAAGAACACTATTTGCTCCTTTTCGTGGCAAGCTGACCACCTCAAGCCCAAACCTGCAATAAACCTATTTCTAGCTCCCAGCTACTGGATAAGGAAGCCATAATCTGATTCGAGTTCAGGGTCCATTTCTGGGTTGGAGTCTGACTTTCTCAGAACTTGTGCTCTTCCAAGCCTTACCAGTGATGAATTGCATGACACGTAAATGCACAGAGGTTTGGAAAACTCTTGTCTGCTGCTATTCCCTGAGCAGATTAACAGATGTGGAGGGAGAAAAAATTGAGAGGGGGAAGTGAGAGACAGAGACAGAGAGGGAAGGAAAGTAAGTGCGTGCATGTGTGTGTGTGTGTGTGTGTGTTTGTGAGTGAGAGAGAGCGAGAGAGTCCACAAAAGGACTGTTGCTGCAATAAAATCATCAGGTCACATCAGACCAGTTCTCAGGACCCAGGGTGGAAAGAGTTGTGTAATTCAGCATACATACACACAAAAGAGCATACACACACATACATATACAAGTCAAGCCAGCGGCCATAGTTACTGGAAAAGAGTGAAGGGGTGAACAAATATGTAAACACATATCAACTTCATAGACCTTTATAGCTAAACAAATGAATGGGAGGTCTGGATCAAACTACAGCATTATATTACAGCAGAGTTTGTGTTTCCGTGTCAGTATTCCAATAATAGAGGGATGGTGCGCGCGTGTGGAGAGAGGGAGGGAAACTAGAGACTGTGTGAGAAAGGGAGAGAGACAGAGACAGTGTGAGATTATAATTTGCACACCCTTTAAATCAGGATACAACATTATGTACAATTTATTATTCTGGGGAGACAAGAGCCAAGTTCTCAAGTTTGAATTAAATGAAGAACTGCTGGTTTAGAGATGCGACTTTTTAACATTTGAAATAATAGCACATCCTTCTTCAATTTTACAAATGAAAAATTTAATTCATAAGCAATACAAGGCAGACCGACTTGAGCTCTGCCTGAAGAAACAGCAAAAAAGTTGAGCCTGGCTCAGCGTGCCGTTGACATCTGATAAGGCGCTGCTTTGGCCAATCAAATACATGCAAGCTCACATTTCTGGTGGATTAACTTTGTAACGCGATTGGTTTTATTTCTACTGTTTACCTCACGATCATCTTGACAGAAGTGTGAAATCCTCTCTGTGAGTATCACAAACCATTGTGCAGTATTTTGGCGTCTGATAAGCCTTTAAACACATTAAGCTGTCACTCAAATTGAACTTCCTGGATCATATTTCATTTTCTCACCAGTACCTTAATAAACAATACCAAAGCAGCCCCTTGCTCTGTTTTAACGCAGGACTGTCTGAATGCCCACTTAACAGTTCAGTTTCTACAGTCTTACTTGGTCTGGTTTGACCAGCAGCTTATAGTGGCTAATGTTCATTAATGTTAGCAAACTTTAGAGAGATATTTTGCTATACTATGAACAATATATTACTGAATTAGATTGTATGGCTTTTCTCCACTTGTGCTACCTTTTTTATTAGCATTAAGCATCCTCCTGTAATTGTCACTTGTGGCCCAACCCTTTCTCCCAGAATTTACATTTAGTAATTTGCAACAGGCAAATACGTTTTGAGTATGTTTTAATGAAAGTATCTGCAAAGTCTCAAAATGCTGATACTGAACGTATCATTGCAAAACTTTGACAACGTATTTAATTTGTTTTCCCTACGATATTAGCATTGTTTTAAGGGTTATGTTATTAAGGCACTCAGCACTTGGTTAAGGTGAGAAAAGGATTGTGATCGTGGTTAAATAATAAAAAACAGTCTTGAAAAAGGACTGACTGGAAGCACAAGACAGGATTTGTTTAATTTTTAAATATTTGAATGAAAACACCATCTTTTCCTAACCTTAAACAAAGTGATTTTCTTGCCGAACGTAACTTCATGTGGGATTTTGTAAGTTGTGTAGCCTATATATAACTTCTGGTGGGTTGATCTTTTATAACAACACATCAAAAATAAAATATTATCCTTTATCAGCTTTCAATCTTTAAATAATCCTAAAGAAACTCTATAAAGAAAGTGGGTGCTCAGATCATGTGACACACAGGAAGACACAGTCACATACACAAACAGTCAAACTGTACAACATCCTGACAATAAAACGATAAAAAGGTGTAACACTGCCAGCAGCGGGGTTTAGGTTTCCTATGGCTCATTTATTTTGTCTCGGTGTAGCTGTAAACACTTTCTCCATTTACATCAAGTTATGAGCCCTGATGCTTTACCTACTACTATATAAATTCTCAGAGAAACATGAGGACTGAGGATAAAGCAGGACGTCTGTGTGGCATTTAAAGCATCCTGTATAGATATGTGTGTTCAGCTGGGCTGGTGTGTTTCTCTGCTCATACATATATATGGGTTGTGAGAAAAAGAAAATCTTAAATCATGTGGACACCTGAGTGGTAATTCTGATTAGATTACCCTCTAGGTAATGGTAACACCAGCTTTCTCCCCCAGAACTCATCCCTGAAGTGCAAACGAGATTGATGAGGGAGGTCATATCTTTAACAGCCTCTTATACAGCTGCCGCCACTCAAACTGGTAATGGAGACAGTGTCAGCAGGCCGCTTTCTCCTGCACAAGTTCCAAAATGAGGACTTAAGTGGTTTTGCTAAGTTTATTATCTTTCTGCCTGTCTGGGCATACTGTATGTACTCATAGTTACTGGGGATCAAACTGGTTAAACAGCTATGCAGCGGTTTCTCCACAAAGAAGAAGAGATTTATACCACTTGGATAAAGGCTAAGGAACGCAAAGCTTACAGTCACCAAGTCAATGAGCTGCAAGAGGCCCCAGCAGATGTAAGAAATGCTGAAAATAAAAGGCTTTCTTGACCTCACTTTCATCATACGACCTTAAAAATGCTGGAAATACCGACAGTCCAAACAGAGGTATACACAGCATAGTACTATACTGTGTGTAGTTACAGGTCATTAAAATGGATAGCACTTCATGTTGGTCCATAGAAAGGAAAGTCTGCAGGTGTTTCATATACTGTAGAGTTTGGAATATAACTGAACAAATGAAAACCAGGTATTTTCTAAAAACAACTTTAAACAGGTGTCTACAGCAGCACTTGGAGGTTTTTTTACCACTTTCTGTTCTATGCCTTTGTAATAAAACCTAATATAATATGCATAATGACCTCCAGCTGCAGTTGAAGTTGTTGTAAAGTCTCCTTTCCAGCCAAACTTTCATGGTCTACATTTAAATTTAGACTGTGTACATTCAACTATGTTGCCTGTAATTGGACTTAAGATGCCACAACTGGGGGTTTTAACATAAGCTCTTATGCCAATCGAGGATTTGGCCTTCAAACAAGGACTGGTGAACAATAATGGGCTACCAGTGATGATGAGCCATTGAAATGCAGTCAGAAAGTATCTTTGGTATGGTACTGTCTGACAAAAGCAACAAAGGTAAATGTGCACTGAAGTGAAGAAAAGTATTTCAGTTTTAACAATAACTTTTAAAAAATGTTCAGCTGCTTCAAATGGGACATTACCATCAGTTACTCGTGGTGGATACAGGAAACTGCACTGTTGAACTTTTGTCCATTAACATACACAACTTAATGCCAACATTACTCAACAAAAGTGGAAAAAGTAAAATTTGTACATCTCTAATAGCGCTGTAATTACTCTTCTATTAGTAACAAGATATTTCAGCCTCAGTGCTGCCAAGTAACCAGCAGAAGCAAAGACATGCTGTTCGTCCACAAAGTCAATGAGAAACATGTTTGGTTTGTGCCTCCCCATTAATCTGCACGAGACCTCATGACTCCTTTGGCTGGCAGAGTGCCATAGGCGACTGGCTGCTCTATGTCTCACACAATGTGTTTGTGTGTGTGTGTGTGTGTGTGTGTGTGTGTTGTAATGTACAGCAGGCCTGAAATTACCATGGAGGTTTGTACTTATATGTGTGTAGGCTATATTAGTGTTTGAGCCTTTATACATAAAGGTTTAGTTTTATATACAGGGCCCACGTGTACAAAAAACACAAAAATGGGAGGTGGGGGTTGTGTTAATAACTACACTGCAAATAATAGTGAAGATAACATGGTGTACAGTACAACTGAAATACATGGTATATATAGCCTTAAATTCTATATTATATAAATTCTATATACCTTTTTGACAGTGACCACTGTGAGAGGAGAGGCCTTATCTCAAGCTATGACCCATTTCTTGAATAGAAGAATCTGGCAGCTGATTTATGTGCTCTCTAGCGCCGCCTCCGTTGCTGTGGAGGCAGAGTGAAACTGACATTAATTCACATCAAAAGTGGAAGAAAAAGAGATGTTTGAGTGAAAGTTATTCAGCCTCAAATCTCAAGTCTGAAATAAATTATGATGCAGGCTTTGGAAAAAACTAACATTAACATACCACTTCTGTCCGACCTCCACAGTCTGATGTGAATTGCTGTTTGGAGTAGCTAATTAAACAGTTGCAAGAATTATTTGGTAGCTTGTGATTTACGCTTATCAAATCCTCATTTAAAAAAATCTAAACACATGGTACAGTAAAAGTGGAATTTTGGCGAAGAAATGTAGTATCAAGCTAGAAGGTCAGCGCGGTGGTGGCTCACAAACGGCCCCATGTAGGCAGACTATTTAGTCTTTAGCGGTCCCCAGTTGGCCCTTTGTCGGCATGCCGCTCAGTATTTTATTGTTGGAGCAACTGATAACAGTGCAGCCCTGCTGGCAGAAAATACGTCTAGTTGATAACTATATTTTCAACATATAATAAGTTCTACAGGATCTCATGGATAGATCTCCTTGCAAAAGCATTTTAAAAAGTGAAATCCTTTACATTACATTGTTATGCAAAGGTTCACAAGTGATTCACCACCGCAGGAACAGTGGCTTTGCTTCCTCTTACATCCCGGATTTGTCTCTATAATTTACACCTTGACACCAGAACCGTAGGCCCACTGGAGGAGCAAAATTAAATAAAATTGCCCATGTGAGAGTGATGCTTTGGTTCACTCATGTTGGATTCATAATCTTTAAGTCACTGTGATATTTAAAAACAAACATTGCATAGTTTTCAAGCCATATCCTGTCGTCACTGTAAACAAAAATGAATATGGGCAGATCCCTCTCACATTCCCACACCATGATCCAACACACCACAATACGATTTGGACTTGACAAAGATGAAAATGGCCTCACAAGGAGCTAAACTGTAGGTGTTCTTTTGTCGCATGTTTCCTGTGAAATTAAACGCCTCTAACCAAATGCTTGCTGGTTCAGTTTCTCTGTTCTCTCAGATAATCTAATTTGTCCAGATGGCCAAATCGGATCTGTAAACACACAAAATAAGGTGTCTTCTTCCTTTGTCACTGCTGTTTACCCCTCCATCTCCAGACCCCAATCCGGTTTCCCTTTGTATTCCCTTCCAAATGAAATAGTGGCTTCACTGTGGCTGTAAACTGATCTGATCAGCTGTGCTTTGTTATGTTTGCAAAAGGCAAATAACAAACATCCTCGTAGTCAAGCTGCAGGCCATCCAACGGTCGGCATCTCCAGCCCAGTGACTAACATGTTTCTTTTATTACACGGATTAAGATTTAAATTCAGTTTTATCTTTTCAGCACCACAAACATAATCAGTGTAATGGGAAACATAAACCCACTCTGCGTTAAAAACAATCGTTTAACTATTAAAATTTCCAAAGTTGGAGCAACAAATAACATTTCCACTTAGGAAGCTTTATTGAGTAATTCAGCTATTTTAATTAATTTCTCAAGTCAGTAATTTTATTTTTATGACATTATGTTTTCACTTACTCTTTGGAACATTTAGGATCCATTAACCTCAAGAAGACAGATTTGCCAAATGTACACTGCAAACCTGCTAAGCATGTTGATGAGATAGTATTTCTTCAAGGAATAACTCCATGCTCAAATTGAGCTATGATAGTAATGGGGGCCAAACATGTTTGTGTCTTTCCAGTTGTAGTTAGTTAGCTAGCTGGATAGCTATTTTAAAAGGATAGTCCCTCCGAGATCTTTACCTGGACCTTGTTTGATGCCACTGGATCCTTTTTTTTTGGTCGATACACAGGAATGGAAACATGGACAAATGTAGTTGAAATTTCGAAGGTGTCCATGTTAGTTTTGTTGCAAATCTTTGTCAGCTAATTTATGATTACCAAAAACCCCTTTCTCTTCTGCTCTGTCGCAACATGCAAAGACAGTTGTGGGGCCTGCCTACCCATCGGAGCAAAGAAATCACTGAAATAATTGATGCTGCAACAAAGACCCTGTTTAAACATTTGGTTGTGTAGAGCTCTTGAGACTTCACACTACGTGCCACAGAACTTTAATCCATATTCCAGTGATAGGCACCACGTCAGACAGTACCTCCTAATACATGATAGTTTCAAGTTTTCCAGGTTTTCTTGTCCTGTCTTGACTGATAATTGGGTCAGTACCATGAGAAAGTAAAGCCATATTCCGTTTTATGATGATTCTTCTTCTTCATCCTTATTCAATTAGTAGGTTATTTTATAGTTTAAACTTATCTAGGTACTAGTTGATTTATTCTATGTATGTATTTAAAAATCCACCCACAGTTGTGTATGTATGATGACTTAAAGACAACAAAAAAATGGTTGGTTTTAATGCTAAAAAAATAGATATCTACCAGACGGATTTTGAATTATTGTTTGTTTTGTCTTTGTTTGTCATTAGTATTGCTGAGTCTTGTATGGATGTCCAATGTGTGTGTCGTTTGTTTTGAATCTTTATTCAATTATTTTTTCCATTGAGGTATTAAAAATACATTATGTGGAACCACATAGCTACTGTTGTTGTTACTGTAGCTAATAGGGATCTAAAAGAACAAACAAATAACAAAATAAACAACAAACAACAACCTGAATGATTGGCTAAACTGGCTTACAAGTTTCCAGAATGTTCCAGAACATTAAATTACACACCAACAGTCTGTCTGCTCTCTGTCTACTCTTCTACAGTATATTTATGGTCACAACACAGCTAATTTGAGTTTGTAGAGAAAAATATATGCCACCACATACACTGCTAAAGATAAGCAACCTTTGTCACAGTAAATCAAACAGCAGAGTGAGTTTATCGACAATGAATTTAAGTTGCAAGGACATCATTACATATAACCACTGGCAGTTTGTTGTCAATAATGTAAAGAAGCCGTATGCACCAGATATCTTTGAATACTGTATGCTTGCACACTTGGTACATTTTCACACAAACACACACGCCACACACCTTATAGAGTTGACATTTTCTGTTTTGTATTTATTAGATTTTGGTGTGAATCCCAAGAATCTTTTTTTTTTTTTTTTTTTTTACTTCTAGAGCATTGTCTACGAAATATTTGCAAATCTAACTGTGCATTTTGAAGAGTCAGTCAAAATCTTGTGGTAGTGCAGGATGAGATTTAAACCTATTTAATCTCCATAACACAGCACATAACCTGCCATTACCCACCACAGTCTCACATAGCCTCTGTTTTGTTAATTTACTTTCCACCATTATACATGGTTTACTACACACTTGCATTTAACTTTGCCCAAAACTTCCTCTTTTAGGTGTTTTCTGGCAGTTTAAATAATTATGACTGCTACCAGGAAACGTTTCCATGAATGCATTTTAAAGACACCTCTACTTTTCATTCTCCAGCAACATTTCAGTAAAGTAACATTACTTATGCTTGAGCAGGATTTTGTATCCCTTTCAGCAAATTACACCGTGTCTCCCTTGATTACATCAGATCAGTCATACAGGCTTGTCTTTCATCAGTGCTGTAAATGTAGGCAGAAACCCCAGGGTCTGACTATTTTAAAGTCCCATGGCAGTCATAATGTCTACTTTGGGCTTAGATTTCACTCCATCCATTACAATCTGATAAGAATTCAGGGCTACTAAACAAAAGATGGAGATCTAAAAGCAATCCTCCCTCTTTTCAAGAAATAGAACTGTCCAGAGACACTTAAAAATGAGTTTATGGTTAAAGGCATCAGGGAATTTCCAGAGAAGAATCCCTTATCCCTTTACCTTATCCTAAAATAATTTCTCCTTTGCCAAGAAATGCTTAAAGATAAGATGTTCACATCTTATTATTTTGCAAAACATTAATCAAGGACAGAAACTCAAAAACACCTTGCCACTGAAGTCTGCTATTCCTTAGTGTTTTGACTGTACATTAATGTCTGTGTTTGAACTGTTTCACCAGTCAAAATTACTGTAAGATCTACAGTGTTCAGTGCCCGCTTGGGGTGGGGGGGTGGGGGGGCTGCAAAAACATCTGTTATCATTCTTTACTTTTAATGACATAATGTTTTAATGTGAGGTTCAGGCTTCATCCGTACCTCCACTCAGGAGAAACCAACACACACTGCAGGTCAACCATCAAACACCAAGAAAATTACAAACTTACTGTACGGTAAAAAGGACTGGTACCTCATTTTAAAATTGATTCTGTGAGCTGACTGGTGATCTTAAATCACTCTGTTATTTCATGAATGATAAACCCAGGCCCCTTCTTAAAGAAAAGAGTTATATTAACTCTTTAATCTATAGATGTAGAGGCAACCAAACAGTGAAATGAAATCCAGGCCCACACTTTGTAAAGTATGAGTCAGAAAGTAAACAATATCTCTAATGAATTTCCCAGCAGTGGTAGGTGTCCCATACATGCTGGGTGGCTGTGGCATTCAGGCATCTACTGGTTCACTGATAGTTTGCTTACTATCGCTATCAAACAAAATTTATCAGATGTATTTGAAAAATGAATCCCAAGGCATGGCTTCACTTCCAAATGTTAGGCCTCACACAGAGAGTGCAGTGCTTGGAGGCAATCAGATGCAAACATGTTGTGGTTTTACTGATATGTTCGAGTCAAAAATGTGTCATCTTGCTAATAGGAGCTAAAATATCAAAGAAAATAAAACCACTGTCTTACATAATCACAGCCCCTCAGCACTGATCAATCACAGCTACTCAAATGCAACTGGGAGTGGATCCCATATAAAGATTGCAACTTCAGGCTGACACATTGACATTTACGGTGCACAGTGCCAGAGCTGCTAGGGGGGGTCTTCATAAATTTCTTGCCCAGCCTGAGAGACAGTGAATGTTGCTGTGTAGGTTTATCTCTGCCCAGAATAATGACTCTTGGGGTCTGGCTGGCAGGGTCACTGGGCTCTCATTACCATGTAGCTGCTCACTGAGAGCAGAGTTGTCTTACCTCAGGGGAACAGGGGTGCAAAGCCCCTCATCTGGCTCTGATTTACCAGACTGAAGGTGGGAAAGAGTTTTTTTTCACATTTTAACTTCTCAATTAGCTTTCTTGGACTGTCAGCATTTTGGATGCTTTCACTTAAAGGAGGTTACATGAACTCGACCATGCAATTGCCAATTTAATCACCGCTTACTGCCAAGAATTAAGAACAAAGAAAAGGAAAAGGAATTCAATTTCATGTCCAGCTTTCTTCTTTAGAAAAGATCTATTATGTATATAAAAGTCAACTGTACAGGATTATGTGACAGAACACATGATTAATGTATTGCTTTGAGGAACCGAGAATAACCCTATGTGAAATTACCCATTTTTCTCCTGTTTCTTATTTTCATCATAATTTGAGCGCCTCACCCAGTATCTTAATTCTTTATGGATAGGTTTTTTCCCCCTTCTGAACCTTTGATGGACCATCAAGAGTTTTGCTCAGAGAGTAAAATTCTTTCTGACACCACAGAAACTAAAAGTATTTTATGCTAACTACACAAAAGATTTCCTGTTTGCGCTCCCATTTTAAAACTGGTCTTATGATCCCAATTCTAAATTGTACCATATGTTCCAAAATTACTTTTTGCAAAAGCACATCCAGCAAGACCTAGAGTTAAAAATAGACACCAGGGAAATTTGGAGGTTGTTCAGGTATGTTGTTGGTTAGCTCCATATGGTAGGTCCATTGAAGCCTCTCTATTATGATCAAGTATATCAACAGATGTGGTTGGAGAACAGATTTATAACAGACTTGTGTTAGGATTCTTTGGCTGAAATCAGATTAGATGTTAATCTTAAACTCAGCCATTACCCTGAAAAACGTAGGGGGCTTTTAAAAAAATATTATTGTGAAAAAAATGGGATTAGTCTCAGTCAAAATATGGGAGGACGTAGTCCCAGTGGCTGTGTAAAGCTTTATACGCACATGCATACTACATACAGACTTTACCATAATGTACCAAACCATAATTTCCCTCTTAATGGCCTAGTTTGATATTTTGGGAAATGCTTGAAGCTGGAATTAACTATGAAGCTAGTACCGAGAGTTAGTTAGCTTAGCTTAGCATAAAGAATGAAAGCAGGGGCAAACAGCTGGCCTGGCTCTGTCCAAAGGTAAAAAAAAAACCCTGCCTACCAAAATCTCTAAAGCTCACTAATTAAAACCTTATGTCTTATTTGTTTAATCTGTACAAAAATAGAAATTTAAAAACAACATTTTAAGAGGTGCTGGCAGGTGGATCTTTGAATTTCGGACGGGGCCAGGCCAGCTGTTTCCTTCTGTTTCTAATTTTCATTCTAAGCTAGGCTAATCACTTGCTGGCTATTTCTTATTTAGAGTACAGACATGAGAGTGGTCTAATCTAACTCTGGGCAAGAAACTTAATATTAATCATATATCAGAAAACTTTTCCTGACCTGCCTAACTAACTGTTTTTCAGTACAATCGTTTAACTATAGGGTTTGGTCATAAAAAATGTGAAGTATCTACAGATACAGTGTAGAGTTCAGTCTGCAAAAACATGTATTGCTTCGTAGACCTCCCTTTGTATTTCATTCTTGGGACCAAGTAATATGTTTTACATATATTATGGGCACTGTGACTTTGAGCATTACACTGCATGCCATTTATTGGATGTAATAATGCCAAATTATTGCAAGAAGTTGTGGTAGATAGGATGACCAGATAAATACCTAAAATGCAAATGTAAATATGGGTCCAGATACAAAAAAGCTATTTTAAGGGAAAAAAACAAACAAAACCAAGAAGCTGTGCAACTTTTAAATAAAGTTCCATTTCCAAAGATTATATCAGTTTTTTCCACTCACTAAAGACCCCTCTGAGACTATTGCACTTACCTTTAAGTTTTACTCACTGTGACCCAATACCCCAAAGTAAGTACCCATAAAAATGCCACAGAAATTAATTACAAGGAAAGTTGATCTTCCCATTGTTAATTTGCCAGTTAAATGTTACTGTCCCTGCGGAGCTATAGAGATTTCAGAAAAAAGCTCACTGGGAGAGGTCATTATTGTGGCCAGGTCTGAAAAGATACAATTTCAATCCAGCAAGCTACAGGGCTATGGCCATAACCACAAACACACCAAAAACACACTAGTTCAACTTTATTCCACATTGAGAAGATCCTTGAGAGAGGGGCTTTTTGCTTTGATGCTCCTTCTGTCTTTTCTCAAGAATGAATACCATTATAGAAGGTCATTAAGATGCCTGCCGAGCAACCCACTGGCATCAGACTACATTATGTTGGCTGCAAGCCTGAAAAGCAAAGAAAACATTGGCCCAAGTGATGATCTGGGCTTGGCTGAAGGAGCAGAGAAGATATATTTTCAGTAACATGACATCAATAAGAGCAGTGTGCCCATGTGTTGAATCATATCTTATTGTGGATGTCAGCCCAAAGAACTTTTTCATTTCACAGCATCATACCAGAGGGGTGTTTGCCTTTACCACCGCTGCTGATCCGATCAGCATCAGACCGAAAAATACATTATAATACTTTGGTCTCGCAATTCTGCCGCAGCTACAAGTCTGCATTTTATATAGCTGGCTTTTGACTTATTCATGAGCTATATCTTTATAGCTCATGAGCTAATCCAAACAGGATATACAGCGCTCTGGGAATGGCTGGCTATTGTAGAGTGGGGGTATAAGATTAGGAGACATGGTTCTTAAACTGTCTTACTACAAGCAATTTTCCCTGACCGGCCATAAAATTGTCTTTGTATCTCTCTCTCTCTCTAACCCTCTCTTCCCTGTTGGCTTCTGCAGCGAGTTTCCATGAGATCGAAATGCCTTCCTCACTCTCAAGAGCCTCTAAGATACCACACAGTAAATGTAAAGAGATAATTCACTTGGGGAAAAAATGACTACATGGCTAACTAGTAAAGACACGGTTGGGCTGGAGGACAATGAGAGGTGGATGACAGATTGATAACGGAAGAGATGGAGCATGTACTTCTGTTCTCTCCATTATCATTTTACTGCAAAGACATGCTGTGGTATGTCTGAAGCCATACAATATTTTGATAGAGCACATTCAACCTGCTGGCTTTTTCAGAAGCCTTTTGGAGTTTAGTGTCTAGTTGGTTTGGATTCATTGTACATCTGAGAATAAATGGCTCAAATTAAAGGCCATTCACTACTCCCATAGCCAATATTTACATTTTTATAGAGCCAATAGTACAGGTGGAACATACTATAAAGGCATAATTTGTACGGTTATTATTGTGGAAATGGCAAATAATTGTATTTATATTATGACATATGTGACAGCATTCAAAACAGCAAAGAAATCTCACTTCAACTTGGTTGAGAAGCCAAGACTTTGATAGTAGCTCTTCCAAGAATCAGTAAGCACTGTGTATTCACCACATCTGTCAGTGAGCATTATGAAACACTGGTAGCATGACAGTTACTCCCTGGGCCAGTTTACATTTACTGGTGAATTAATGAGCATCTCACAGGGGTAAACAGTCATCTGGGAGGTAGTCTCATAGTCAGACCACCACACTTCGTTTTAGCGCTGTGCCAACGCTGGAGAATGGTATGGTGGAAAAAAAAACACTCTGGCTTGTTTGTATTACTTTAAACCAATCACAATTGTCTTGGGTGGTGCAGCGACAGTGCCCTTGCAAAATAGTGTTGGTGGGGAACTTGTTTGGATGGAACATTTCTAGGTGGGGAGGCAAAAATGACTAAATCCCCGCAAAAGAAAAGGTAACAGCTGCTGTTACAACAACAGCTGTTGTTTACGACCAGGTTAGGGTTAGGGTAACTTGCCATTTTCAGCGTGTAGGTTGCTAGCTCGGAAGTTGTTTGTGTTGTTTCACCAACAAAACAACACTATGAAATCACCCCCTCATTCAGTCATTCACTACTCCCTACACAATAAATGCACTATAGTTTATTCTTGCACTGCTATACTGCTTAATGTCTCAATTTAAAAAAAAAGTGACAACATTTTTCTTGCTATTGTGCATACATTTTACATTTAGAATTCAGGCAATCAGATAAAAAAGTGGAAAGTAAATAACAGTGCATTAGTTGGCAAATGGGGAGAGATTTCAGGTGCTGCTGTAAAGTGATAACATCACAATAATTCAAGAACACGTTAGTATGACTTCATAGGGCGTGTCATTTGTTTTACATTTTCTTTTGAACTTTTAGGACATTGTCACAGTCTGGGGAAATCCAATGAGTAGGTAAAAAACCTTAAAAAAGGTAGTTCAGATAAACTGTTCATTAAGCCACACTCAAGAGTGGCACATAAATCAACATACATCATACAACAATACAATACAATACAATTTACAGTACAAGTTAAATTAAATCTGCTGGGTCTCAAATGGCAAGGTAGCTTGCAACCCAAAATAGCAATTAAAGGGGTGTATTTTTTTTAACCTGATGTAAGAATATCATGAGAGTAAAGGTTTATTTAAAGGCATCAGCATGCTATAAACAGAGCTTGTCAGATTGGCAAGCACTGGAAAGACCCCCCATTGAGCATTGAGCCCACAGAGACAGCGCAAAAGAGAGGTCAGGGAGGCGGTAAAATGCAGCCAAAAGGAGGCTATGGCAGTAGGCTTTTTGACCCAACTTCGAGTGTGGTCATATGTATGACCTAGTTTGTATGAGTTCATTCAAGCATACTAAACCCTTAAGTATAATTATGACATCATCAGCTACCAATGTTGAGAATGAGAATGCATAACCTTACCAGGTTTCATTACAGATGTTTTTCATATATTTGACACATTACATTATCTGTTGCAGATATGTCTTTTCAGGGATTTTTGGGACCACAAACTCCTTCAGTCTTCAGTGTTTTGATATACTGGGGTTCTCGTCTTTCTCATGAGGTGTTATCACTGCCATAAGCAATCGGCTGTATTTCTAACCTCATCCATGCACAATGAATTTCCCACCGTCTTATCTACAACTGAAAATGACCAAACACAAAATGCATGCCCCTCTGGACTGTGAGAGTCTGTGATTGTGTTATTTGGCATCGCTCACGCTACCTTGGGAGCTATTATTGGGCTGAAATTTTGCAGTGAGGGGACAATTATCTGGCCTCTTTAACCCGTGAGGATGATGTAATTGATTGCAGTTTTATCCTTGTGTCAGGCTCTGTAGAACTGCATCGTTAAGCAGCAGCATTTGTACTGTAGGTCATGGACACATATTGTATGAATGGGTGATAAAGACAGAAGACAGTCGGAAAGGGAGCTTGGAAAGGGAAAGGTAATAGGTGGTTTTCACAGATTAGATGACCTAAAGGACCACTAATTTCAGGATTATAGTGTTCAGAAGAATGAGAAGAATGTGGAAAATACATCCTCCCTGATGGATGACAACCATTGTTTGTTTTTGCACCTGTGTGTAGGGAAAGAACATAAAAATCTTGGTTGGATGCCATGGTGGAGAGAAGATCACATTAGGACTCAGGATTGTTGCTCTCAGTAAGTCACAGCTTCATGTTTTAATGTAGACATGGTAGTGTACTGTACAGAATTTTAAATGATGTACTTTTATTTATCTTTAGATTTATTCTTCATTTTTCCAGATAGTGAGTACAGTGAGATCTGACATTTCAAGTAAAGCATTTATTCAGGACTTTACATTCTCATATTGATACTTAAGCTTAAGCTGTTCATATGAGTAAAAATGAAATATTACCAAACCTTGAGCTGATGACGATGCATCAAATTATTTTCAAGCGCCATTCAAAAATAGAAAAATTATATTGAAATGTTCAAAAAATGGACAGGTTGACCCCAAAATGATTTGTGGCTGCGAAATGTCAGCTAATGGGGTTCCCAATAAAAAAAAAAAAAAAACATTTTACAGGAATGATTTACATTTACTGCAATGCTTCTCTAGGAAATTACTTTGACCCTGACTTCTGTCCATGTGACTGGGAGAGCAATTATTCAACTTAAGTAAAATATGATTTGCTTCCATCCTGCATTAATAATCAAACCAAATCTTCAAATGAACACCTGTCCACTCTCAAATGAAACTGTCAAACATCTTGTAAGTCATCCAGAACTGCAAAAACACCAAAAGGAAGTTTCCAGTGTAGCTTTTATGATCAGAAATGAGGGAGTTGCTAAACTGACGTCCGTCCAGTGACTGATTTCATTTTGCTTGCCTGTGAGGCTTCAGTTTGTCCCATTTATCCCAGTTCAACTGTCATCCCTGATATGTACGAAGATAAATTGTGCTTTGCAAACGTGAATGTCTGACAATGCGGGATAAAATAAAACTCCCTGTGCTGCAGCCATCCAGCTGTTCATTGTCCCGAGGCTGGAATGTGCTGCCATGTGAAGCCCCAGAAGAAGACATTCATTAAAGGATTAGGGCCCACACTTTGTACTGACACAAGAATGAGTGCAGCTGAAAGGAGAAGAATGAAATGATCAAAATGATATTCAAGCACCATTTTACACATGAGAGGAGATGCTGGTGGTGTAAGTAGCGACAATCAAAACAAAGTGCAAAGATCCTCCCTTTTCTGAGGCAGCGCCATGCTGGCAAAGAAAACAGCTGAGGTGGAATCCTGCCGTGGCTAAGCCTCTTTAGTGCACTTTTTCATGTCGTGTTTTAAGGTGTCAAAGAGGCTGAAATCAAAGAAACCATGGCCACTTTAGTGTGTCTTTAAGTGGAGCAATGATCAACAAATTCTCAATAGGCTGGGAAGACACTTTGTCTCTAGAGGAGCAGCAGCAGCAGCGAGTAATTCAAAAGATGAATTCAGAAAGTAATTCAGTTAGGGAGCGTTTCATGGGAATGCTACTAATCTTCCAGGGCCTTCCAGTAAGAGCTCATATTTTCAATTTGAGATGTCTGCACTCTCCTCAAATAGTTCATTCTTTGGTGTCCTAAAAAGTGGTCTTAAAGTGTTTCAAATGCAGTTCCAAACTAAACAAAGGCATTACATTTCTTTGCTTGTTTATTGAAAGTTCCAATAATAGGCAATTTGGCAGCAACAGTAGGAATCCTCAGCCGAAAACCATAAAAGTGGCAGTATGTGTGGTCTGGTGCTGCCATTGCAGTGAACTCCAAAGAAGCAGGAGGACCAGGGCCAGTATTTCCCGTAGCATAACACATGCCGACAGCAGGCAGACATGGCAAACTGGACTCTCCTTGTTCTCACACTCTATGCCAAATTGGGGGAAATTCTTCCAGTGGCAAGTATCAATTACTCACTTTAAACAAACATCGAAGGCTTTTGAATATCAACATGGTGCATGCATGTATCCCTATAGGGCATCTGATACGGGGAGACCACACACATGGGAGTCACCTTTCAGCATCACCTTTCTCCTCACATTGACTATTCTCCTCATTCGTCCTCATTCTCCATACATCCTTCTCTGTTGTCTTTGACAAAATAAGACTAAGTTTATATCAGATCAAGGTAAGAGGTGACAACATCAGCCTACAAACAGAAGGAATGGCTACAGTCTCTATACTATCTTCTAAAAGTCAAGTGTAGTGAAATATTATGTTCACTAAAGAGATGTTGTGAATCTGCCTGACACTGTAGGCCTGTATTCAATCATTTTTTAAACAGTTGTGTCACATTAAGCATCAGCAGGGAAAACACATCCATCATTCTCATTCTGAAATGTCTCACTTGCAAATTGCATGTAAGTGAAGTCAACAGGCATGGAGTCTGCATCGCCCGGCTCAGCCCCATCTGGTACAGATATACAGGCATCATCAAATGGTCAGCTTCAACCTTAACACGTATCACACAGCAATCACGCGGCCACATGGTCTTTGTGAAGCTGGGGAGCTGTACAGATTAGATATTAAAGTGTGTAGTAGATGTGGGTAGACACCATTCATGGTAAGGAAAATTCAACTCAGTATCAGACACATTCAAATCTGCAAAGGAGGGAGAAATGTGCAGCTAATAAGTTGAGTCTTTGCATGAGACAAAACCACAAGATGAAGACGCTTTATTTGTGTTTATTTGTGTGCTCTTTGTGGGTGAGTGTGTATGTGTGTGCACAAAAAAATACGGAAAATTAATGTATGCTACCATCACTAAACCTGAATGTTGTATTATACCCTGAGTAATTAGTATTATTAAAGTGTTTATGATAACAGTTCTTATTATTCTATTTCTGGGTCCATTTGTAGCTTTGTGGTGGTGTTTGTATTCCTGCAAATTACTGGACAAACACAGGTGACATGATGTCATGCAGAAACACTCCCAGAGTAAATTCGGTGGAACTTGAAGGTAGAAAAATGTTCCCTTACTAAATATCAGCATTTTTTAGAAATAATGAGCAAAAGTTTTATTCTAGACTCACTAGTTTGCACCAATGCTTAAGAGTCATATAGAAATAAATCCATCAGAATTCTTCTCTGACAATAATGTAAATAGACCCCGATGCAATTCAGTTTGTATATGTGTGGATCAGAAGCTGGTTGTTCCAGCTGTTCATAAGATTGAACTTGGCCTAGTTTATTAAAGCAGCTACAAGGAGGTTTTAAGTGGATATGAAACAGCATCAATTTAATATTGATGTGACCTACATAAGCAAACAAGACCATCAGCAAGAAGATTGGCTATTTATATATATTCTAAATGCCTGTCACCTATTCTGATTCCCCATGAAATCAGATGAAACAATATATGGCATGCAGACCAAAAGAGCCTATGTTTACATTTTCCAAGGCAAAGTTTGCAGTGAGTAGTATGTTCGCCAGTTAAAAGGAAGCAGCAGTAGATTTTTCTTTAGAGAATTTTACCTTTTCCATTATGTTTTGTGGTTAGGGCTGATACTGGGGCAGGATCAGCAAAGAGAAAAAGAAAATAATTAACAAGAACAAAAAAAAGCTACAAGGGACAGTGATAGAGCACGGGTGAGAACACAAGTCGACCTTGGTCGGTCATTCAACAGATGGAGAGAATTACAGGATTTGAAAAGAATCAAAACCGATCCTGAATAGGCCCTTTTCCTCCTAGACAAGTAATATGTCTATTTTATTTGGCTGTGTACAGTCCATGGAGCTATAGGTCACGGTTGGCATTACTGTAATAGAACTGGCTTATAACGTAACATTTTATGTTGGCCTTGCTACCGAGATATATCTTACTGTTGGTTTATTATTTTGAAGACATAACATTCCTGGGGAATGTTGATAACTTACAAACGAAATTCCAATTACCGAGAAACCGAATCTGTTAGTTGTAGGCTTACATGTAACCTAGGTGTATGAACCGTACTAAAACAAAGTTTACTTTGTTTCACCATTGTCCTATTATAGTTATTACTCTTACATAGCCACAAATATATACATTAACTAATAGCTATGCATCCTGCAAACAGCGGTGTGTCAAAAAGAAAAAAAAGAATTTAAAAAAGTTGCGTCTTTCACTCGCTTAAAAAACAAATGCATGTGCATCTTAACGATATGAGCCAGTGGTGCTCAAGAGAAATGCAGTCTTCAATCCGTGAAACACTACCGCTTTTGTCCATAGGTGCTGCCAAAATCAACACAAGATGAAAGTTCCTTGTAGTTGCTTTAAGTGGAGATTTACTCATAACTATGGGTTGTACTCAAACTGACAAAGCTCATGTTGCTAATACAAGACTGGTTTAGAGTGAGAAGGAAAAGAGGTAATGGGACATGGTCAACATATCTGACCCAAAACTTGATCATGCTGTTCGGTGATGATGTAAACTGAAAATATTCTAAATAACATTTCACAAAAATAGCACAATATACCTCATACTATAAAACGTTACACCAATAACGTTCGAGTAAATGACCAAATAGCTTTGGTTTGGAAGTTGCTAAAAGTCATTCTAGAAATTCTTGAAATCACAACTGAAACAGAAGTAAAGGATGTAGGTTAAACCAAAGTGGATACTAAAAAGTGAATACTCTTCATCACAAAGGAAATCCTGGATTTGAAGTCATTCACACACACTGAAAACCAACAAAGTATCATGACACTTTTAACAAGCAACCACTTTGTTTAGTTACTAAACAATAACTATACAATAGAACACAAACATTTTTGCTGTCCTCGATAATTTTACATTTTGAATGACAACACATCAACATTAAATTACCAGCAGATAGCGTATTACAGCAGTGGTATTTCACTCTTGTTGCTAAATAATCAACAGCAATGGTGGTGTGATGTTAGCTATGAAAGCTAGAAGCTGGTGCACATGTCAGCAGTTCTTCAGGCTTGAACATTCTGCATGAGACTCCTACATTAGGGGGTTTTTTAGTGTGAAAAGTATTGCGAAAAAGAGTCAAAAGTCCACCACTTGCTGGGAAATTGAAAACATGAGGGCGTTTTCACACAGGAAGGAGACGAGGAGGCTTTGATTTCTTAAAGTGTTGACAGTGCAAGGACACCTTATCCAGAAAACTCCCTCCCAGTGGCTCCTTGAGCAGCTCCCAGTACAACAAAGACATGAAAAGAACTGCAGGTCATTCAGTTTTATGGCAGTACTATGAGAAACATTCATTGATAATACGCTGTAATGTAATTATAACTCTGAACTGGAAGAAAAGGGCAATAGCTGAATGTAAATGACCTCCAAAATCTCCATTCAGTGTTGCAATTATCAAAAATCTGATCCAGGAGTCATACTATAACTATCACACAGGCTTTATTTGAACATCAGGGTTGTGCGAAACCACTCTACTGTACATCCAAAACAAATACGGCTTTTTGTGGCCTGTTGGTCAGGGACTGATTTGAGACAGCAGAGACTACAGATGGGAGGTTGAAAATCAAACACAGTGAGAATGGCTCTCGACCATGAGAATAAAGATGAAGCCGGGTTTTCATATCAAACTAATAAGAGTCATATGGAGAGAAAAAGGCATCAGCAGTCCACACTAGGGATTGATGTGGAGAGTAGAGTGAGAGATCATGGCAGCACAGTGTTTTTCTTGTGCTGTTGCGAAAACAGACACCAGGATTTGGTGTAAGTAGCAGCCACTCCATAATGCGTGGTTTTAGAAGCAAATGAGCAATATAACCACTTGTGACTTTGAACGCTGACACCATGTATCAGTGTAAAGCCACAACAATCTGTATTGTGTGATCCACATCTATTTTGTCAATATATACAGGGAAGAAATTATGTTGTGTAATTGTATAAAATCAATCATGTTTTGATGGCATTCTTCTTAAGGGAGACATTCTTATATGTATTTTTTAAAACGAGAAAGCTCTTCTTTCTGGAAAACAAACTAGAGTTCATTATAAAGGGCATACAAATGATTGTAGCCGCCATAAGATTGCTTTTCACTGGGAACAGCTTGCAGAAGGGCCCTGTAGGCTTCAAGCAAAACCCCAATTTCCTTGCAAATCCTATACAACAATATTAGTTTTAAACCAGCAAAGAATTTAACGTCATCTCAAGAGAGCAATGGTGGCCAAAACTATAGGAAATAGAGTGACAGGATGGATTTAACACTTGTGCCAAAAGACTGAGAGAACTGTATGAATTTAAATGTGTTCAAATTACAGACTCAGAAACCTGTCCGAGTGGTAACACAGTGTTTTCTATTATATAGTGTGCTATAAATTGTGTTGTGCCACTAATTTCCACATCTGAATAACCAGCGTGATAGCTATACCATACTACTGTTATTATTTAAACCCTGGTCCTGCGAAAATATTTCTTTTCGACTGTATTTTTTATGGTTGGAATGGTAAATAAATAACTTTGTAAAACTCTGTAAAACTCCAACCAAAACCAAGCTTGATAAAGGCCCAAATAATAATAGTAATAGTGGATTGTACTGTGTATTCAAAGAAGCGTATTGTGTACCTGTTTTACCTTTCTTTTAGATGTATTAAAGTGAGCACATGTGGCTCAATATAGCTGAAAATGTACATACCTGCCTTCTTCCCTTATTCATCTAATTTAGGTATTACTTCCAGTCATCTACCTACTGTAAATTGTATAGCCGTTTTTACACATTACATAATTTTCAGCTGTGGCTCGGGAGGTTTGTCATCTATTAATTGCATGTCAAAATCTCCTTGAGCGAGACTGTGTCTGTGACTAGGTGAAAAAGAGGCATGTGTAAAGGCTTTGTCCTGCTAGAAAAGTGCCATATACGTGCAGACCATTCGCATTAACATATGCTATTTGCTGATAGAGCAACCAAAGTTCCCCTCATGGATCATTAAAGCTTCATTTTAGCTTGTGATTAACTCTAGTTTTGCTTCCAGTGAGCTCAGCAGTGAGTGGGGGGAAAACCCCAACAACCAACTATATGTGATGCATCATCAGCCTGTATTTCTCCAAGAAGGATATCGGTTGCATCACTCACATTTTTGTGTGATGACCGATGTTTTGAAAGGAATACAAAAAGACCAAGACAAAAGCAAGGGCTAATTGCTGTGTGGGATTAAAATAACAACTTTAGTAACTTCCCTCACACTGAGGCAAAGGGTAAACTGGGATAAATGGAACTTACAGCCTCAAAAATGGACCTTTTCACTGCCAGGGGCCTATTTGACCCTTTAAGCTCTTAAGGAAATCCAAAAATACACGCAGACAAATATGTGTTCTTACCCACAATAAAAAAAAAATTCTTACTTGACCAAAGTATAATGCTGTTGAGCTCTGGTGGAACGTAACTAAGTACGTTTAATAAAGTACTGTACGTCAGTACAATTTTGAGGTACTTTACTGGAGTCCATTTTCTGCCACATTATACTTCATTCCACTACATTTCAGAGGGGAATATTACACCTTTTACTCCACTACATATATTTGATAACTTTAGTACTAGTTACTATGCAGATTAATAATACAAAATATACAAACAAATAAATTATGAAGATAAAACTTTATTGATCCTCGAGGTGAAATTCACAAACTATCCAGCAGATAAAGTAGTTTAGTATAGTAGTATAAAGTGATGTACACATTAGTACATCAATAATTCTAATCTAATAATATAATATACATTATTCTGAAATGGGCCATTCTGCATAATGAGTACTTTTACTTTTTGTATTTTAAGTTTATTTTGATGCCAATACTTTAGTACGTCTAGTTAGGTACAAATTTTAATGTCTTTTTTTATTATGGCAACTTTTACTTTAGTAAAAAATGTGAGTACTTATTCCACCTCTGCTGTTGAGTTAAACACCACTCCCACTGTCCATGCTAGATAGCTAGCTAAACACTGGGTGTGTTAGGAATATGTCTTTTTTGATAAATACTATGAGTAAATCAAAGGATGTAGAGGCGGTGGGTTCGGTAGTTGACTTAACCAAGCCAAAGCCAGGTCTTGCTATTGCTACACATTCATTGGGCTTTGTGGATGTCTTAGAGTATGATTGATCATAATTCACTAACCTGGCTTATTCAAGGGCTGATGTAACTTCCCTTTTCACTCGCAGTGATCACATTCACAGTTAACCTTTTTTTGCCAAGAGATCATTTCCACAGGAATGGTGTATTCTTACCTCACTAAAATCCAAACATGAAGAGTTTACATGATATTTGGCCAGAAGGGCAAAAAGGCAAACCGATGGACAACTGATGTAGCAAATCAGAGATCTGTGTGATGATTCACACACCTGCTTTGTCCAATAGTGAGACGAACAAATGAGAGCTAGCCAGAGGATCCTGGATCAAGTTTAGCCTGAGGGGGCCAGACAATGACTCACCAGCAGGTTTTTGACGCAGAGTAAATCAAAGAGGTCAAAGATTGCACCATGGACCACAAGAGCAGGTGCTTTAAAGATTTATTTCTACTTGCCACCAAAAAACCCCAAAATAAATTAGCAGCTAATTCTGACAGTCCCATACATACATATGTATACGTTATATTATAATGCTGTACAGTGACTGATAATGAGTTGGAGATTATTTTTTCATTATTTACATGTTAAGATGATGTAATATATTTTAAAACAGTTCAGTTGTACCATCATAGGGATTTTATACAGCAAACATTTTGACATCACAGTAGAAAAAGCACAGGTGTTACTAATATCATTAACAATGACACTGTGTCCCAGTCAGCCATGACGGTGTGACAGCCAACCAGCATGCACAATACCAAGACCCTGAAACTTAAGTAGCTAAATGGAATTCAGCCATCATTCATTTTATTATTTAAACCTGTGCTTTTCCTACTCTGACATATCAATATGTCTTCTGTGAAAAAGGCTTAGTAGACCTGCATTAATTGATTTTTGGCCCCTACAAGCTGTACACTCAACATTGACATGTTATCTGACCTTATAAAGTTTTTGTAGTGCATCCATTAGCAGACACGAAGCAACATTAATAGCATTAATTTTGAGTTGTGTTTCAGGCTACAGGACAAATGTAAGTCCATAATTCACCACAATGAGGTACAGAAAAAGAAGGTATGCAAAAACAGAAAATTAACAACAAGCTCATTAATAAATATGATTTTATAAGTACAATCTCTGATGCAAATGTACACAAAAGGGTAGCACCACAACTAAAAATCGATTGGGATAAAAAAGATTGGGATTTGTTATCACTCTCAAAGTCATTGGTCTTTTAATAAACACACCAGCTAATAGGTATTTTAATCTCTAAGACAACAACTTAATATAACGTAATATAACATATGATACCATTGTGAAACACTTACTGTAAAATGCTTAATTGTGATCTGTATCTCAAAATTGCAGGTGAATACACCTTTAATAAATATGGTGATCAATTTAATTACTGGGCTTTAAAATTACATGAGAATTGTTTTTAGGTGAAAATCTACTTTTCAGTGGTGTACTGTACTTTGCAGTGTTAAGGCTGGATTGATGCCTGGACGCTATCAGCCAACAGCAGCTGTGTTTGTTTGGTGAATCACAAACAGGGTGTGTTGTGAATATAACTCGCTCTGCCTTAACTTTCTAACATCTTCATCCAGATGATGATTGTCAGTTGAAGAATTCTGTTTTCTTGTGATCTCAGAACCTGTTTGGTGGATCAAAGTGGATGTGGAGGTGATGTGGCTAAATTCTCCCATTTTATGGCAGGTGATTGATCTCAGGAGTATTCTTCTAAGACAAAGTTCTCTTTGAACACATGTTGGGGGGTGTTGGCGTCCAACATTGTTTTGGAACAGTGTAGCATGATGTAGTTATACAGAGTATAAAAGAAAAATTGAGATCTGATTATAATGGCTTGTAGACATGTTTTCTGAGGGTAATGTGGAAGAGAGAGCAAATATTTCTGTAATGAACTGTGCATGTACACAAGCAAACCTGACCAGTAATGAAGAGAAAGGTTTCCAGGCAGGTGATATTGGTCTCAGCACATCAGCATCATCTCTGGAACAGGTAACTGGATGTGCAGTGTCAGAGACATTTTTCGGGTATATTACAGCCTTGATCTTATTTTCGTTGGTTTGGCGGAGACATTGCTAAAACGAAGTCTTAATGTGTGACGGGGCAAGAAACTTGATAGGTAAGATGATATTCAGATCATTTGATCATTCAGACCTGTATGTTCCCAAAAGTTTGAGTGTTTCTTTACATTATAGAATGGAAGGTTTCCTTGATTCAGAAACACAAATATAAACATACAAATTCTGCCAACATCCATGTCGGCATTCACCATTTTAAAACATAGCATCAAGCAACAGAAGATGTCAGTGGACATTGCAGTTGTACGTACAGATGTGGAAGGAGGTCAGTGTGAGTGGGGTTGAGGTGAAAGAGGTTTCACGGTCAGCAAGAGTTATGAATGTAACTACAATTCTATGATTTCTTCCTGACCGCCAGAGACGGCAAGCACTGCACGGATACCCATCACACACGAGCAAGAAGTCGATCCTTCGTAAGAACAAGAGTCACACGTGTGAACTGGATGAAATAAAAAAGCCTGACACTCAGCAGTTGTCTCCTCCTTTTGCAAAGGTTATAGCATTAGCTAGAATTAGTAGACCAGCCCTGCTCCTTAATACAATTAAGCCGGAGGTTGATATACAGTAGCTCAGAGTGTTTCCTGCTCCAGTCAGTGATACAAGAATTGCAGCTTGTCAATTACTTTGTAGCAAGCGTTTATGTGGCTAGTGGCATGGGTGGTGAGATGCTAATGTCACCGAATAGTAGCTGTTTATATAACCTGCCCACACCTGTCAACACTCCCATTTTCCCAAGTTTTCTCCCATATTTTAAGGCCATCTCCCGGCGCCCTCCCGTTTTGTTGTTCCTGTAATTTGCATGGCCCTCAAACTTTGTTATGAAAACATGGATCCAGGTTTTGGACGTTTGTTTTCAGATTGTCTGTGAAAAACATATACAAACACAATCCACACACTACATAAAATTTCAACCCAACTGTTACTGCAACCTGGCAACCCAGACCCCAATCGAAGGTTGCATCATCCAAGTCAACATCCTGATTTAAGGTCTCAACCTCCTGCGCACGATGAAATCCAGGTATAAAATACTGTCTGGCAGCTTGAAAGAATGAATTCTGTTATAAATTAATTAAATGTGTTAACTTTTGAGCAGATAACGTAACCAGAAATTTCCTAGATACAACTCTGCCATCCATTCATTTAACAGAGGATTTTAGCAGTGAACACAGAGCAATAACCATCATCCTAGAAAAGTATCCAGGTGTAATAGGTGTTCCAGGTTCCAGAGGCAGTTCAGATCCATTTTGATTCTCATGCAGGCTAAGGAATGAAATAATGATGGGTGTGTGACACATTTGGTGAAGGACAAAACCAGGCACTCACTGGTCTTCATTAGGATTGAGGTCATTGTCTCTGGTTTGTAGTCAGGGAGGCAGGCAACCTTGTCTTTTCTGGGCAAAAGAATGAAGGTGGATGATTTGAAGCAGCCTGTGGGCAGGGTGTGAGAGAAGATGCTAGAAAGCAACAGAAACAGCTGTCTGAGTATTGGATTAGCATTTATCCCAATGTTTTTCTGTCAATAAATGTTAATACCAATGTGCTGACGTTATAAAGCATGGAAGTCTGCGTCTGATAGGAGTAGTTGTCGACCCAGGTAGAGGTTATTGGTTGTAAAATGGACAAAAACTGTATTGGCTCTACACTTGGCACAGTGATTTCTTGAAAGCTAGCTGAGTTTTGAAATGGCTTTCACAGAGGTCAGATATTATTTCCCACGCATTTCCATGTGCACTGTTTGACTTCTGAGGTGTTTATGGATAAGAGGAGTGCTATAAATTGTTTAAGTGCCTGTCAGATGAACAACTAAAGGCCCTGTCTGTCTGATAGTGTTGAAGTTTCCATTGCAAAACAAACCACCAGTTATATTGAACTTTAGAATATGAAATGTCCAAGATCTATGTGCACTAATGAGCACTTTGGCTCTAAGTGAATGCTCTCCTATTGGATTTATCCAAAAGCAAATGGGAACAGTGACAGATCGACTGTGACTGAGTTTAGATACATGTAGGACATTTTCAACATTACACGTCCTTGTGGTTCACTGGACTCAGACCCCAGATTAAAATAAGATAAAAAGTCGGCTGTTGTATTTCCCATTTCTTAACTTGAAGGGGAAAAAAAGTCAAAATCAAGATTGCTAGGCAGAATTTAGTTGAGATAATGTATGAACTTTACAGTGCATGACATTTTCTCTTTAGCAAAACACAATTCTTCATTTACAGTAAAGTAAATATTATGTCATTATGACGCATTGCATGAATGTGTATATTATCAATGGACGTGAAAGTTAAAGAGGTAAAACTTTTTTGCCAGAACAAGTAATAGTTTGACAGTTTCTATTAACAGACATCAGTCATTTCTGAATTCGTGTCCAGAATTAAAATTAAGGATTACTCACATGATAGAGAACGTGTCTTTTTAATATGATTGCTGGTGGAGGGATTGAGAGTCACATTGATGTAGATTGATTGTAGCGTTCTTTCTTCAGACTGAGGACAAATGCCACGGTGGGTGATTAAATCCAGGCCCTTTCGCTTGGACGCTTCTGGGGCGGATTTTCCGAGAGCAAGGGACTTGGCGCCGGGAATCCTGTGTATTTTCCACCCTGATCTCTGCTTGGCAGAGGCCTAAATAATAAAGCTCTTTTTACTGAGCTGCCCGGGGTTCCCTGTGTACAAACAAAAGCCCTGCGCCTCCCTCCGTCGCCATGGTGGTTTACCTCACACCCCACTAAGCGCCTGTCCTGCAGTTGTCTGAAAGTCAGCCCCACTCTGCCACATATTCATACACACACATGCTGATTCTTGAGGTGATTTTACCGGGACCAAAGTGCACAATGCAGGGCTTGATCAGGGAACACAGGACGCAGCAAAGGCAACCCCCTTTTTCCAAGCTCATTTTAAGCATCACACCTCCATCTATCAATTTAACAGGAAAAGACCTGTACTTGTATGGTGATCAAAGCGTTTCAACATGGCACAATGGCCCTTCATTTAATTACTTTTTATACTGTAGATAACAGTATAAAACTAAAAAAGTGAAACCCACAATATTCAAACTTCAATCATGAGCTCTCTGAACTCAGATGATTATGAGTTAATATTGTATACATCATATAAAGTAAAAATTTTAAAGTAGATTTTGCAAATTCAAGCCTTTGATAATTTCAATTCCGTCACTGTATCACCCCAAACCAAGTTTTGATTGTACTCCTTTCTCCATAAATGACTATCACAGAATGTCTGGATTTACATAATAATAATAATTTATAAACGTTTCTGTCTATGAAATTTCCAGAGACAATAATATAAAGACAGTGCCAGGCAAAATGATATCATTCTTTTCTATCCAATTCCACTTAATTTTTACAGCGCTTTAACAAATCATTTGCCATAAAGACACTTAAGACATACGTACAATTTAGAATTGTAAAAAATACCATTGTCCTTCTCTTTATCCCAGTCTTACTGGCATGGCCCTTTATAGTAACGCTCACACTCATTACCAGCCTCACATGTACCTGTCGGATATGTCTTCTGATGCTCAGAGTGAGGTAGAGCTTTACCTCACTCTCTGGTCTGGAGCCTTGTGGTTGTGCCTCATCTTTAATTTAATTATTAGAATCAGAATTAAAAATACCATTGTCCACAGCATTTTCCATTCAAAATTGCTTTGGGCATGGTAAAACTACTATTTAAAATAGCAAGTTCCTTATATATATACTTTGCTAGCTCAAAAATTCTAATCATTTTAATATTTTCACTTTATTGTAGCCAGTTGAATTTCCATGGACGGGATGCTGACAGTGACTTGACTCATTGTTTCCTGGTGAAGGAATTAGACTGGAGTAAGCTATCTAGTTTTATATGTAAAATATATGTACTCGAATACAGAACAATTACAAAATGACATTGGATTTCATGAACATATATTTTCTGGCCTTACCTATAGCTATTAGAAGTATTTTACTTCACCAGACTCTCCAATACTCTCTGAACTGGAGCTTTTGGGGTTAGCCCCCAACAGTAAAGCACTCTAACATAGTGTTAAAAGCACTTAAACACAGTTAAAGTTGAAACTCATTCAGAGTACTATACACAGACATAATATAGTGTGTATTTATCAGTGATTGAAATATTATTTTTAGTTAGTTATTAAAATAGGCCTACTTCACATTAGATGAATTATGTAGGGAATGGTTGATTGACATTTCTATCATAATGCTTCACCTGCTGGTAGTCTGAAGTCTGGTAGCTGCCTCCCTCAGCACACTGCCTATATCTTAGCCAGCTAGCTAAGATTGGTTAATGTAATAGCATAATATAAGAAAATTAATGCAATTGTGACACGCTGCGCATTGTTCGGAAGCATATGTGGAGATTTTTATTCACAGGGCATTGCTTTGGTTATAACATTCGTTACGTTATACATAACACACAATTCCGAGTTTGGATGCTACGATGTCATGTCACATGACAGGAGGCATAGGGCCGCCCCATGTCTGTGTCCCGCGGAGGCATTCCTATCAAAAACTAATAAATATTTGGATATTTTGATTTCATTTAGTCTTAGTCAATTGTGGGCTACTCATATTTATGCAGCCACAACAGCATGAATAAATAGTTTTTTTTTCCTCCAGAGGGGCAGCTCAACCAAAGAGGGCAAATGGGCTGTTGCTGGGCAACTTTAGCACATGTGCACGTCCTTGAGTGAAGGTAATTTAGAAAGTTTACACTGTGGTGCACACTGAACTCATACCTATACTTCTCTGCTAGTCAGTATTCCAAATGTTTTTGTGTTATGACTGTTATTTTTAATTGCATCATGGAGTGCAGTAGGGTGTGAGTTCAGTACGATCACGGAAATGTGGCAAGCGGTGATGAAACGTCCATTCATGCGGCCACGCATGGATGTGTGTTTATTTAACTACTGTGCAGGTTAATCTGGGTCCTCAAAGCCTGGTGCTGTGTGTTGGTGCCAAGGCTCACAAACCTCGCGCGCTCTGATCAGCCTGCCAGCTTTGAAACCGGAGGCTGCCAGAGAAACCTCCTCCGAAAGCTACAGCCCGGGCCTCTCCTGTTCTCAGAAGAAAAATGTAAAGGTAAATCAATGTAAATAAAGGAAAGAAAGTTTGTTTTTCTGCTAATGATTTCATGAATACCTCGCTTGTCATTAACCGTGTGTGCTGTAGCCTACTGTAGAAAAACGTTCCATATGTCCTACAGTACTGTTGGTCATTCCAATGTGTCACTGACAGGATTTGGTAACACCTTTACCTCCACTTGCCCATAAACATAAACCATTTAATGGAGAAACAGTCTCCGGGCGGCTGCGTAGGTGGAGGAGTGCGCTCTAAAGGCCAAAACAGTAGCTCGGCAGTGGAAGAAAAATTAAGTGATTTTTCCATTTTTAAAGGCTGAGCCATTTTTCCCATGAACAATAAAATGAAAACAACACATACGCCTTGGGGAACACTGGAAGAAATTAGTCCCCAACTGCAGTAGCTAATCAACACAACCACAACACACACCGCCTTTTTGTGTGGCAGAATTGAAGGCAAATGCTAATGTGGCACCCAAAGTTTTTGTGCTGTAATCATGGTAAACCACATGAAACTCACCATGACTCAATTATTCAAAATTGAGATTGTTTAAATGTTGCTGGTTCTACTGGGGGGGGGGGGAAACTGATTTAATGAACGTCAAAGTACATTCATTAAATCTGCAATCTGTACTAGTTTGTACACCAGCAGAAGAAGAGATATGGTGTCTTCCTGTTTATTTTTAATTTTCTGCCCCACCTGAAATCTTCTGCGTGCTCAAGTTATTAACAAATACCGAGAACACCAAACAGGCGTTTGTTTTTGAATGTTCAGAATAGAAAACCAAACATATATTTTCTGCTATTTCAAGCATTTATTATCTAACGGCTGTAGGAGGCCACACACAGACACACACATAAAAAAAGTGACTGAACGTAGAAAATGAGTCTTTATCTTTTCTGTGTCGTGAGGAAGAAGAAAACAGTGGTACCAAGCACAGCTCCTCTGGCGCCAAGCCAGTGTTGAATATCAAGAATCAGTTTACAGTTTGACTTCATAGCAGCACCTCCCTTCTCTGCAGTCCATCTGTGAGTGAGTTATATTTCTCCAGAATATGCATGGATGAGGTGCTCGTTCAGCAGCCTCTCCAAAATACACTTAGTGGCCATCTGTGTATGACAAAATCTTCACTGCACTTACTTGTATTTCACTTTCAGTCCTAGTAATACTTTCATCTCCTCTCTTTCAAGTATTTTTTCTTTGCAGTTGTTTTGATATCCTCCTTGTCAGCTAGACCATCTCAATTTTTAGAACTCCTTCCTTTCTTTCTGTTTTTCTCATCTCATATAAAATGCTTTAAGGCTTCATCTCTTTTTCCCGCCCATGTTTCTGCGCTCGCGTGCACACAGCTCCATCTTTACTACTGCGCGTTGTATGTGTCCAGCACCATCAATCTCAGTTACTGTTTGAACAGGCAACACAAACAGAAGGCACTGCGTCATGCTGTGTTTGCTTTCAGCCTCGTCCCTCCACATTTCTCCTTCCAATTATGTTTTAGGAGTCTGATGGCTATCTACTCTCCTACACTAACTTGCATTGTTATTGGCAAATTGATGTTTTATCTCTAGTTTCTCTTTAGTTGTAAGAAGGTCTACAATCTAGTCCCTAAACCTCATCTGACATAAACAGCATACAAATGATCGCACAGTGCTGTTTTCCTCCCTCTCGCTAGACAAACTATAGTGTTTGGAATTTTAGCTGTGTATATTAGGTTTTGGGTTTATGGGGGCAGGATGGATCATGGTTTGAATAGTTGATAATATCTGTGAAGCGCCAGCAGGCAGATAGGATCTGCCACCCTCGGGGCAATGACATACTTAACCATCATGAAATAGCATTGCAGAATAAATCGGCATGCCATGGATCATCACAGAGGAGTATTCAGTATTTGTGCTCACGGGCTGCACGCCATGAAAGTGAGGTACACCATTACGCATTATGTGGTAATGCTGTTAATACTGGTAATCTTTCACATTAAAATTACTGCAAGGCTGTAAGTCTAGGAGAGGGCAAAGTAATGATATATACCGTTAAATGCCATACCATTTTGACATTTTGGGAAAATACCCCTAGTCAATTTCCTGCCAAGAGTTAGATGAGAGTAAGTATTGTATTAAGTATTGAACTTGAGCCAGGAGGCGATTAGCTTAGCTTAGCACAAAGACTGGAGGGGGAAATGGGTAGCCTGGCTTTATCTACAGTTCAGAAATACGCCTACCAGTACCTCTGAAGCTCTCTGATTAACACTATTGTTAAGTCCAACAGTGAAGTTCACTCCTGATGCGTCCAGACGCACCATAGTTTCCCCAGATAATAAAGTACAACAAATTAGTGTTGAAATCATAGAAATAAATAAAAGAAACCTTGCTGTCA
Source organism: Coreoperca whiteheadi (assembly GCA_011952105.1). NCBI lineage: Eukaryota > Metazoa > Chordata > Actinopteri > Centrarchiformes > Sinipercidae > Coreoperca > Coreoperca whiteheadi. Next base: position 13,801,540 of record CM022481.1, on the reverse strand, counting down.
AAAAACCTGTTTCTTACTGTCTCTCCATATACTGTATCTCTTCAGCACCAAATGGGAAGCAGCAAACTGGGTAGTTACTTTGGTAAGAACCAAAAAAAACTCCTCAAATAGGCCTACTGTGTCTCAGAGGTGAGTTAATTATGAGTCGGTGTTGAATTTAACGTGTATCTGATCCACGAACCAGCACATATTTTAGTGAGAAATCTTACTTTTTGGAACGTTTGCCTCTCATTCTCACGATCTTCTCTCACCAAAGCAGTGCTGCTAAACAACTGTATTTCTGTACTTAAGTACTTTCAGTAGATCCAAAATGTGAAGTAGCCTATTGAAAGCACTTCAATACAGTTTAGCTTTATGAATTATATTGATGCCAAATTGACAAGAAGACTGTCAACATGTGCCGCCTTTTATCTTGTGTTATGTGCTTATATTTCTCCCTTATTTTCCCCAGAGCGCGCAGGGAGCTTCAGTTTTATTCGAACTGCTAATGCTGTATGTAGCCTATTTTTATTTAACGTTTGGTCACCACTACAAAAACACTAGGTAACTGCTAAAGTATAAGATTGTCTGACATTGTTATAGTAAATGGTTTCCCTTTCTGCGCTTGTTTTTAAATTACTTTACTAATCAAACATAATACACATGGTGGTGTTATGAATCTTGATTGCCCTTTAGCTTCCCTTTTTAACATTTATTCACCCAGAAAAAGATAAAATGCCTCTGTTTATATGACCTCTTTCTGTCAGCTGCTTTGTGTGTGCATTGTATTTACAGATTTGGGATTTACTTTCTTTAATTTTTAGATACATTTTCAATAACCATATAATATCACACACGAGTTTAACACTACAATTTTATTGGGGACAGACTCACGGCCACCTGTGGGTCCCAGGGACTCATTTGAAAACCTATCAACATCACTGTTTGTGTTCAAATCAGTTTCCAACTGCTTATTATATCTATAGTTTCTCATTTGGATTTCTAGACAATATATATCAATATCTTAATATAGAATTACATGTACTGGAAAATTGTATCCGTGGCATCCACTCCATGTTTTATATGAGAGCAAGTGATGGTGATGTGTGTTTTTCTCTGTGTAATACCAAAACGATAACTAGAGCTCTATGTGACCTAACATCAACAAAATCTCTTAAACAATAACAGCTAACCTTGACTTTATCTGCATTAAAAAACACCAAAGAGATGGCAACAAACAAGCAAAAGCCCTTAGTAAGAACCAAGTGACCTACGTTTTTGCATGTACAGTAAGTTCTTCCAAACAGCTCTGAAATGTCATATGTATAAAAGGAGCCTTATTCAAACACCCATCTCTACATGTGGGTGGGCAGGCCGTCAAGAGTTTCCCCATCGAGCCTGAGGTTACACCCTGCTCGTCCTTATCCCTTTGTGACCTTCCAGTTCACATATTCCACATTAATAAAGGTCATAAAAAGAAGGAAACTCTGCTATGTGGCATACAGTATAAATAGTGTTGACACAACAAATGACTAAAAGGGGCAGTGTTGTATGTCAGCCTTGCACCTTCGACAAAACCAAACAGAAATCTCTTCTGTTTCTTTGCATTTTTATTCTTCTCCTGGGAACTAAATTGTCAAAATAATACAAACGTTTGATGATGATTTGATTGATGACTGGCAGCTGTTGTTAAACAATTGTGGTAGAATGAAGTGAGTTAGATGGGAGTGGTATTTTTATGCCATCCTCTCAGCTGGATTTTGCATTAATGGATAGTTGTACCCACAGATCTATGTGCTAATGAACCTGTAAGTACCAGGAAAAACTTATGACAGAAACTTTAACAACCAATCTATGCCAAGGATCAGTCATTAGCTAACTAGAGAACAATGAGATCATCAGAGAATCAGTCAAATGGGAGCTGCTCTCTGAGCACTGGCCTAAAGTCAGGATGATCTCATTACAGAGCTGCTCAGAGGCAACTTTATCTCGATTTATGTCAATGAAGTTTAATGTAGTCATTTATTCAGACCAACACTTTAGATCAGCAGATCTCTACTTTACTCAGGCTACTCTGTAGCCTAAAGTTGTTAAAGCACAGTATAAACAATTAATGGGATGCTGAGAACACAAACTATATCAACAATGTACTTTAATTGTTTTCTTCTCTTGTGCGCCTCACTGAAATCCGTCTGGGCCTCCAGGTTCATTAGAGGAGTCAGTGCTGTTTGTACATAACAATGCTACCACCTTGTGGCCAAGAGGGGTACTCACAACCCTATATTTATTTATAGGTATATTAGTGAAAAATGGGACCAATATGACAATGTAAAAATACTCCATTACAAGTAAAACTCCTGCATTCCAAAGCATTTTACTGTTCTAGTTGATCACGGTTTTAACTACTTTATATACAGTTGGCTAGTTTAGCCCAGTGGTTCCCAATGCTCCGACAGGGTCACAAGGTAAATCTGAAGGGTCATGAGATGATTAACAGGAGAAGAAAGAAGAGAAAACAAAGTTCTCCCCTAAACTGTGCCCTGCTTCAGTTTTATCAACACCATTAAAAAGTTAAATGACATTATCCACATGTGCTTGCCTGTTCATTTTTTAATCCATAGAACAAGAAAAACAGTTCAACTAAAGCTGCTCCTACAAAACCTGCAAATCTTCTGGTCAACATGTCATGTCAAGTCAGTTTATTTATATAACACATTTAAAAACAACAGAAGTTGAACTAAAGTTCTTTCCAGTCGACGCAGATGGATTAGAATCCGTTTCTATACAGGTACAAAAAGGGAATAACACATAATGTAATACAAGAGTACAGAGAAGACAAGAATAAAACGTGACAACTAACATGATAAAATCCGAATAAATAAATAAAGGAAGTTAGGAGAAATAGAATAAAACCTGCAACAGATTAAAATGCAGTAAGAGGATGTTACAAATAAGTTAAGAGATGACTCAGTAACAAAAAACATGGGGCAGCCGCAGACTGAACTAGAAGCATTTGAATTGGGTCTTAAAATTGTCAATGCTGGAACGGGACTCATTGTGGGAATGGGTCGACCCCATATACAGGGAATTACAATAATCAAGTCGAGAGGTGATAAAAGAGTGGATAACTGTTTCCAGGTCCTTAAAAATGGCTTTTAATTTGGCTACGAGTCTAAGCTGATGAAAGCTACCCATGACAAAACGACTAACTGATTAAAAATGAGAAAACACCAAGATGTTTAACTTCATTGTGCAAATTTGTAGATGGAGGCCTGAGCGCATTGCTTAGGCTGGTGACAGAACTAGGATGGCCAAACACGATGACCTCGGTTTTGTGTCATGTCATGCTGTGATTGGTGGAGATCGATAACTGCTGTGTGCATGCGTGCCTACATTTCACTGAAAGACAACAATGCATTTATCTTTAAAACACGTCTGACACTGTAGTCAGTGGCATCTGATCACAGTGACACATACCAACGTCACATTCAGTACACTAAGATAATGCAGAATGTGTCCCTGATCCTGACTTGTTTTGCGTGTGGTGCATCTGGTTTTACAATCGTCTATGACTTTCAGTCAAGTCCTTTCACCATGAGATGAACAGCAATGTAAAGCACAACGCCAGATGAAGAAAATAAACTTTATTAAACAGTTGCAAATAATATTACACAACTGTGTCATCAGTATTTTATCCCTTACTCTGGACTGCCATTGACTGATTAGAAACCCTTTAACATGCTGCTGAATAGATTATTTTAATCTCAAAGATCTTCTACCAAACTCACTCATAAAAATGTGGATAGTGCATTTACATGGTGAACTGTTTAGGCAATGACAAAATTAGTGTACATCGATTATGGCAAATATTTGTAGTGGACCAATTTATAGTGTACATAATCAACTGTACACCTTTAAAATACTGACAGGTAAAATTGCCAAAGCACAAACGAACATTTCACAGATTTGCCTTACAGATTTAATGGGAGCATTTAATTTACACTTAAATACAAAAACATATTTCTGAACAGTGAATTTTTATGCTCAAAATTGTGCATTAAATATCAGATTTAATTCAGCATTTTAACAATTTTATAAATAGTTAATACAACACTGTACATCTAACTCTTCTTAGAAGGGAAGTGGGTCTAAAGACTTCCTGATTGTATTGTTCTACCTCAGTACGTTACACTGTAACAGGAAGGAGATCATGGTCATTTCTAAGGCTTTCATGTTAGTGTGTGTGTGTGTGTGTGTGTGTGCGCGCGCATCTAAAACTTTACTTCTTTGATGATAGAAGGTGCAGCCAAGCTCCCATTGTGGCAGTCAGAAGGTCCCTAGCAATCAAAACAAGTTTGTTAATTCAACAGTTTTATGATTTTAGGCTACTCGGTCTATTTTCATCCTAAATATTTTTAGAAACATCAAAAACAGTGACCTAACAACACATGTTCATCTAAACATCACAGTACACTATTTGCTGTCAGTGTCCTCTCGCTTTACAGGCTATACACAATCTGTACACAAACATTCAAGAGACCTTATGGCTTTCAGATCCCAGGCATTTCTATGGATTTTTTTTTCACATTATCTCACATGTAGGCTACTTAATACTTTGGTCATTTTTGTAATCTTGAGAGCAAATACATGTCTGTATGCTTTTCTTTCAGGTTGATGACCGCAACAAACCATTGAAACACTGAGGCCCCTTCTTCACCTTTAGTGAGGTCACATGCTTGCGTTTAGTTATTTGAACAACATATTCACTGACTTATTCAAATGTATTCGGTTCTTGACGAAAAATGGCACAACATGTAACTGATAGCATGCTAGGTGAAAAACACACAAACAAAGCACTTCAAAGGGCCTTTTTCACAGCAGAGATTTTGACTTGTCAGAGTAGGAAGAGCACAGGTGTTACTAATACAATTAATGATGGCAGTCAGTAAGTCATGACAGTCCGCCAGCTCGCACCATAGACAGGTTTCCACAATCAAGCATGCCCAGCAAGGGGTCGAAAACACGTTTCACAGTTTAATTATGGACATTTTCAGTATTCAGAAGTAAAGCAACGTGTGGGAAAGAAGAAAAACTACTGTTTAGAGCTGAATTTGTATGCAACACTCATCCTTGCATTTCCAAAAGCACACGCCACCTTTGATAAACATCGGCCAGCTCTGGCTGGCGAACATGACACGTGCTCCAGTGAGAAATGGCAACTAGTAGCAGTGATAATGCTAACAGACTACACAAAGCAGAGAGAAGGGGCATCTGTCTCAAACCATAACAGGCAGCACGGGTTAAAAGCACAGAAGCCCCACTCACACGTCACGTTCACGTAAAAATTTAAATAAGCAACCTTAGCATGAAATCGCTAACAGTACTGCTTGACTGCTGCACAAGTTAAGAGCACAGACACGCTGGTTATTCGTAACATTAGCAAGTATGAAAATCCTGTTTCCTCAAAATATACCAGTCACTCACGACAACTACAGTGTGTCAATACAGGATTTAAAGCTAGGGTATGTAGGTTTGGGAAACTAGCAAGAAACAGCTGGATTTTGAAAATGTCCCTTCAGGGCACCTTCCAAAGCCACGCCCCCACAACACGTGCACGCGCGTTGCCGACCACGAGGCTCCGCTGGGAGACGGGGCCGCGAGAGCTACCATCGTTACATCATATATCAGCGTCACGTCATGTCTGATTACCTGTCCAGCAGAAATAAAGCGACCGCGGTGTCACTTTTCAGGCCCTGCAGGTCCCTCAGTTGTCGCCATCGTTGAAAAGCCACGCCCATATTGACTCTGGTCTGACCCCTTGTCCAAAGTCTTTTTGGTCGCAGCCTTTTCAAATTCTGTCTTCCTTTTTTTTGCCTTGTTTGCCACTGCTGACTGCAGATGCAGGTACAGGTACAGGTACAGGTGGTGCTGGGAACTTTGACTGCTCTTTCTCTGCCATAATTGTGAGACTAGCTTGGGAGCTTCACGTGCCCAGCGTCGTCAGGTATGAGAGTGCCGGCTGGGTGCGCGCACGTAGGCGGGATGTAGCAGCAGGGCAGGTAGCGAGGTAGAGGGGCAGCAACCCAATGCAATGATTGGCTGGGTTTACTGCAGGCCTGTGACTACTACACCCACTCCATGTTTATTCTGTTTTTTTTAAGGCATTTCATTTCTTTGATTTGTTTTGGTATATAAAGTCAGTTTCAACAAATGTTTCAGAAAAACTTTGCCTACCCTACCTTCAATCTGTATTATTTATCAACCACACAGATTCATGAAAAGAGACTCTGCACACTTGTTTGATAGTTTTTCCCTTCAGAAAAAGGACACGTGATGCATTTTCCATCCAAAGCCATCAGCGTGCACCTCTATTTGCTGTTACAACGTGTCAAACCGATCACCAAAGCATCAATCACAGAGCCTGACAAATGTTAGCACTCTTAAACAAACAGCCTTAAACACACAGTAACAGTGTGAGCCATTTTACCTTAAAACAGACATTTATTCCTGCAGTTTCAGTGCAAAACCATCTACCGCCTTCATAAAATCCATGGCTCTGACCAGTTCACTGGAGCTAATAGCTAATGCTGCCCTTTGAGCTTGCTGAGTGGTTTCCTTCTCGTTTGGTTTAAAGCACAAATATAACATTCACATGTTGATATCATAAGCTCTCAATCATTCCGGTTTGTTCTCTATCCAATTCACTAAGGACGTCAATACCAGAACCTTGAAACTGAAGCAGCTAAATGGACATCATTATTTTTACTATTTACACCTGTGCTTTACATGTCAAAATGTCTTCTTTGAAAAAGGCCTGTTTATGGATACATTACAAAACAACACATAGATAAATATAACTGTTTCATAAATAAAGCTGTAGTTTCAAGTCAACTGCAAGGTTTAGAATTATATGTAATTGTCTCTGTATACCACCAAAGAGCTGAAATCCTATATGGCATTTACAGGGGGAGTTCAAGTCAGTCAGCTTTCCACACAGTAAAATGTGGGGAGATACCAGTAGTAATCCATAGTGATCGAGGAACACTCCCAGGTGAATCATAATCACTGTATGGTTTTTGTCAAATATCAGGTGCATATGCTGTGATGGGATTAATTATTACCTGAGCTGACTTAAATTAGTCAAGTTGAATTCAGATGGAATTGCAATTGATGTAGTTGAAGAAAATCACAAACTGAAACAAGCTTAGTGACAATATTGATTGATTGCGTGAATACTATTCAGCGTGACTGTAAGAAATAGAGAGAGACAGAAAAGACAGGTGGAAGGATGTGCAGCAGGTGATTATCGACAGTGTGTGCTGATTGCTCTGTGCTCCTACCTTTGTGCATCTGCGTGTTGAACTAAGATTTGAGCAGGTTTGTTTTGTGGAAGCAGAAAGGTTTAGTGATCAGGCTTGAGAAGGAGGAGTCTGTGGCTGGGAGATTAGCGCCGTGGCTCCGTAGTCTTGTCCGGACATCTGCCCCTCCGCCTAAAACAACAGCTACTGATCATTTCGCATTCAACGTTTTTAGAGGCATGAGTCTCCAGTCCAGGATGAAGTTGCTGCGACAGAATCTGATCTAACAGGCAGGTTTGTAATTCCCTTACTGAATTCTTGCTTGAAGGAATTCCTTCTTTTACGTTTATATTTTATAGGTGATTAAAGTCACTAAAAGTAATCTTAAAAAGTTTAAACAAAACCCAGGTTGGATTTTATGCTTAAAAGAATAGAAAATTCATACTGCTTAGTGCCTGGACGTTTGTGTGTTACGATGCCTTAGAATACCAGGGTCTGGACCTCTAAATCGAGTACTTCGAGTTTGGGAACATAAAAGCCGAGAAGTCTGGAGAAGCCAGGCTAGCATTTTCTTACTGCTTACCGTCTTTGTGCTAAGCTAAGCTAATTTTCTCCTGGCTCTAGCTTTGTATTTAACAGAGTGGTATTGATCGTTTCATCTAACTCTTCACCAGAATGTTTTAATATGTTATGAAACCTCACGTCTTTTATTCAGTGTATGTTAGCATTAGATGTGAGGAATTTGATTGCTGATGTCCTGTCAGCACACATCAGTAACTTCACCAAAGAGCTTGGAGACCCACCCAGACATCAATAATGACGATTCTGTCCATGGTCGTGTCAACTCCTTAGGGTAGCATTGTTACCTTCTTGGCCTTTTTTCAGATGTTGTTTTCAGGTTCATTTTCAAACAACCTACCTAAAAGCAACCTGCTGCCAAAGGCTGGCAAGTAGTTACAATATTGAAATAGAAAGAACTGTATTATGACAGAATTAAGACAGTGTGGGTTAAGTACAGGGGGGAAATCAGCAATAAAGCATTAACTGTTGGTACTATCCAGACAAATTCAATAAGTTCTTAAGATATTTGTCAGTGAGTACATTTCTTAACATGTAAGCATATGCAGGCAGATGCATTTTGTTTTACAATATGCTGAGAAAGATTCAAACAGTCCAATATGCAGCTGAGACAGAGTAGCAGTATCAGCCCATATTCAACAATATTGTTACAGACTTGCAGGTCGACTCAGGACGAGTAAGATATTTCTGGAGCAGCACAAGACGCACATGTGACTTTGACTGGACGCCTTTCATTCAAACTTATGATGAGCAAACAAATAACACACAGGCCTTTTTCACAGCCGACATTTAAAAAGCACACGTGTTAACAATAACATTAACGATGGCTCCATTCTATACCAGGACGCTGAAGCTAAAGCAACTAAATGGAATATAGCCATCATTAATTTTATTATTTACACCTGTGCCTTTCCTATAGTGAGACTTTATAACGTCTTTCATGAAAAAGGCCTATTCCACATTATACTACCACCACTGTTCCCCTACATTATACCCCCAACAAAGAAACCAAGATTAACACAATTGCTTTCTTGCTTTAACACTTACTGTTGCTTTGGCCAACAGGTTTGCCTTTTGCCTCCGCAGATCAGACTTGATTAAACCTGCAGGTAAATAAAAGACACAGAACAGGTAAAGCCTGTATGAGATAATAACACATAACTCTTCTATTACAAAGCAAATAATTAAAATGAGATTTGAGGTCCATCCAACTGCAGTGAATACATCTAAAAAGTATATGCAGATTAATGACAGAAAAAAAGTGTGGTTCTACGATATGATGTAATAAAGGTGAATATCCAGTAGATGGCTCATATGCACAGACATTACAGTCATAACAGTGGCTCTATTTAAGTTTAATTTACTTGTTTCTACTACACAAGATTTCCACTGAATGTTTAACAACCGATTATACACCTTTGTAACTGCATATATTGTAGAGAGCCAATACTGCGTAAGCATTTTGATGGCAGCTCCACACAGTACTCCACAGTATATCACAAATCAAAGAAGTGAGAGTTCAGTTGTGGTTTTCTCACAAAGCTGTTTTTTTCCTTTTGAAAACTGGCATGATGACCACAGCAAGAAGTCGACTCATATGTCTAAATGCCGAGTAAGACCGTGAGTCAGTCTGCTGACCTTTGTGAGCACAAAAGTCTCATTAAATAATCTTGCAGTGTTTTTCTAGTGTGCACAAAGTTTAGCGCTTCAGTGGCTAAAGCACTTTTAAAAAGTTAGAGATTGCTCATGAACTCCTCAATGGGCTGTGCAAAAAGATCTAAGTGGCTTTGTATTGACTGAGGCATGAAGTCTCACATTAAATAGCTGAAAACAAACTGCTACTGTGTGTCAGTACTGTATGCATGTGCAACTTTTCTGACAGTATGTTGATTACCTTCTGAGTGATGCAAAATTTTCCATTACTCAGTCAATGGACAACAAAATGTTTACTGCTCCACCCTCTGACTTGTTTTTCTCAAAACTTCTGCTTAGTGCTTTGCTTAATGGAAAACATTCACTTTTGAGTGAGGAGGATGGAACAAGAACAATAGAGAAAAGTACACAACTCAACAAAATATATAAGAGGTATAGTCATTTTTAGAGATTTGAATGTGGAAATTCTACACATTATACCTTTTTAAGGAAATGAAAGAATTTTTAAGAACTCTAAACCCTAAGCTGTCATATATTTCCTGTAAGGAAATCTATACAAAATGTTTTGTTGTCATTGTGTTGGAAATCTGTATCATAACACAACCCTGAAACAGTCCTTCAAATAATCTACATTCTTGGAATTCAGCATTTTCCCACAGGAAACTCATAACCGAAAAAGTGACAGACAAAGACAATTATTGTGCATTGCTCTATGTGACATAAAATCAGTAGCTTGCTATGACTCTATACAGCATGCATTTCACAGTCAGAAAGGTCTTACCTGTCATTATTGTGCCGATTAGAAGAAAGATACAGAGGAAGATGTTTCCTGCCAGTGTGCCAAAGCTGTCGATGATCTTCCCCTGGCAGATGGTGAATATAATGCCAAACACCTGTGCATTGAGAACATGCAATAGTTAGGAATAAAGCTCGTGTTTACACGCACACACATAAACCACAATAACAAAAAAATGCTAAACAAATGTGCTTATTCTCAGTTTCATCCCTCAGCAGCTAAGGCTTATCAGAAGTGGCATCCATATCTCCTGGAGTTCCCTGCAGCCAAAAATGCTGCATTCAGGGGAAGCCTGCAGTATTATGGTGCCACTGCCTGCAATCACATGCAGATTGTAAACGGTAGTAGCGTAATGTTTCATAAACTATTGTTGCTCAGAAACTCAGACGCGTGAGTCTTACAGGCCTCTCACATGTTCATGCCTGACTTGCAAGTATGGTGTTTGTTTTGGGTCATGCTGTAAATTGCAACTTGCATGTTGAAACAGACTCCGGGTGTACAAGGAACAAACTGATCTGCAGACTTTCAAATGCAAAGTCAAATCAGGATTTTAACACATTTGACTGGACAGACTCTGCAGACTTTTATTAATTGTATTATTGTTTGACCTACTGTATATATTGTTTTAATATATGTACCTAGGTCTTCTTGGAAACATGCATTGATACTGAGTGATACTTTTTTCTGTACAACCAGTAAAAACACAAACACACAAGCATTTGTTCGCATGCTTTGCTGTTGTGCTGGACTTGTCTGCTCTATTATGTTGAGAGTGACCCTACAGGTCATTGAGCTGTACCTGTGCTGAACAGTTGAGGAGCCCGGATGAGGTCCCCTCTGACTCTGGGTACGTCAGCTCAACTGCAAACTCAAAGCCCAGCGGCAGGTAGCCAGTCATGAAGAACCTGGACACACACAGGAGCACAGACACACACAGTAAACATAACTGTTAATCATATAGAATCACAAGTGGATTTACTTGTAGCTCTTTTTTCTGCTAAACCACAACATTTCTGGTATTCATTTGATATAAATTTCAATAATACAGCCTGGAATTTGCATGTAAAGGATTAAGTAGTTTGTCACAAAAGCACGCCTCCTGCACATGTTCTGCCCAGTGATGTGTTTTGCCTCTCCCTCTAAATATTACATGTGGTTGAAAACTTTGTACCTAGTAAATGTCAATGTCCTCTCAGGAATTTAAGACTAATGCCCTTGTCTATGGCTTAATGACACTGGTGATGTTATACAGCAACAGCAGGTTTTGAAAGCAGACCAATGGTATCAGATCATTTTCTCACCATGTTGTCCTTCCACAGAAGTGACAGCAAGTGAAACTCAACTAAATGTTTTTACATGGGAACAGCAGCAGCCTTAGTCACTACATACTGCTTTTCTTTGACATTTACGTATGCATCCTCTGCCTATAAATGTGCTTTGATAACAAGAACATAGAGCATTAAACATGATGCTTTTGCATGTTGTTGCTTTTTCTTTACAAATGATCCTTAATGTCTGTTTGAGAGTTTGTTTAGGGATTATCTAATGATACATAGAAAAACATAAATTCTTATTAAAAATAGATATTCTTAGATACTGCAATGTGGGATGAAAAACAGGACAACTTTATCAGTTGAATACCAGGAATCCCAGCAGGAATGTGAAGCTTGCTGCACTCATTTAGTCTCCATTAACAAATGGCGGTTTGTGAGTTATTTGATAATTCAGCCTGTCACATGACTGGTGTACACTGTCTGGCGTGCATGGTGTGCATGTATGGTATATTATGTAGGTGTAGGCCTTCACAGAAAGGGCAAGCACAATCTGGAAGACCAATCTGTGCTACTTAGGAGGTGTAATAATTCCACAACAGCCACATAAAAACTGGATGCTGGCAACAAGATCTGGTTTTAATTCCAAAAGAAGACAGAAACATATGTATGAAAATATATGTAGCCTCGTAGATCATTTTTACCTACAAAGATATGGAATATTTTCAATTCATAGTGGCTCTGCAACCTTTATTTAATGGGCTGTACCCAGTTCACTGCGATACTTGTAATCTGAGAACCATCTTTTACACAACTTGACTGTTACTACTGTTCGATGTTTGAATTGTCCTATTTTTGTTTTGAATATATAGCATGTACCGAGGACTCCCTGGAAAGCAGTAATGATAGAGAGTGCATTATCTTGGTGCAATTATGTCAAGTAATTTAACTTTTAAATATGATCCCTACATTTTTCTTTTCCCATGAAGAGGCGGCTGTATTACCTCTGCTCTATATATCCTGAGTTTGAATACTGGGTCAGCATGTACAAAGGCAAATCTCTACCGTAGGTCCAACTGTGCGTAGAGTGTATGTGCGAATTCTTATCAAGGCAAAGTTGAAAGCTAAATAAACACAGCTGTAAATTATTGTTGAATATGTCAACAGAAATATTGCATAACAGAAATTACCATAACAGAAATGAAATAATTCAGTGGAACAGGGTTGCACAACCTCTGATTCATTTTAGTTTAAAAACCTGCACTGGAGGAAACACAGCCACTGTGTAAGGAATGTGCAAGAGCTTAAAATGTGTTTAAAATAGAGCTCACTCCAGCTCGCTTACTTATTATATAATCCATCTTGTTTGAGTATTTTTTGTGATTTGGTAGTAAATATATTTCTATTTACATATCACTGCTGTTTTCTCTCCCTTTGGCTGAACAAATTAAGTGTATTTTGAATTAAGTATCATACACATGAATAAAAATACATAGATCATGTTACTTCTATACCCCAAAAAAAAAGAAAGAATGATTGAAAGAATACCCAAGAGCTCCAGCGGTGATGAAGACCACCCAGAGTTGTCCCAGATTGAGTGTAGCTGCATAGACTATCATCCCCACCAGAGACATGAAGTAGACTGCGAGGGTTGTCTGCCTGGAAAAACATTTGAGAAATATATGACAATGATCACTGTAATCATAATTACATTTTAATATAGAGTTTTAGTAGAATTCATTTTTATGAGGAAGAAAATGCATTCAACATGTTTGTTAGACCTAAAGGATACACACAAATGCATTTTTTGAGTAACACTGAATATAAACATAAACATTGTCTGTTTACAAGAAAACTCCACATGGCGCCTTTAAAATTCAAATACTTACCATCACTTGTTGAATTATTATTATTATTTTAATATGAGACATGGTCACAGAAACATAATTTCATAGTATTGTTCACAGTAATCGTAAGATCATCGGAACTGCAGTCTGATATTTTGAATAAATGCTGATTTTAAAGAAAGATCAACGTCATTCTATAAAAATAACAGCATTTTGAAAGAAAAAGCATGTCCTATCAATTCAAATCTTATACAGCTCTTTAAAAAGACAATGTAGGATCTTACATGATTCTTAATTATATTGAAATATTGACATTAACAGATAAACAGCAAAGTATTTGAGAATGGGCAGTCAGAGTGCAATTAAAATACATGTGAGAGTAATTAAAATGTCCGGATTAGACAACAAAGCCAGGTGGGGCTGAACGTGCCACAAACACACCCGCATTTTCCCATTGACAGAACAAAACTCTTGTAAATAAGAGAGAGGGAGGTTGACTGAAGCCCCCCATATGGTGGACACTGCTGTCACTACACAGCCAGAGGGCCCATGAGGCAGGAGCAAAAGGTCTGAAAGATCACTGTTAGAGCAGCATGCTGCACCTGGATAAACAGACACAGAGCCCCGATAGCGACCACATTAACACCAAACAAGAGAGACGAGATGAGAAACGAAACAAAATGACAATTGTCGGGTCTGCCTAAACAGATTCTCCCAACATTCTGTACATACAATAGTATCTGGTTAACTGCAACAACAATAAACATAACTGAAAAAAAGCTTGCGTCACTGCCTAATGTCGGATAAAATACAGGTAAATAAAGTGGAGTCATAATTATTTATGATTCCCAACACTTACTTGTAGGTCTTAGTTTTGTCCAACCAAACGCCACAGATCAGGGAGCCGACCATCCCCGCAATGACAATGGTGAGGCCAATCCTCCCAGCATTCACCTCTTCTCCCTAAAGGGTCAAGGAAAAAAGGACATAGGTTAGTGCATTGAGGCCTTACATACCAAGGAAAGGCAAGGCAGCTGCAGAGAAAGCAGCCATCATTTCAAATTCTAATTAGTGAATAGATGAATGAATGCTGTGTCCACAGATCCCTTTTTTACCAGTGTTGAATCTATTACCACAGTGCAGTTTACTGATGTTACGTTACTTTATTTCTGTGTATTAAAGGTTACAAATGAAGCTGCCGATATGTGAAGCTGCAAAGTGTAGTTGCAATGCAATATATTAAAGCTAAACCAGCTTTTCAAGCCCTGAAATTATTATTATTTGAGGTCATCGCAGAGGAAACACGAAAGCAAACCAAAGCTAATCTTACTGCTAATGTACGTGTATCAATAGACAGACACAGTAGGCAGAACTTACAGGGTAATGCTCGATGATCATGCGGTTCAGCAGGGTGCCAACAGCATAGAAACAACCCACGTTCAAACCTGTGAGACGGGAAATATTGTGAAACAATGTTTGCATACCACAAACCACTGGACATCTTTCAGGAAACTTTTCACAATTTTAAGGAAACACTGTGCTAACGTCCTTGAGCAAATTATTAAATATTGTAGTGTGAGCAGTGGAAGGGTTTTGGTTGTTAGTTGTGTCAAATGAACCTATTCAGGCTGGTTTCCGAAACAGAGAGTTGACCCAAACCAAGGATTTCTATAAAAGGATACGTCTGCACTGAGTTTTTTTTCTTGAACAAAGGTTTGAAATAAAGTCAGAAACTTAGACATAAACTACAGAAAGAATATACACCTGCATAAAAAAAACAAGTGAACTTTGTTATCTGGCAACCCAAAGATCTTATGCAGAAAGGACAGAGACTCACACACACACACACACACACACACACACACACACTAATAATAGTCACATGCATTGTGCCACATGAAATGACACGTGAGGTCAAGAATGAAGGTATTATTGGAGCAAAACAACTGAGCACCTGTGACAGTGGAATCTGTAGTTGTAGAAAAGTGTCACACTTGTGTATTAGTACATTTGAAGTTTCAGAGAAAAATACTTTAGGAGTTGTTAGTTTTAGAATATTTTTACATTGGGACACGCAGCAAAAATGATTTGTGAACCTGTACAGCCAGCAGCGGGCACTGTTCAGAGATCAGACCCCTTTTGGCCAATCAAAGGAGCTCGTTTGGGTGCCTGTCCATTTATCATTTATCCAACCCAGTTTAGATGAATCCATGCCCACTTTTGTAGAGCTTGAAAATAGCAACATGAGGCACGGAATTTGATGGATTTACTGTTTATCAGAGTACGGAGTAATGAGAAATTTTAATTCTGAAGGATTATGAGTTAATCAGTTTGAGTTAAGCAGAGAGGCTGTATTATAGCTCTGGGGTCTATTCCAGAATGTGGGTTTATTGCAAACTCTGACTTTGTTAACCCTGAGATGAGGGAAACCAAGTTTTCCTTTCCAGAAAGAGAGGTAACTTAAACTCTGGGTCAGTTGCCATGGAAACTAATCAGTCCATGTCGAAGCGCATTAACTAGCAAAGGTTTACTGTAGGCTTTGTCAGAATCAAAATCCTGGTTGGATATTAGTTTGTTACTCAGGACTATCTAAAGGTAGGCCTAAGGCTTTTATGTGCTGTAAGTCAGTTATTTAAACAGCGGTTTTTGCCCTCACATTCAAATATTACACAACATCAAGTCAATGTCTAATCTTAGTTTAAATTGTAAAAATCAGTATAAAGCTTTAGACAATTAGGATCAATGAATAATTATTTCTATAACTCATGATGTGATAGGTGGCACCAATGGAACACAATTCCTATTAAATTGGATATTATATGTTAATATTTCTGAGCGAGCAGGGCCATGGTGCAGCTGCAGAATGCAATGTAGTTAATAGGAGAGACTGGGTGTCTGCATAGCGAGCTGTCGCCGGAAAGCCCCTCCGCGCACAACAAGCTTGGAAAATAATTGAAGCAGGCTGTAACCAGGACTACTTGGTTTCGGCGGCTCTGCGTAGCCCAGAGACACTCCGGCTGCGAAGAGCGGCTCCGGAGGACGAGTGACCCCGAGCAGCAGCAGTGTGCTTACCGGGGAAACTTCAGCTCAAAACCCGCAGTAGGCCTATCACTGGCTGTTTTACAAACCAACCACAAGAAAAACACAGACATAACCATGCAGAGCTACACATAATACAGCCTCTATGCTTATCAGAGGTGTCAAAAGAATTCATTATTCAGGTAGAAGTATACTAGGGTTTAAGAAGGCTTCTGTAGAAGTTGAAGTATCAACTTAAGTTTTTTACTCAAGTAAAATGGTAAAAGCACTGGTTTCAAAACTACTCAAAAGTATAAAAGTAAAGGTAATTTCAGGACAAAAATGCCATTAAGTACAAAAGTTTAGGCCGGGCCACAGGGGCCTATAGTGCACTACCCTACGTCATCAAAAAAACATTTTTATAAAGGCCATAATGACTATAATGTTATATTAAAATGTTAATGCACATTAAAGAAAACAATGCATTTTAGTAATGCAAATACATTAAAGAACCATATATGTGACGGACATCTTCATACTTGGCTACATATACGTCTGCTGTAACTTATTACTTTTTTTGAGTAACGACCCCAACTCTGGCTGTGTCCTTGCTGGAGTGTGACGGGATTTGTGTCACGGGCAGGTGCGATGGATCGAGTACAAACCAATAGGGTGTCGGAATTGTATATGTTGATACTTCTCATCCAACCACAATCACATTCACTCTATCTGGATGGCGCGATTTATCTGGATAGGTTTTTTTTAGGACAGATCATTTTTAAGGACAGATAATTGCGGGAAAATTTAAGGAGTAGAAGTAAAAAGTCAGCTGAAAAATAATTATTCCAGTAAAGTATAGGTATCCAAAATTTCTACTTAAGTAAGGTAGCGAAGTATTTGTACTTCGTTACTTGACACCTTTGATGCTGAACTCAAACTGATTAACTCATAGTCCTTCAGAGTTCACTTTTCTCATTACTCAACACAAAAAGTAAATCCATCCAATTCAGTGCCTCATGTCACTATTTTCCAAGCTATATGGAAGTGGGTGTGGTTTCATCTAAACTGGGTTGGAAAAACAATAGATGGACAGGCGCCAAAATGAGCTCATTTGATTGGCCAAAAGGGTTCTGATCTCTGAACAGACACAAATCAGTTTTGCTCCACATTTCAATGAGAGATGTGATGCAAAAGAGAGAGCGCACAGAACTTGTCATTTGTGAGTGAAAGAACAGCATTTGAGACTTGTAGCAGCAGATTCAGTTGTAGTTATTGACTTGTGTTTGTGCTGAAAAATAACCAAAGTACAAGATATTCTACAGGTGTTCAACTCCCTTTGCATGAATTTACATACTGATTTTTGGATGTGAAAAGTTTGTCCATGACTTCACATTTTTTGATATGGGTGTGTGATGTGTTCTGCACCCTTTTTAACGGCAGCAACTGTAGCAAAACTGTGAGCGTACGAGTTTCTTAATTTGTGATTCGTGGCGTAGGATTTGTGCACCTAAAGCGATGGATCTGAGAAGGTGTAACTGTTGTGTTGTGTTTGTGGGAGAGAAAAAAGGTTTGCAACTCCTAAAGTATGCTTCTCTGTGACTTCGTATTTACAGATACACAAGTGTGAGAAGTTTCTACAACTACAGATTCCACTGTCACAGGTGTTCAGTTGTTTTCCTCCAATAATGCCAATAAAGCAAGGTAAAAGTGTTTCCTTAAGCTGCTTACAGCTGTTGGACATAGTTGCTCTGATTTGAAAAAACATGACTAATCTGACAGATTGCAAAGAAACTAATTTCATATCCCAGAGTGCTTCTACTTCGTAAAATGTTTGACTTTTGTGTCACATTGATTAACCACATTTGTTAAACATTGTTCGAACATAAAGAAACTTTGGACCCCTCCAGGACACACTCACTCTTCTCTGTGAGCTTTTGAATAACTAATGAGTTGTGTGCATTTTTATATGACATTTAACTATAAGATAGACACTGCAGGAATTAAAACAAAGCCTAAATTATCCATTTTTACATCAACACTCTGTTTTAAATGGATTTTAAAGTTTGTTTGACATAGTCTGCAAAAGGACCTTACCCCTAAATTTAAATGAATATTACTCTATCATAAAATAATGAATAACATTTAATAAATAATACTTTGGAGAATAGTGACGACCAACCATAAGTGATGATGAGGAGGATGAAGGGCCTGTTGCGGAGCAGCCTGAGGATGGAGGCAGTGTAGGAGTACTGCTCTGGAGGGATGCTACGAGCTGTGGCCTGGGCCTGAGTCGGAGGAAGATTAGGACGCTCCTGGAAGACTAACACAAGGAGAGACCAAAATCAATGCAAAACTCAACACTATTTAAATCATCTACACAAAAAACAAGGCAAAGCCAGTTACAGGCATATGAGAATGCAGGGTCACAAACACAGACTGATGTACAAAATAATATAACAACAACATATTGTGTAATCCTATGTCTTTGTATTTTATTGTCAAAAATATTGGATACTTCAATGTTTACTTTTTTTTGGCAGTTGATCAGGCTTTGTAAACCTCTGCAACAAGTCTTTATTTTTTATTTTTATGCTTTGTTTACAGAGTTATGATGTGGGTGAATGGAATGGAATTAATGGAATGAGACGCATCCAGACACAGTCGGACAGGTCCTCGCACACACGCTGTGCTCATCACACCTTCACATAATGCATGATGTAGACATCCTTATATTCTTCCACTGAGCGTTTCTCAGGCTAAAGAACAGTCAGCCAGTCTCTGGGCCAGAGGACAGTCACCTTTTGGGGGGGTAAGTGTGATGTGACCTGGTTCAGTCTTTTTTTTCCTGGGTGAAAGCACGCGCCCTCAGACCTCATGGGGAAACACAGATGTCTTGTCTTTGTGGTTCTTGGAGCTGAGCCAGCCTCTTCTCCCTTCAACAAATCTGACCTGAAGGTTTGTGTTCAGTAACCAGTTTTCACTAATCCTGTGAAACTAATCTACTCTTTGAGACAGTACACAACAATACATGACAAAATGTAAGTTATAAATGATCTCAGCTGTATTTTACTACGTGTGGTCGTTGTTATTCAAATGAAACACAAAGTTTTATTCAGATTGTCAGAGTGCTCATACTGATAATTTGTAAAACAGTTTGGGCATGCTAATTTTCCTTTAAGACACCTGGGGATTCCCCTTATTTAGTCAACCAGATACACTCATATTATGTCTTAATGCAGACTTTCTCTGTGGTTAACTTCGGCTGCTAATTTGTTTAGAGGAATTCAGCAGCCAAACTTTTTCTCTCGCCTCTCTTTGCACACATTTTATGCAAATCTCTGAATCCTGAGACTTGGTCTGCCCTGCTGACTCACAGGCATGTTGCAGGGCTACAGATGGCCCTGCCAGCAGGACAGCCCTCACACATGGCATCTTGCATGTATGTGCGAGGGTGTGCTATGTGTGTGAGAATATGTGTCATATCATGAAACTACTGTGGCCAACTGGTGTGAATTAGCTCATTGGAGTAACCAAGAGCAGCATAAGTCACATTCCTTGCCTAATACCATCCATCATTTGACCGAAGGTGGAGGACAGTCTGTACGTCCTGTACAGAATCCGTGCCCTGATCTATCTTAAGACAGCAAAAGCTTTGTCTACAGAGTTATGATGTGGGTGAACCTTTGGAAAGAGTGAGGCTAGCTCTTTCCCCTGTTTCCAGTTTTCATGCTAAGCTAAGCTAACCATCTCCTGGTTGTAGCTCTATATTTACCTCACTGACATGAGAGTGGTATCAATGTTCTCATCTTACTCTAGGCAAGAAAGCAAAGAAGTGTATTTCCCAAAATGTTTAACTATTCCTTTAAGGGGTCACAAATAATGTTCGAGACCACTAATAGAAATTATGAACCAGGTCAAATGAGCAGAGAATGAGCTGAAGTCTGCATTTCAAGGTCCTTTATTAACAACAGAAGACTATATTCAAAATACTAACAGCACTGACGGTTTAGTCAGTCTGAATGTTGTACATGGTGCTACTATGGAATGCCTTCACAAGCATCCTTTTGTGTTTCTGAATGCAGAACGCTTCCGAGCACCCGCGCCCTCCCCCTGCCCTGACAGGACAACAGCTTTTTCATGCAACTTGTGGCTCCTCTCTGACAACTACCCAGCCCAGAGTTCTCTACAGACAAGGACCACATAGTCACAACAAAGTTTTCTACTGTTTTCTGACTAACCACTACTGTTAATAATCTACCTCCTCCCTAAATGACACAGCATATGATTCAGATTTTCTCCACATTAAAAATAGACAAATGTGATTGCTACATGTGATGTGCTAAACGTGTAATTAAAAATATAAACTCTGAGATCATTTATCAGGGAGTGGTAAGAAAGAGGGCCAAAATGCATGGATAGCAGATATAAAGCAGACTACAACTAAGCATTTTTCCTAACGACTTATATCCTGTTTGTCATGTCAAGTCACGCCACTTCCTTATACCAGAAAATGCTATGCCTTTTTGTGATCATAGGTCCTCTATTTCTAATATATCTATACTATATCTAAGTATATATAACATATACATAACAAAATAATACTGTTTTTTTTTCAGTCTGGTGCTTTTGTGCCCATTCCAGTCACAATTCTCAATACCGTACTTGTACCACAATAGTATCTTTTTTGTCAATCTCCACTTCAGGGAGGGTTTTGTGTTGGTGCAAACATGCTGGTCAGCACTTTTCTTGTCCACTGAATGGTACTTCTTGTCCGACTGATAGTCTGCTGTAACTCAAAATTATCATCAGGTCCACTGAATAAAGAAATCCCATCAGCCTGAGTGAAAAAGGCCAAGACAATACACATCAAAAAGTCTGAGTATTTTTCTGAGGATATATAGTATAAGTATAAAATGTGGGGAAGTGGAAAATCTCATTCATTTCACTCACTTGACTGCTTCATTGACAAATTCACCTCTTTATCCATTCACAAAAAAACCATTGGTTACACGGTACAGTAAAATCTGTTTTAAATCTACATTTTATGTAAATCCAAAAACTGCCGAAACTACGGTGTCTAGCCATGCAGAAGGTTTCTGTTTTATCTGCAGAGGTTTTAAGATTTCTGGCTCTGAGAATCCTGCTGCCACTCCATTATGATGGAGGTGAGTAAAACTTATTTTGAGCTGCACAAAGCATTGAGAGAAACCGCACAACACCGCCATGTAAGTCCAGAAAAAATGCCCTGGTTACCTTGAATAATCCACAAATTTTAATATGAACTGTTTTCATTGGAACTACTTTTTATCGAAGTAATTGTCCCAATGTAAATTTGAAAATGTAGCTTTTCAATGCATTGAGCAGCATGAACCAAATCCATTCACTTCTATTGTATTGGGAGTTAATTCAGAGATGCATGTCTTAAAACTTTGGCACATAAAACCAAAACTATCTGCATGGCTAGATACCACTAGAAGTAACTAAGAAAATACTAGTTTTGTTATGGGGGTGGTCTGACCTTTTATGAGCTACAACATGACAAATCTTACCAAAGACAACGAGGATGAAGAGTAAGGTAGCCACTCCGGCTGTGATGTAGAACATAATGCTGATGTGGTTAGCCAGCTCGTCCATGTTGTCCACATTAGGCACCAGGATGGGAGGCACAAGAAACCCAATGGCAATGCCCAGCTAGAAGACAATGAACACATAAAACACAAATTAAAGAAAACACTGTTTGTTCAGAAGTGAACAAATAATATTAAGTAATATCAAATCAAGGTGGCTTAAAAACCCATTGTTTCCACCTATTTTCTAAATCCCATACATACTGACTGAATGGTACCACAATATGTGTATTTGGAAGCTCTTATTGCTTGTTTAGACACCACTTGTGGTGTATATATTATAGTAATTTAACATTATTTATTGTTTTAAATGTAAATTTACTAACTTTAAGACCCAATTGAACTTTAAAGGTAGATGGGAGCAGTGTTATCTACAGTACATGATATGAAGACACAGTTGCCTCACATTTTGGTAATTAAATATTTATTATTATAATAAATGCATTTTAACCAGCAGCTGATGTTTTTCTTCAATTCTTAAGCTCTCAAACAAGCTGTGCTACAGTATCACGCATCTGAAATTAGTATGTGCAGGTCAATGATACCACATGAAAACCATATTATTCTCTTATTATTACCAAATCAGGTATAAGATTTAACAGCATCTATGTCGTCTGACTAATTCAACACAGACCTTCAAAATTGTCTCTCACACTAGGACAGTAAAAGTCTTACGCAACTCTGACATCCAGTGCAGCCCTGCATACTCTACAGACAGCTGTCAGACAGCTTTGCTATGTGGATCCTGCTGCAGAAATACAAATTAAATGGTGATTAATTAGATATTCAGACAAACCTGGTTTCCCAGAACTCCTATGGAACAAGCAGTGGATACCTCTTTCTCTCCAAACCACACTGAGGCAAGGAAAGACGGAATACCAAGGATAAACACAGTGGCTACGGAGCACACAAACTGGCCAAAAAAGGTGACCGGGAACATATTGGGACTGGCACTACCAATTTTTATCCAAGCACCAATGCAGTTAAAGGCTGACCCGACAAGGACGACATCCCGGATTCCCCTGTTGTCCAGAAGCCACAGGACGGGCAGAATAAGTGGAATGTAAGTGAGCAGGTAGATCATGGCCAACCAGTCGATGGCCAGAGAGTCAATGTTGTAGAAGCGCATGAATATGTTACTTATAATGCCGTACTGAAGCCACATGAAAGCATTGCTGGCTGAGACGGCGCTGAAGAGAAACAGCATGAACCAGCGACGATGGTAAAGTTTGGTCACAGCCTTGGGGACCAGCTCTGCCTGGTCACCTTGTAAAGCCTCAACAGCTAACTGTGAACCAATGGAGATGGCTCTGCCTAAAGGTCCTGGACTCCACTGCAGCGAAGCGAGGCCCGGAGCGAGATTCTTTGCAGCCTTGGACCGCTGCCACTCCTCACCACCGAGTTCAGAATTTGCATGGTTGCCTTTCAAAGTATTGTTTTGTGGCATTTTAACTGTCCTAAAGTGGGCCCCTGGAGCCTGAGAGGTGCGAGGTCTTAAAATTTCAGAGCTTGTGTCCTAACAGCTTGCTGTCCTGTTTGCAAACTGCCGGTTGTAGTAAGAGCTTTTCTCAGAGAAGCCAGAGAGCAAGCACAGCACAGCTCATTGCACATATGTTTAGTCCTGTCATGAGATGTTAATATAGGAAATCTTCCAATTCTACCGAAACCACTCCTACCAACTCAGACCTTGTTTTACCTCTTTAGTTAACTGTCCAAATGACAATGAGAAAACCTAGACAAAAAAAAACAGACATAGTTCTCTGTGGAAATTTAATGAAGTCTAAGGATAACTAATTTGTTGGTTTTGTTATTGATCACCTACGGATAACGTACTGTTAAGGATAATGCTGCGAATATTGCTTTCCTCCAATCGTTTCGTATTCACGCTGTTTAAAATCTAGATTATGTTTTATGTTGTTTATAAACTCGTATCTTTAAGTGCTGACCGTGCTTGAATTTAATCTTTATTCAAGCCTTTGAAGACACTGTAAAAGAGAAGACATTGATGTGGCAATAAACCTGGCAATGTGATGTCAGCGAGATATGACTTACTTAGACTCACAGTATGTGCCTTCTTGTAGATCATTAAAGGGTGTGATATGGTGAAATGTGCTGATATAAAGGCAGTTTGAATGCAATTACATAATATGACACAACCAAATTGAGGCCTAATTTGTACGGACACAGGATATCTAGGCTGTGCAGGTGTCAGCAGGAATAATGTGAAGGAAGGTTTGTCAAGGCAGGGGTGAATGGGGTGTTAAACCTGTCTGAAGACGAAATCAAATACACAGAGAATGCAGGTTGAAACCTTTTAGTTCCAAGTGCCAAAATACATGTATCTGAGGATTTGTTAAAAGACAACATGCTCATTAGAAGTGTATCAGAAAGCCAACAAATGTTTGTGCTTACTTATTGAAACTGCATCCAAAAACCCAGTCCATGCTCTGGGTTACACACAGAAATTTTTCCAGCACTAAGGGATGACTTTTCGGTGACATTTACTTGGAGTTGATGTACTGTAAGTTGACTCAAGTGTTGTTTGTTCAAAATCTTAAAGTGTTAAATCTGATGCTTGTGAGCGTATATTAACAGACTGGCACGATGCTGATCTTTGCACTACTGTCTGCTTATTTGGCTGCTCATGTGGATTTTAAAATGCCCTGCTGCTGTTAATTTAGATAAACAGAATACAATAGCAGCACACTAAACAGTTGTTGTGTGTGTGGATATATTTTCCTAAAAGAAAAAGGAGCAACATATATGATAAACAATTGTGTGTCTTGTTTATGTGACGTGACCATCACAAGTCACAGTCAGAGAATTTTGGGGAAGAAAAAATTAGGAAAACCATTTCCATGGGTAATGCCCACGACGCAGTGTGTTTAACATGTAATAAATGGTCTATCACATTCAAAACAACAACACTCTGTTTGTTTTTGAGTAATTGAAGTTAATATGGGCCTAAACTACTGTCTCTCTAGCAGTTTTGACCACTATAATGCCCTCTTCTCTGGTCTAACCAAGAACGTTTCTAACAAACTGCAGTGAGAACACAGTATGCCACCAAGTACAGCCATTAGCTACTTGTTAGTTTTTTGACAGTCGTCAAGATTCTTCCTTTGGTGTTTTTATCACACATTGCCTGAAGGCATATTAGACATGTATTTGATGTCACTTCTAAATCCTGTAATTTTTCCAACTCTCGTTTAGGTGTTCTGTGGGCCAGGACCAAAATCTGTGGAAGGGCAGCTTTGCCAAAGGACCTGAGGGCATCCCAGTCTGCTCATAGAGAGTTTTTTCAAGCGTCATCCTGCATCAGACTGATGTTCCAAGAACATGTACAAGAGAGAATGTAGTGTGTAAAGCGACCTGCCGGGGGATCTGGAGCACATCTTCTTTCACTGCTCCAGCCTTGCCACTTTTAGACAGAGGTTAAAAAAACAACGTGGATGGGACTTTAAGACTGCTGTGGATTGGGACTGGGCCACACTTCTTGCAAAATCCAGCACAAAAAACACTGGTATCATGGTACCAGACTATGCTTTGTACGAAGGAAAAAGACTTGGAATTTGGCTGCTTTTTGCTAACGTGCTGAAAACACTTAAGACTGCTGTATTCAGCCTACAAAGAGTCTATGGAGAATTTGCTTTTCTCGAACGTGGACATTCGTAAGATGGCTCAAGGAGGTGCTCTGAACTTTTGTTTTTGATGTGTGGCTTACTGAAGATGTGGTGACCGGCAATTTTAAAGGAATGTATTATAAATGCTGTAACAGATGAATTGTTTTTCGTTTAATTTTAGCAATTATATGGTTTCTTCCGTTTAGAATGGTTTGCGATTATTTAGCTTACCCTGTTTTTTGTTTGATGGTTCGTATACAGTTTGTTTTCTTGATCTAATGATTTGGGTATTTTATTAGTTAGGGTTTGGGCTTATCTTCTGGTTATCTATTTGAGTTAATGTATTTGTGTGTGAAAATATTGTATGAAACCTCATCTGCATTAAACCATAGATTGTTCCTTTCCTGCCTTTTAACTCTCACTATTACATTGGTGATTTACACAGTTTGGATGCTTTATTAGTTTATTTCTTTCAGACAACTTATTAAGACAGTTTGTATCCCTTGTTTTACCCTTTCTGTGGTTACTATTATGGCCATGGCTGAGGGCAAGTATAAGGCATGACCACCACAGGTTGTTTTCTGATATGAGCCTTTTATGTGTTCTATCCTGATGAATAACACGTGTCTTTGAGTTCTCTATGGAGTTGAAGAGAAACATTTTGTTCTCATGAATCACTGATAAAATCTGCTAGTTATTTACAGTGAGCTACCATACCTTCATTCAAGGTGATATATAAATTAAGGTTCATTGTTGTTAGAGTTGTAACTGTGTCTTTTCTTGCATGCCGGTTCCATGCGTATTGCTGCCATTCATTCCCTCACATTCTCAGACAGCAAAGTTGTGACTTGAACCACAGCAGCTGATTTTACGCACACGTGACAAATATATGTGGGAATGTCCAAATGATCAGTGGTTCGAGGAGCTGTAGTTTATATCAGCGATAAAGTAAGAGAAGAGCTAACTTGACCTAATAACTGACTAGAGGACAGCCTACCTGATTTCCGAAGACGCCGATGGAGCAGGCGGTGGACACTTCCTCTGAACCAAACCACACTGACGCGATTCTTGAGGGCATCCCGAGGATGAACACCTGCGCGAACGAGCAGCAGAACTGTCCCAGAAAGGTGACGGCGAACAGGTTGGGTCTGACGCTGGCCATTTTGATCCATGTCCCTGCACAGTTGAGCGCAGTGGCCACCAGCGCGATGACCCGGAGCCCCTTCTTGTCCAGCAGCCAGGTCACCGGGAAGATGAAGGGAATGTATGTCAGCATGTAGATCATAGACATCCAGTCTATGGTGAAGGCGTCCACGTTGTAGAACTTCATGAAAATGTTGTTGATGATGCCGTACTGTATCCATTGGAAGGAGTTGCACAGTGAATATGAGCTGAACAGGAGGACAATCACCCAGCGCCGTTTGTACAGACGGGTGGGTGGCAGCGCTTCGTGACCGTCCGGCTGACTCTGATCACCCGCATCCAGCTTGACATGGTTTTCCAAGTCTGCTTTAGTTTGATCATCGTTCAGTTTAGTATCTTCTGCCGCTTGTTTTTCGCTCATACTAAACTAGTCTCCTCACATGGAGTATAAAGTTTCCACTCAACTTCTGTGCGTCAAACCACCGCAAACTGAAAGTGGCTGAAAGTCGCCCTGTTTCATGGGAGAACACTAAACATCCAGCGCTCTAAAGTTTCACGTTAACGACAAATAGGCCTACAACTTCATCTTCTCAGCTAAAAGTTCATATTTTTTACTTCTCAGTCTGTTTATCTGACTAGTTAAAGTTGTGAAACTTCCAGTTTGTGCGGAACTCTCCGGTCCATTAACTAATTTCCTCCCCGGCTTGAAGTTAGTTCAGTAGTCGAAATTACGTATAAAGCCTGTGCAGTTTCAATACGAGTTACAGAGAATTTCATGAATGAATATGATCCTTTCTTTCAGATCGAAGTTTCCGAGTGTTCACACGTGTAGAAGCGCCTGCTGTGACCCTCCACCCGGACCTAAAAACCGCTTTTGGGATCTCGAATCAAGTCGGTCGGTCATCTCAGAAACAAGGCGGAGTTTCACACTCTTCCTTGTATTATTTGACCAGCTTGCAACACTGATATATCTGACATTTTGACAGTTAGTAAAGTCCTTCAATGTCTACAGTTTATTCTCTGATATAACATGTCTGCTATAGGATTTGAAAAATATGCCCTATTATTTTAACTTTATTACAACTTTACTTCCATGTCTAAAAATATTGTAGATAGCTGGTCATATATTTTGTCCACTAGCCAAATAATAATAGGTAATAATACGATGTTCACAAAAAAAGGTGAATGACATGAAAGCGTCAGTTGTGTTCAAGAATTGAAATCATGCCCACACAGGGCAGGCAATGAATGATCGTTTGTGCTTCACAACATAAGCTACTCTAACTTCATTTATCATAATGGTGAACAGTGCCATCTAGGGACACGCTCATTAAAGTAATAAAATGCCATGGTGGTTTGTGTGCCAGTGTAGACTTTCCACTCTGCATGAAGGCATTAATAACAACCCTCTGGAGGTCAGAAACAATTACCTAAAAGTCATCACATTTAATAAATATCTTTGCTGGGTCTTCTCACACACCATCATTATCACCAGTACACAAGTCAAGACCCTTTGAATGCCTGCTATTCACTGCCAGCCATTTCTTTTTGGTACATTTAAGCATTTTTTTTTTAGGATCTTGACTTTACATTCTTCTTAGTCCACAATCAAATCTGTCAAAAGCTCCTGAGCATCACCGATCTACATTTAAACACAGAAACACAATAATAAACACGAGAAACTCAAAACATGACAGGATGACAAAGGTGCTCTCCATGACACAAAAAATAAGCAATTTACAAAAATACTGTATCGCCTGAGTCACCCGAACATACAGATTGTTTTTTTCTCCCAATGTAAACATAGACTGGTTGATAATTCTACTCACTGAGCCATTTCAGTTCACATACAGATCACTGATATTTATCAGAAAAAAAGCAAAGACACGAGCAGAAGCAAAATAAATAGTTTTGAATACTGCATTTTGGGTCCCATACTGTCATTGTTTGGCAGACATATTGGCTTGTCATGTTTGTCAGACTCCTTGATCATTTATAGAGACTTCGCCAGACAGTCTTTCTCTCCATTGAGGTCAGTCATCTGTTCACAGCACGTCTTCCTCCGTCTCAGTAGTCATTCAGGTCAGTGCTGGTAGTGTGGTACAGTGATGTGCTGGTGGTGGTAGCTGCTGTGATGAGGAGGATAGAGGAGGTCAGGGGTCTGAGGAGTCAGGCCAGTGCACAGAGGTTCGTGGCTGCTCAGCACAGACGACAGATACTTGGCCTCCTCTGTCAGCTGCTTCACCTCCTTCCTCAGGGCAGCGTTCTCCTTCTCCAGGTTCTCACTCTCCTGGAAAACACACAGGAACAAGATGTTTGAGCAGACATGTCTTTTATTAGTGATAACAGTCGTTTTACTGTGTGTTTACAAGTCAGGCAGGATGACTGGTGATACTCTTCAACTCTTATCAATGGTAAGCCAAAGCATGACAGATGACAGATTTTAATCTATGTGAATGTATTTGCTCTTTGGATGGCAATGCATGTCTGTTGGTTCACCTCGGTCCAGACTGACATATCTTAACAACTACTGGATGGATTGCCGTGAAATTGTGTACACACAGTCATAGTCACCAGAGGTTAAATCCTACAGACTTGGGTGAGCCCCTGACTTTTAATGAGGCTGTGTTTGTGTTGTGGTTTTGAGTTATATTTCCACAAAAAGAATTGGATGGTTTGATGAAATGTGGTACACACATCCCCTTTAGCATGGTTTCTGACCAAATACCCGCAACACTAATGACATTCCCATCAGCCTCAACTGTACTTAATAAACACAATCCCTGATAAACATGAACATGTTAGCATTGCCATTGTATGTATGTTAGCATGCAGGCATTAGTCTTTGGCTCAAAGCACCACTGTATCTTAAATTGTTTCTAAACTCATAGCAGCCTATTTTCCATTCAGTTCAGTAGCTGTGAGCATCAACATGTAGATACCTGAGTCTTACTTGAGATAAGTTATCTGTGGCGGCATCATGTCTACTTTGTGCTTTCAACTGCATTATAATGCAACATAAACTACATGTAGACATGATGTCAAGTCCATTTTTTCATTGCTCACAAGCTATATGAAGACTGGTCATGCTAGGGAAAAAAAGTATATAAAAGTGTGGTACTCTTTGGAAAATAGTTGGCAGTTATGAAGGCTAAAATGTACTTTTAATATTTGCTAAAACATGCTAAAACAGTGGTATTCTACTTTTATGTTTGTTCAGAGTTACCTTAAAACCAGCTGGTAATGCTTAAATGCTGCTTATCAGAAAAAATACCATAACTTGAAAGTTATTTTCACTGTCTCAGAGGAACTATCTCATGTAACTTTTAAGTCTATTCAACTTGTTTTCTCTTCCATACTGAAATGAATGAAGCCCAGAAGTAGCTGGGGAGTTAATAAAAACACATCTACAAAAAAATTAAAAAATCTACCTTACCATACGGTAAAGCATTTTTTATAAATGTTGTAAAAGCAATACATTTTCCTTTAACACCAACCTATGAATACTGATTCAAACACAAACGTTACAATATAAACAGCATGTAGCTCAATAAGCACCACAATCTGAAAAGTTGCCATTCTAACATTTTGGATGATGTAAGTACATTTTCCAAAACAAGCTCTCTAAAGTGTCTTTTTTGCCAATCATCAACTTTAAGATAGTATAAGTAGAGCAAACTGTGCGTCATAATTTTTTTTCTTTTTGGTGTGGGAATAGCAGGGGAGAAATCTTCCACTTGGGTAATGAAAAGGTCATCACACCATGGCCGAAAGATCATAATACTGAGCTGTGGGTCCTTACTGTCACAGAACCTTTGGGCAAACCCCTGTACTTGCGTCACTTAGCCAAATACAGCCCACTGCTATCAGTGCTTTACAAGAAGTGACTGCCTTTTTCTCCCCTCCTGCCCACGACATACAATTTCAAGCTCATTTACACAGAAGAAAAAAATACTACTGAAGAAACAGGAAATAAGCCACTGTGTCATAGAGAGGGAAAATTCGCCTTCCTGTTTATCTAGTGAGACGATGAAAGCAAAACCACAGAATATGCTATGTGATCCCCTGGTGTTCTCTGTGACTCTGACAGGGTTAAGATTGATAATATACGCCATACTTCATGGGATTCTGATGTATTCAAATCGATTGATCTACTACTGCCTACAGCGTGGTTTTTGTGACTGTCAAAATCACTTCAGTTCATCTGATAAAGTTCACAGAAACAGCTGCTCTGAATGCATCATGGTGCCAGAGTACAGTACAGCACCAACCATCTTGGCTTGAACAAGGATGTCAGACAGTGGTCAGTACGATGAAATGAGTGTTGATGTAAGAGGTGACAGCAGGTAAAGTTATAAAGGATTCATTCAATTAAATGCTACGTAGACCTGCTGCCAAATGGTTGGCAGGCAGAAATTCCTGCGCTCTTATTGACGTTTCAATAAAGGAATGAAAGCCTCATCTCGTGCCGAGTCAAACAAGTAAAAGCTGAAATGACAGAGTGATCTCTTACACCGACTACCAACTATCACATGAAATGAGCTGCCTAAAAGAATGATGGGGCAAAGAACAAAGCGGCTGGCTCAAACACACTTGTGTTATCGTATTCAGTGCTGCAATCTCTGGCGCTGGATTCTGCTGCAAAAAGATTGCCCACACGTGCTAATTTATTCCCTAAGCTTCTGCAAACACACAGAGCAGCGTCCAAGTGTGCAGCGCAACAGAAGCCATGACACATCGCCACATGGTCAGGTAGCATTTTGTAAATATAGTACAAACCCATTCCCAGAGGCTTGAAAGTGCTGCATGGGCACTCAGAACGCGTTACAGACAGTTACTCTAAATTCATGTCCATATATCGTGGAGTTGGATTGGAAATTGATCAGTAGACAAACAGCATTGCTCTTTTATCATTATTCATAGCAAAATATTAGATGACAATATTGCACATACAATTCACTCCATTACTCTGTACAGTATTTTGCATGGATACAATAACTAATGCTATATCTGCTATCTATCTATCTATCTATCTATCTATCTATCTATCTATCTATCTATCTATCTATCTATCTATCTATCTATCTATCTATCTATCTATCTATCTATCTATCTATCTATCTATCTATCTATACATACATACAATCGGATTAGCAGCCAGCATCGCAGTACAATAATCGTGTTGCTTTTGATCTATGAGCCATCAGTACAGTGTGTGTTGCAGAGAAAGGTCTCCTCACCAAGTGAAGACTGTCAGCCTTCTGAGTTTGCCTCATCCTGCTCTTCTGAGCAGCGATCCGGTTCTTTTCCCGCCTCATCACCTTCTTCGCATCATCTGAGGAGCTCTAAGGAAATACAAATGTTGACAATTAACGTGTGTGCGGTGACATAAACACCAAGTGGCCAACTGAACAGAGAGTTTCCTGTACCTGAAAAAAACAGGTTTGTTAATTAAGATCAAGCCTTCGTAGTTAATGTCACTGGCTCTTGCTGGTGGGTTCATGTGTGAAATGGAAGTGTTAACTGTTTTAATGACAGTTTGACAGAAGATGGGCTTAAGTTAACACCAAATGTGAGGGGCAGGGTCGGGGAGTGGCTGAGTCACTGGTTAGTTATAACACACACCCTGTTTCATGTCCTGAACACTCGATTTTCTTGGTATCGTAATAACTAATCTCCTTTCAAAATGCTGAGTCAGTTGTACATCAAAGAGATATACCAAATTAATTAACGTCTTCTGAATTACTGAAAAACTCAATACAACTGATGCTGCTGGAAATTGCTTCATTCACATAAAGTGGAGCTCACAGCTTCTAATATTATTAAAAAACAAACAGCATTTGATTTCCACAATGCTCTTAAGCAAGAACAGGAGCAACAATGTGCTTAGAGACGGGCACACGTGAAACCAGTCACCACTGAGAATGAGGAGTCTCACATGCACATAAACGTACAGTACATACTGTATTTACCACACTGTCTGTTCCTGACAGCTCTCTAATCATTCACAGTTTGAGGACTTGCAAAAACAAAGGATTCCCACTACTTGGATAAGTGATAAATTTTGCAATTCACAAAAGCCTACACTTGAAGCGAGTCACGCCTGCAGCCCATGTGTGCAAATGAAACACTCTTGAGAAGCTGTGAAAAGAGCCAGGAAAGACACAACTAGTGTTTCTTTGATAGGCTGTGCTGCTGCCCCATAACTATGCACCAAACACTGTATCCAATCGAAGATTTAGAAGAAATATGTAGCATTTAATTCACAAGATTAGTATTTAAAATGTACTTCTGAATACATCCATAGTTTGTCAGTAAAAATAGTATGTAACCATGTAAACGGGGTACATTAATGAGAAAGTACATGGGAGTGCACACTTACCGGCCTGCTTCCAGGAGATGGGGACTTGTAACTTGTGTCATTGCTGTCAGAGCCCTGAGCCATAGCCAACCGCAGCGACTGAAACCGTGTCTTTGTCCACTTCTGCTTTGTGTTCTTGAGTATGTGTGTGTGGTGTGTGTGTGTGTGATAGAGAGAGAGAAAGAGAGAGAGAGAGAAAGAGAGAGAGAGTCTGTGTAGCAGAACGAGTGCTCAGAAGAACTTGGCTTAATGAGTCTCTTTCTTCCCTCTTTTCTTTCCCTTTCTGTCACTCCTCCTTCTCTTTCACTCTCTCACTCATGCTCTCTTACTTTCTCTCTCTCTCTCTCTCTCTCTCTCTCGCTGACACACATACAGTGAGACTAGCTGCCTAATTAGCTGTATCTGATGTGACTTCTGGTAAGAATCTGGGTAAGTTGCATTAGACTGGAAGTCACATGTCTGATGGAAAGTTAAAGCACATAAGGTAATCTTGTAAACTCCAGAAAAATAACATATTGGGGGTTTAAATTACAATTTGAATAAATATGGGTGAATATTGGCAGTCTCAGAAAAAGTTTCAAATATGTACCTACCTGATAAATGTTTTTTACTGTGTTTTATTTTTTTAATTTTATGTAGAAATTAGTTTTTAGTAGCATCACCGTCAAAATTAAAGAAAAACTAACTTTGTCATATAACTTAAGACAAGATATTAACCTTGTTGAAACCTTCTTTTCCACGTGTGATTATGTGTGTGTATGGGGAGGGAAGGGGAGGGGAGGGGGCGTATGTCTGGGTGCAAGTATGTTAGACAGCCATCGTGGGCATTCCCTCTTCCTCTTTTTTCAGCAGCCACATATGATATCATGTTTCGACTAAATCCTCAAGAGACAGTGCATCCTAAAAGTCCACATGGATGACTGGCTTGTGAATATTTACACATTGTACATGGTAATTTCCAGAACTGTACCACACTTTTTTGCTTTGCGACACACCAGCTGCAAAAAGGTGAGGCAATGTGAATGGCTAGGGCATTGAGAAATGCTCAAGGGGCTCCCCAAAACCCCACCTAGAATTCCCTCCTTGTCTTTCACTTTAAATGAGTCTGAAGATGTTGAAGCGTGGGGAATCTTCTAGAAAATCTACAGTTTGAGGAGGTATAATTTACTGAATGTACACAGTGGTGGTGGTGGGGTTGCATGCTGGAATTGAAAACATTTGTGTTCTCACCCAATGACTTTAAAAAAAGGGGTGTTCAGTGCCTAGCAGAGAAACATTTGTGTGTGTGACACATACTGCAGCTTTAACGTCCAAAAACGTCTCTGTTAAGGTTAGGGCTGACAACGGTGAAGCTGCATATGTGAGCCCTTGTATTATTTTCTTGTTTGCCCCCATCACGAGGTAGCATTTGGTGATGCAAGAACAAGATTTTCTTGTCATAAAAAATAAATAAATAAAAAAGAATCAGGACCAAAACAGCTTTGCTTGGCAGAACAGCCCTCCCACACAAAAACATGTTCTACCATCACAGGAATTTTGAAGCGCTTGGGCAAGGGCAGACATTTCTAATGCTTGGCATTTAACGTTGTCCAAAAGAGATGAGACTGTAAAAAGAAAAGACAGAACGAAGAGGAAAGCTGATTAGTCAAATTCTCCTTTAACCAGGACACAGACACAATGCAGTACAAATATAGAAAAACTAAACAAGTCTACGGCTTTCTATTTTCAGTTTATTTCTAAATCTTAAATGACTTAAAGATGCTAGAGATACAAGTCTTGAGCGCCTCAAAAACTGCATTTGGATCCTTAATAAACCATTTTAGTTTTTAAAATGGTGAGAGGATTGTAATCATTTCAACATATGTAATGGAGAATTGTTTTCTATTTGTTTGTCATTTAATTAAGACTTTTTTCAGTGAACTGTCTGTGATGTTGTGCACTATTCCCTCTGGTGATTATTAAAACAAAGACAGCTCTTTTGCTCTCTTTAGCGTTTAAATTCTGGTGCTCAATCAATCTCTCAGAAGCAGCGAGAACTCTCAAAACAGAATTGATTGCAGCTTATCAATGGCAACAGAGTTCAAGCTTGACACACTTGCTCACACAACATCCATCCTGATTAAAATTTACCAGAAGTTACAGCTGGTAAGTACAGGTTACATTGATTTTAGCTACTGCTGTCAATAACAGTCACTCCTCTTCTTCAGGCCTCGCTTATACTTGGAAAAACCCCTAAAGGGCCATTTATTTAGATAGCAAACTCTGATGCACTCATTTGTGGTCTCGCTTCCTTGGAAATGATTGTGGGAGGTTTCTAATAAGCACTGAATTATTGAGGGAAAGTGAAGAATCATGTAGACGCTGATGATCGTAAAAATAACACTGGTACACATATTGTGAGTTTAATTATACTGAACCAGATAAATATTTGCTTCAAAACAAAGGCCATTTATGAGTCATTGTCTCAAGAGTGTAAAATCCAGTCTATTTATGCTGATATGAAGTTATTATACCCCCTCATATACTGTTTGGTTCATTTATAAACTTATCATTGACCAATATTCAGAAATTTCAGTGATGACTGTAGCTGTAATAATGGTCATTATATCGACCCTGGCATAGTTTGTGGTTGAGCACAAATGTCACCTGTTTCTCATGAGAAAAGAGAAAGGCCCTCTGTTCATCTGGGAAACAGCAAGGTGGAAATTTTTCCACCCTTACGTAGTTTCATATTAGGTTTAGAAATAAACTTTATGCTGTTCTGTGTTTGAAAATTATTTAAGACAGGAAGACAAGTCCCTGAAGTTATTCCAAAATGTTGTACTGTTTGCATCTTGCATCAGTCTAGATATGAGGCAACACTTTTTCCTAGTCACAGCTAAACCACCATGGGAAGAAAAATCCTAAACTTCAAGATCAAGATTATGACTTCCTGATAGCATCAGCTTCTGGGAGCTGACGCCTGAGAATTTAGTCAGTCCGACGAATGAATAAAGGATCACATCTCTATTCCAGGGAAGGTGATGTGGACAATGAATGAATTAATCATTAAAGTACAAAGATTTCACATTAGAAGAATTGAAAACAAATACAATTGTACAGTTGCAACTTTTGTGTCACTGTGAATAATTTGAATTTGAACCTATTAAAACATAATGTGTAAGGATGTGAAAAGCCTATATGGAAAAACACTGAAGAAAACTTTCTGATTCTTTTGTAATACTGAGTATCAGGCATGGAGACATTATGTTGAAAATGTTGATAACAGGTTGTTACAGTGCCACATGTCAGTAAAAAGAACCATCAAGATGAAAAAATCAACCTGAAGTTTGATATTCTTGTACAGCAAATCTCAACAGTGTAAATGAAAAACTCTTCTAGAGGGTTTGTTGAGCAGTACCTGGCTGGAGACTGCAGACGGGGCTGCGTTTAATGTCAAAGTTAAATTCCACCCAGATTAGTGTTGATAGGTCGAATTTGGGCGGAAATTGGGGTTAAACATCGATTGTGATTGGATGCTACACAATGTTGGACTTTCACAATCGAATAGAAAATAAATCTAGAATCTAGCAATGTTATAGGCTGTGTGCTGCCAACGAGTAGGTTCCAAGACATCATAATTCTGTACAATAAGGTTAAATAATAAAAAGCGCTTTCTGCATTATCACGTCAAGTCATTTCTGCTAGAACAGCCATCGCAAGTATGGTGTTATATTCAGATTTGCCTACAGGGTATATTTTCTACAATCTTCAAAAATGAAATAAGTTTGAATAAATGTGCAGAATGTATTGCTGGGTATTCCTTACGTGTAAGTAAGTAATACGTTTGTATTCAACTGTGCCTTTGGTCAAGGCTGTCAAACCTCGGATGGACAATCAAAAAAGAAAAAGAAAACAAGTGGGCTGTCTGAGTGGGCGGGGTCAAACGTTTAAGTCAGCACACGCTCAGAACGACCCGGATGTAAAGTCTGCAGCTGGAAATACTTAGACATTAAATTAGCTCCACCTGCAGGACATCACGAGAAGTAGTCAGTGTGGTTGTTGTAGTTGCCGGTGTCCGCCAGGTGGGGGCGGTGTACAACAAGCAGAGCAGCTGGTTCGTGAAGGGTGTTCGTGTAGTAAGAAGAC
>CM022481.1:13720650-13745732 GCA_011952105.1 Coreoperca whiteheadi | reverse complement strand
AAATACTGAAAACTTTATTAAATTAGTTCATCAGTTTACCTCCCTAAACAGTAAGTATGCTTACTGTAGTTCTGGCCTTAGGATGGCAGGGTGTTTAAAGCACTGTCCAGCAAAAGACACTCCGTATGCTCTAGTAATTATACACTTCACATACCAGGTGTTCTGGTAGGAGGTAGCTCTGTGGAGGTGTAGGCCTGAACCCTGGGGGCCAGGCCGTGGAGGTGCTCCTGGACCAGCTGGATGGCTGCAGTCATCTCTTCACTGCTGGCCAAGCGAGTACGAGGTGCCACAGGAACAGTCTGCCTCTGTGGTACTGAGAGAAGAGGGGGGTCAATGTAAGAAAGTGATGACAACAACTGAGATGTTCATGGTAACACGTTAAACATACTTGTGGGGTAGGCTGTAGTTTTGGTGATTGAGTCCTGAGCCTCAGAGATGGCCTTCAGTATCAGATTCCTGTTGGCTTGCTTGCCTGGAGGGAGAGTAGGTCTGAAACAGTCCACAGTAATGTGAAAGCCCAGCAAAGAATGTCAGTTGTCTGATAGTTTAAGATTAAAGGCAGGTGAAAGAGGACATCAGTGCCAGATTGTCTTTTGTTGTTGCTTTTTAGCGACAGTGAAAGGTATTACACGATAACTACTCACATTACCTAGGCCAAATCACATTTGCTACATAATCTGTAACAGTGAATTACAATCCTGGTTTGCCCTCTAATTCGACACTGTATACCATATAATGTTCCAAAATATCATGGGAGGTGTTGACACTGACTTGCGTTCTGGTTTGGAGGGCAGGGATACTCTACTGGACAGGCCTCTGCCTCCATAGCCTGTATCCTCCTCTTCCACTTCATCGCTGTCCTCGTCTGCCGCTCGGTTCACTCGCACCACCGAACTCGCTACTGGCGCCTTACGCTTCCGTGACAACTCCTCCTGCTGAACAAAGACAACATAACATTATTATTATGAATGCTTACCGACACCTGTCTGATGCTTTGTCCACAGAGATAGAGCATCATAAGCAAAATATAATTTGTGTAGTCCTATGACTGAAGCAAGTCCTACATTGTCCTTCTTTGAAAAGATGACCAACCATGCTCTAATGGAATTGTGGTACCTTGCTGGATCCGGTTCTGGAGGTTCTGCTGCTTCTGCTGTCCTGCTGCCTGGTGTGAGAGGATCTTTCTGTGGGTCGACACGTGTCCACAGAGCTCACTGATGTAAACTTGCTCTGACCCGGTCTGTAAATTTCAGCTGTAGGTCTACTAGCTGTGCGGCGGGTTCGACCATGGTTGGTTTCTACAGGGTCCTCAGCGATGAGGTCATCATCCATCTCTGGTTTAATGTCAATGACAGCCTCCAAGGGGAGCGGCTCCATGAGGGGCTTAACAGTGGAGGTAAGTCGAGAGGAGCTCTTCTCCAAAGTGCCTCTCCTGATAACAAACACAGGTTTACAAGTGTTGTTATATTTGCAGCATCAGGCATATGTGCTGTTTAAGACAATGATATTTTAATAGTGAATGTCAGCACATTTTGCATTAGGCACCTGCTTTCATGAGCGGAACTGGACACGCATGCTTCAGTCCTATCAGAGTGTGAGATGGACACGGTCAGCACCTTCGACTCCTCTGTTTTGCAGTCTTCACTTACAGATGATCGGCTGTTCCCAGCCACAGTACCGCTGTCAGACTGCAGCTGATGTCTAAGGGATGCCGGCTCTGTAGAAAAGTGGAGAAAGAGCTTGTCTGGGACACTAAAACTACAGGTCACGTGCATTCAGCGTGTATAAAACAGTTATCACTTCGGCTGGTTAAAAAGTGTGGAAAATCTCGAATCCA
Organism: Coreoperca whiteheadi; assembly: GCA_011952105.1. Taxonomy (NCBI): domain Eukaryota; kingdom Metazoa; phylum Chordata; class Actinopteri; order Centrarchiformes; family Sinipercidae; genus Coreoperca; species Coreoperca whiteheadi. The sequence goes on along the minus strand of CM022481.1, from coordinate 13,743,895 downwards.
TTCAACATTGACTTACCGACTGCGACAGATCTTAACTTCTCAAGGACACCCTGTAGCCTAAAATCAATCAACAAACCCATGTTATGGCAAGAACAGAGTAGAGGTGAGATTAACTTCAAAGTGTTAAGCGTACAAACCACACAAATTTAATTAGATAGGAAATATACACGTCTTTTTTTTATCGTACCAGGCTGTGAATTTAATGGTGTTGTTTCCAAGGAAAAGGGAGAGATCGTCAGCCATCTGTTGGGAGGTTTTCTTGTTTGCTACCATCACCATAATATAGTCAGGAAGCTCTTCATCTAAAGAGAGGGAACACATACAGCATGTAACGCTAGTGTTTGATTGAGTACCGAGCAGCTGTCGAGCCTGACTACAATATCTGCATGCTCTTCACTCACCAATATATGCGCCGAGCTCTTGAAGCTTGCCCTTGATGGCAGCCTAAAACAGACCAAAAGTACAGTAACGTTATAGGTTATATTATCTAACGTTAGCTAAACAAATTATGGACAGCATCCTGGCTGCACTGATATCACTGAATATAGAGTTACCTATCACCCGACGACATAGCATTACGTATCGTTACTACAGAAGTTACCAGATTGTGACAAGACAATCTGTAACCCTTCGCCATTCTTCGGCCTTGTAAATAAAAACCTGGTTACCATTCTGCCCGACTCACTAATTACGCTAGCAAGCTAATGTTAGCTAGCGACGTCTATGCTACACTAACCCTAACCAGGCTTTTACGTTAGATCCGGAGCAAATCATTCATATTCAGCCCATAATGTTACTCACTCTTATTTTCTTGCTGATCTCTGTCCCGATCTCCATGTTTTTCGTTGTATTCTTGTAAAAACGTATAAAAGCAGCGACTGATTTTCCAGCTTCACGGCTAACCAGCAGGGACAAATATGACGTTAAGTCACGTGGCCAACGAGTGTAGCCGAACAGGGACAAAACTATCTACGGTTTACACGATTTATTTTTTCTTTCAGCGGTTTAAAGTGTTTTGCCTATTGTCTCAACCTTTAAATTGTGAATAAATTCACATTTTAAATATTAAAATATCGCAAGAGGAAGTATTTAGTATTAAGGTCCTGCACACTGTCCGCATTGCAGTAAGTTGGTTAAAATGCAAACGTTTCTGTCAAACTTTCAAACAACAATCAATCCAAAAAAAAAAACAATATTTGAAGATCCAGAGAAAAACATAAAAAAAATTACACTGTCCTAATGAGGAAATCGAATGTGATAATTCCGGTAAAAGAAAGATATCTAACTCAGACGTAATAATATCTGTTTAATAGTTGTAGTACTGTGCATTGATAATAAATTGAATCTGAATCTTTTGAGAATCGGGAGACCATGTTTCTCCATGAACAGAAACAGAAACTTTCTGATTTTTATTATTATTTGTATTTCTTCATGATCGGATACAGAATGCTGTATCCACAAGATGACGCTAGAGACCATTAAGAACAGCCACTGTGACCCCCCCCCACACACACAAGGAAACCGCATATTCCAGTAATAGAAGACTCCAGTTAACAATGAGCGAAACTGATTCAGAAACCTAGAACAGGACTCAGTGACAAACCATTCAATTAGTTAATTCAACCATAGTTTAACTGATTGTTAATCAAAATACAGATCTATCTGATTATGGTTTCTATATTAGTCTCAATTATGTTAAACTGACATAATCATAAGTTGCACCTCATCTTGGACAATCTCTTCAGTTTTTAATGGTCCACATAAAAGGCACTCAGGGGGTGCAGGTGAAACAAATTGGTGTTAGAAGTTATAGTGAAGAAAAGAAAAAGTGTATGAAGCAGCCCAGCTTGTGCCTAGCTAAAACACTAATTTAATTTAAAATAACTTCAAATGCTGTATTTTTGTTATTTTTTATGTTTATGTGTATTTGACTTTCGAATGTTCATAGCTGTTATATTTTCCCTCAGATATTATTTCCTGTTTTGCAGCCTCTCAATACCAACCAACAATGACGGGAAGGAGCTTGTTCACCGTCTAGACAAGCGTCACGCACACTCTCAGCCATGGCCGTCTGCTCCGTTTCTCTCTTTGCTTTGTTCACACCATCAATGCAGATACACAAACTGTTTAATTTTTTAGAAACATCAGCTTTCTCTTTTTCACAAATGTTATACTTCATGTTGTGCCTCAGTTATATAAGAACCTCCACTGATCTGTCTTTAACGTCCCCTCCAGACACGTTTTAAAGTATGTAAGAATACTCTGCTATGATTCATATTTTGTTGGTTAGCCCACATAAAAAGTTTTTTTTTTAATTATGGCAAAGGGGCTCAAAGCACATCTACTCTTACTTACTTTCTTAGTGGTTGTGAAACATACAATGACATCTGCTATGATGTTACAGTGTGTTCACATTGTTACTACGTCATGTTAGTAGAGAGATGAAGGAAGCTCCAGGGTCCGGTTTACATCCAAAAGCTGCACACTCTACCATCTACCATGCTTGCTGTCAAAACCTTCACTACGCTAACTCAGTGCAAACCCTCTCTCTGTACTGACAAGTCCACTCTGAGCTGGAGGTTTCAGGTTTCTTTGCTGATGGCATTGAAATTGGCATTCTAATTTGTGACATCCCTGGAGTACGTTTTAATCTCAGATTTTAGGAAAGTGTACAGACATCACCCCCTTCTGTAGAGGAATGTGAAGACACCTCTCTAGTGACAAACCTTGCACAGATTAAAGTCAGTAAAGTCTGACATTTTAAGGGACATAAGCATAAGAAAAAAACGTTTTTGGGTGGAGTGGTAACTACTTTAACATTACTTTTGTAGATATAGAAAACGCCATTGTTATTTTTACCACTAATATTTTCACTATTGTCATACCTTTTCTACCAAAAAGGCTTTATTCATATTTATGTGGTGATACGCATTTGTGTTTCATCTAAGTGAGCTGCTGGGAAGCTATGTACATATACTGGAGCCCAATTGTCACTTCAGTAAGGAGTGAGCTCAATGGGAATAAAAGAGAACCTTGAATGGCCTCAATAGAAACCCTGGAATGGCAGAAAAAAATTCAACTCATTGCAGAAAGGTGTTCATGGCTCCATTGCTTAATTGGATCATGGGAGAGGCAGGGCCTCCAAAGTGACCCCTGTAACGACAGTATTGCAACAACATCCATCAGCAGAGCCAAAACAGCTCTTGTACTGTACCATTACACACAGGCAGTGCTGCATGTTCTGAGGCATGGTGGTGGTGTATATTTCTCATTCATTGTGTAGGCTCTCTTGCACAACGTTGCCTTGTGACTTTGGTACAGTGCAAACCAGGTGCATACTGTGTATATATACAGTAGATCATTATATGGCCACAAATATAACTGTGTATGTTATCATCACATCACATTACTTTAAGGTAAGGTAACCTTTTCCTAGTGAAAAATATCTAGGCGCAGTGACTCCTGGCAGCTTTCCAGTGTTATACTTGTCATCACCGTGAGGTTGCCATATTTGCTACTGTCGTGCCTGTAGAGACTTCTACTTTACAGCTTGTCTACACAGGAGGCGTTTCAGCTACGTTTTTCAGTTGTCAGTCTGTCTCACGTGTGTGATACACTTCTATTTTAATAAATTTAGCTGTCTGCACAGGCTGTGAAACGGCTCACTATTCACTTACACTTTGCATGTGTAACTGCAACAAAAATTCAACAAGTTTGCAACTCCTAAAGCATTTTTCACCGTGACTTCAAATTTACTGATACACACATGTGACTATTTTCTACAACTACAGAGTCCGCTGTCACAGGTGCTCAGTTGTTTTGCTTCAATAATACCTTGATACCTGTATTGTGTGTATCGGTGCTGTGTTGTCTGTGTAACAACAGTATACTTTTATTCAACATAGTTTGGCAATAAAGTTGAATGATTATCTGTTAAAGCAATGACATTTGGCGGACCTACTGTACATATAACAACAAAAGCAAGACAGGAGGATCCTGTAACACTTCACAACCTACAGTAAACATAATATTAATGGCCTGATATATGACCTTTTCTTATTTTGAGTGACAGCACTCCTGGCAGCACATTATTATCTAAAAGTGTTTTAGAGATATAAGGGTGATCTCTCTGTAAATTTGTTTGAGGTTCGATGTTCCAGGTGACATGTACTGCATTTGCATGGAAACTCTGCCAACATACCAGTAGTACAACATGAGAAAAGAGAGCAGTATGAAAAACACTTCTGAGAATTTTTTTGTTAATTCTAACTGCATTCATTCACCATCTGTACTGTTTGTATGTGACCGCAAATCTGCTAACCTGTGGCTGGCATCAGTCTCCCCCGACACCTACACAGAGGATTGTGGTAATTTTACTTCCCTTTTCTTTGAAATGCTGTCATAAACTAAGAGAGTTCAGTTGTGAATCAGCTGATAAACTTCCGCGAATTCTTCAACCGCATGTGGTGTGATGACGATAGTTCTACCACCGAGTCCCCTGACCCAGCAACACAGTGAAATGCTGCTTTCTGCTCCCCGTGCAACCTGTTCAGCATTAAGGAAACTAATACTCTTTTAGTATCACATTACAGTTTGGATAAGTCAAGATCCTGCCTTGAGGCTGGAAGGGGTAAAAGAAAGGATGGAAAGGTAGAAGATTACAGAAAAAAGGCTTTAACAAAGTCATGCACAGGAAGATAATTCATTGCACCTGCTCTGACAATGCCCAGAAACTTAATCTGGGCTTTCCTGGACAAGATGACACCTATATGAATGAAGCTCTTGCAGCTGCGTGTCGGCACACAATCACACTCTTGTATTGCACACACACACACAGAAGGCAAGACTTGCCTGCATACAGAGTAGCAGCTCAGATTTTGTGCAACACTTAGATTGTGAGACAGAGGTGATGTCATAAAAACTCCAGTGGAACTATTGGTTTGCTGCAAAGATGAAAACATATAATCAATTGGAAGTGCAATCAAAGCCTGTTTGCATCAGCCAAGTGTGCAAGTATATCTATTTTCACTTGAACTGTCTTTTTTTGTGTGCAGTAAGTCAGGAAATCCCAAAAGGTTGACTGAGGACAAGATTTGACTACACCCAGATGCTAAAGGGTTAACCCAGTTTGATTCACAACATTTGAGTGGTGAAGCTTTCACTCATTAGTCTGGCAAGGAAGTGAAAGCCCACGAAGATTTACAGCTGGTCTGATCACTGTTGCCAGACCTGCTGGAGGTTCAGTGGAGGGACTTGGTGGGTCACTGCACGTTCTCCAGCACCGAGTCTGGATGAGTCAGGGTTACACAGCTGGAAACATTTTCAAATATCAATCTTTGTGTTGTGTGGGAGTGCAGGTCAAGGTTTGATTTTGTATTTAACAGCATATTTAGAGAATTTTACAACCTGGAAAGTTACTTTAAGGAACTTTGTGAACTCTGGACTGCAGTCTGTAACATGTGAATTTTGTAATATGTGAAATGTATTATTAATTGGCCCCCAGGAGAGCAGCATCATCTGTGAGGACTGAATGTTTTGTTTCTTTCTGTATGAACCTTCTTCCTATTTTTTATTTTTTACAGCACCAACCACCCACACAGACTGGGTATATTTTGGTAGCTTCTTCATGAGATATGAGCTGGTTGTTTAGAACAAATCCACATAGTCTATTCTTTAGCATCATTCTAATTAGTGCAGAGAATAAGGGGATTTTCTGGGAGTTGTTGAGAAGCTTGATACCACTCTCATCTCTGTCCAATATGAAGCTACAACCAGCAACCAGTTAGCTTATCTTAGCTTACAGTAAAAACTGGAAGCAGCTAGCCTGACTCTGTCCAAAGGTAACAAAATCTCTAAAGCCAGAACTTCTAAATCTCATGAATTGCAATGTTATATCCCCCATGAATAAAAACTAGTGTACAAGCGACACATTGTGGTTTTACCGGCGGTTATGTGGATTTTTTTACGTTTGGACAGATGTTTGGACATATTTATATTAAAAGTCCATCTGACTGAAGGCTATTAGAAAAGATAATTTACCATGCAACAGCCCTTACAGTGTAACTGCATAGACTTAATTGTACAGAAAGTAAACATCATGGTCGCCACTGACAAATATTTTAATTTAGTGGTTACAGATACAGCACACATCAAGTCTTGTAAAAAGGAAAACATCAGGTGCATCTGTTATGTTTATGTGGAAAAACATGGTGTGAAAATTCTGTTAATTTTGAGTACACGTGTTAATGAGACCTTACAGGAAACCCGACACTGACAATACCACATTTTTACATATCATCCACATGTTGTACAGTCAGTTGTTTTTCTTCTACTGGCTGCTCCTGCAAGCTGAAAAGGCATACAGTTAGGCCATTATTTACCATGAATCTTTTGATAGTAAATAGTTTCAAAAGTGTCACCTTGGTTGATGACAGCATGACTATCATTGCAGTAGGTCAAGATGATCTAAACATAGCCAAAGTACAAGATCCTTTATGACCTATATGTGTGGAAAATGGAGAAGGAGGGTTAAAGCAGAACATGTGGTTTTTATTGCTTCTCTAAAAATATAAAACAGTTGTTCAAAACTTGGTGCTTTTGGGTCTCCGCATTGTGCCAATGCACTTCTCTCAGTTACATTTATATTTACGTTTAGTCATTTAGCAGACGCTTTTATCCAAAGCGACTTACATATGAGGAAGACAATGGAAGCAATATAACAACACAAGGTAACAAAAAGCATAAGTGCATCAAAAAATGAGTCTGATTAAAGCCCAGCACAGTATACAAAGCTAAGGATAGGAAGGGTTTTTTTTTTTGTTTTTTTTTATTGAGCAGAGGTAGAAAGGAAGAAGAGTTAGTGATTGACAGTTAGGTGTTGACGGAAGAGATGCGTTTTCAAGTGCTTTTAAAAGGTGGCTACAGAATCTGCTGATCTTGTATGTTGTTGCTTGATGCTTGATTTAATTTGTATTTTTAAAGAAGTTTGTGACCTTTTTTGATTGATTTGACCTTGTCATCATATGTCTGTGGACAAGTACATACATTGCAAAAGTATCAGATAGTTAAATACATTTTGTGCAAAAGACCCAGGCTGATTGCCTCTGATATGTTAAAACATTAAAAGTACTGACTTTCCACATGTTTTTTTCTGTGGGACATGCTTTGACCTGGGTCTGACTTTGAACCTGACTTGTGCACAGTTACTTGTTACTAGTGCACTTGGTGAGGATATGTTGCTCTGAATCACTGGCAATGACAGGTTTAATTTGCAGCTACTCAAGACACTATTCAGCTGAAGCCTGTTAAAAACCTTCACATCTTGGCATGCCTCGCAGAGTCGTGTAACAAACTCCACTGATTGTATTTGCAGCTGGTTGGCTTCAACAAGTGCATTTTCCCATTTGAATAGACAACATATGTGGAGTCTCTTTGTTTTCAAAGAGGTTCGACCCCTGATTTTTCTCTATACTGTAGCTTTCAATAACAATTGTACTTGTCTGAGGGTCTGATGTTTGGTCCCGGGGTTTGTAATATTTTATAAATGTATTTACACAAAATAAGCGGCTGAAATAACACTTGAAATATATTCCAATAACACCATGATCTAGTGTAGCTGTTTTTTCTTCATTGAACATTAAGCCAAAGGTTTTCTTTGACCTTCTTGAACAAAGCCCACCCCCCCTTCCCACACACACACATTATAAAGCACATCACGTTCAAGCTATTTTAACTAATAATCTTCTTATAAAGACAGAATAAGGGAGATAATACGTGCCATTGTTAAAATGAATCTTGGTGAAGGGAGTGACTGATTATATGGTGGAGCAAGCTGTGCGGCTGTTTGGCTTTAATTAAAGTATTAGCAGGATGCCGAGCCGTGTTTTTCATCAGAGGACCAAAGGAGGGAGAAGTTTCACAATGAGATACCCTGCAGAGCTAGTTTATCACTACTGTTGATAAGACTAATCTCCTCCATGAATGTTGAGATATGATATTCAATGAAAATCTTGTTGCATTTGAATATATTAGCGGACATTATTAAGCTGCAAGATAGATCTTTATTTTTCAGTTCATGGTTAAGGGTACGGGGTCAGATTATTCTTGCCTGTTCATTTACTGGCTGTCATCAAAGTTCAACATGACCCTTGTTTTTGGTTTAGCAAAAGATTCACTGTTATTGTTACACTATTGTTACAGTTTTTTAATCGATGGGTTCAGCAACTTCTGACAGATTTATTATGTCCTATAATTTATGTTTCATTTGCAGCTGATCTTGATAATCCTGACCTGAAACACACTGAATACTAAATCACATGGAAATGCACTTAAACCCACATGAAGGGCTTTTCTCTGCAACAGGAAATATTCATTTAGACAGGTCGTAGGTGTGAAACTTTTCACTGTGAGTGACTCACTGTGAAGACACAGAGAGATTTCTATAAACTTCCAAAGAAGTACTGTGTAAGAAGCAGACATTGCTGGTTCTTTTAAGTATGAAAACCTGCACAGTCCTGTCTGACCAACTTTTCTACATGTTTTAATTCTTAAGCTTAAGCTCTACATGCCAAAATATTACAGCCTATTATGTATTGGCCTAATATGCTTTAACAACGTGATTTACTATAGACTGATGTAATCCATTCATCCATAAAGCCTAATGAACCATTCTGCTCTCCAGAAATAATCATGGATGTATTTCAGAATGCTGCAATCATGTATTCAGCTGAGTTGAAGCAGCCAGCAAACAACAATTAATTATTTTGTGGAATCAGCAGATGACCTGTTGATTTACGCGTTAAACTGATAATTCTACTGTTAGTTCTACTTGGCAACTTCAACAAGTGCGTCACACATTAACATGAAGTCAAACAGCTTAGTCACTGTGAACATTTTAAGAAGGAAAGGGTAAGAGTGATCTGTAAAGCTGACTAATAATTACATTAAAAAATGACAAAATGCATGTGTCTCATAGGGGTGGGCAGATCAGTACCTGAATTATCAACATTACCAATGCTAAGTCTTGTTTTGAGTATCGACCCTAGCTTCAATAGCATTGTTGCCAAAAACAATTGGATCCGTCTCACGTCCAATCACGTTCTGGGCACCTTAACTCACTTCTTAATGCATGCACTCTCTTGTGTGTCTTGTGTTTTAACATGCATGTGATCAAGTGATTAAAAGAGAATGTAAAAAGAAAAGCCTAATGTTTGGCAAATCACTCAGTGGTAATAAATGTATTCGGAAGTTGCCAATAAATTATGCATTCTCCTCATAAATCGTGACACATTTCTCTCCCCTACTGTACATTCACCACTCGTAATAATAAAATACATTTAACATATGGGCCACAAGTGGGCACATGACCATGAAGGAAAAACCCACATGATGCAGTTAAACCAATATTTTCTTACCTTCTGGTCCAACTGGGAGAAGCATTTGATGAGCTATGTGCTTTCAATATTCATAGCTAATAGAGCCTTACAGTAGTGGTTTATTGATCGTCTCCTGTCAGGCCTTCACATAAGCCTGTGGCCATTACACACAGGCTGATGTGTACCGAAGGATGCTCAATGGCTGGTTGTCAATAATACAAACATTGGTTCTACACTCTGTTGGAGAAATGGTTGTGATGCCAAAATTCATTTCAATGATTACTTAAAAGCAATTAGGAATGGTCTGGACTTTTCACGGTCTAATGCCTGGCAGATGGATTTAAGCTGATCTGGAATCCCACAGATGTCGTGGACTGTCCAAACAACAAATTTGTTTAAATGGTAATTGTGCCGTCATGGCCTGCAGGTTTGAACTATGACCTTGTCCTCTCAACTCATCTCTCAGCACCATCATTTACACATCTCCACACCTGCACCACCACAAACCTCCTGCCGTGCCTCCCTGTTGGTGAAGGTAGGAGAAGGATTAAGGTGATGTTCTTTATAATGATTTTAAATTAGATTTTATGTTCTGTTTTGAAAAACGTACAATTAAAACCATTTCCACTTCATTTAGAGCATTCCTGTTACATTATATCCTCACAGTATGATAATCTCCAAAGGCAACTGGTTAAAGGAGCAAATTAAACACCATAGGGTAAAACAATACAAAAAAACTTTAAATATAATTTCCCAGTCTCTCATTTAAGCCTGTCTTTCAGCACTTTCCTTGCCCTTGTACCCCCAAAGGCCTGAGGCTATAATTATCTACCTAGTGCGCTGTGAATGGGGAGCAGCCTTAGGTTTCCAGATTAATTACCTTTGCGTGAACTTCACTGCTGGTGTTACTGCATGAATAAAGCTGTCGGACACACTACACCTGACGGCTGGTAGAAGGGAGGCTAACACAGAGGAGCTGGACTTATCTCAGAGGGTTAGACAAGCCTTGGGAGATTATAGGTGCTAAATGATGAGGTACAGAGTCTGATGACATAGAAGATTTTCTTTTTCCACATGATATATTGTCACATAGAAAAAAATAGGGATAGCTGATTTAATAACGATAAATTTGAAGTTGACTTCCTGATGACCTTCATGCTTTTAACAGGTTTAAATAGTGAGTAATTATTTTATTAACTGATCATTATGAACAGCAGAAATGAAGGTTTCACAGGAACGTGATATTTCTTTTTATGCAGCCAAATAAATGGACACAACATCAAATCTGTCAGGTCGCTAAATAATTTCTAATCAGAGAATAACTCTTTGTTCTGGATCACTTCTATTTTTAATGACATATTCTAAAAATAATTCATTAGCTTGGCAGTATGTCATCCTCAAACTGACAGTACACATTACCCTTTCCAAATGCAACTTTTGAGCTCTTGCTTGATATTCTCTGATATTTTATCTAATCTTGTTATATAGGGTTAAGTCTAACTCATATCTTATGTGTAGGGCCATGAAGTCTGTCCCTTTAGTCCTTCATCCTGGTCCATGCTCTGAAAGAACCCCCCCTTCCCGGAAAGTCCCAGGAATCTTCCTTAGCTTAATCAATTTTAAGCACTTCAGTGGGGGATTCCTTCATTAGCTTGTCACAAGTAGTCCTAACATAAATCAGGGCCAAATACCTGCTCCAGCTGAACAAGGATAACAAGACCATTAAAATCCCATTATTATATTAAAGTAATAATATTGATATTTTGAAATAAGGCGATATTATTTGCTGGTTTTGGTGTCTGCGAGCCGTCCAAAAAAAGGAATAGGAGAAATTTAAATATAAAACATTTTAAATCTTTGTCTTTTTGAGGTTTGAGTGTCAAGAGTGTTCACATACTACGTGATGCTGCTGTTCAAAGTGTCCGATTAGTAAACTAAGCTATTGTTGCTGCCCATTTTTGTCACTGATACACTGATAGGAACTACGGGTAGTGCTTTTTAATTGAAATTCAAACTCCCATTCGAAAGTGGAAAAAAAAGTAATGTCCAATCTGTAATAATTCTATATGTTTCAATTCAAAGCTCAACAATGGATTCTTTCTGGTTCAAACTCTTCTGTTCAGTTATCAGGAGCTGCCTATTTTGCTTTCACAGTCTTTCAGTTAGCTGATCGACCTAATCCGTCAAGCAGCATCTAAAATTTCTTATTTTTCAATAATTCAGTTTCTGTCATATTGGACCCTTTTGCTGCTGCTCAGTTTTGTCAGGCTGACAGTTTTGTCTAGCTGGCTACAAGAACCCAGATTTTACATTTGTGAGACTCATTATGTGACAAAAAGATGCCAAACTATCCCTTTAAAGTGGCTATGATTGATATTTTTACAATTACAATGTTTCAAATGACAACGTGAAAACAGTGTAATGTGTGAGACGTCGCCCATAGAGATGAACCTACAGAGAATTATCACCCGAAGCCACAGCTCCCCTCAGTTTTACAAAGCTTTATAGCGAGTTTCACCTCATTGGTTAGGTGTCCGTCCCACAACTTTACTGTTTTGGTTAACTCTAACCAATCTCATGCGTCGTTTTGGGCCACAGCAGGCAGTTGTTTTCTGTGAAAAAGCTCTAAAAACCCTACACTGCTCAGCACCAAACAGCAGACATATTTAGTTAGAGACTAGATGGTGAATATAATGGAGCATTTGAAAGCTAAAGAGCCAGTTATTTCCCTCAGGAGTTGGCAGACACCAAAAACAGAGCTAAAAGAGTGTGAATATTGGACTTACGTTTACCATGTAGCCAGAAACATAACATGATGTTTCTATGTAATTGCTGATGAGTAAATAAGCTCCTGTTTGCTAACAAGTTCACCATATCAACCTAAAAGGTGATGATATGTCAATGTTGTGTTCACAACTTGTTTCCACTGCCCCCATGTGGCCAAAGAACCCCACTTAAAGCAGGTTTTAGTTATAATGTCATGATTTAGAAAATTATGCTTTTTTCATTTGTCACAATTGCTGAGTTTTTGTGTGCATGTACTTATGACTCTTTTTGAATGTGTAGAGTATCTGTCTGTGTGTGGTTGTGTGTGGCTATTATCCTGTGTGTCTCTGATATGAGTTAAAATTTCAGCTTGAATGCAGAGTGAGAGCGCCCCGGCCTGTTCTCTGGGGAATCTAACAACCATCAGGGGCCATTGCTCTGTCTAATGCTGTGACCCATTAGCAGGTAATTATAGACCACATATTCTGCAGCTGTATGAAACATGCCTGTGCATGTAGACAGAAACATACATGTACAAGTGCATTTATCATACTGGCCATGAATAATGTCATTGGACTATAGATGTTCCATTTGTTGCCTGTGTACATTCTGATACACAAATATCCAAAAATGCACTGTATGTGTCAAAAACATGTACACAAACATTATTTGTGGACATGTCTCTTGCTTAAATGAGATACAGTGTGGTGCACATGTAATTTGCAGTCTTTGATAAGAAAGGTAAGAGAAGGTTTGTTTGATATTGCCTTCAAGTTGCAAATTCAGTTCTAATCATGTTTGGCTTTGTCTGCCAAGACAGCCTGGGATTACTCACTACACCACATGACCATCTTTTGTGGGCTGTGCTGGTTTTCTTTGCCTGTGTCTTCAACCTATCTTAAAAATGGCATCGCCTGTCAAGGAAGAATGAATTTAAGACAGCATACAATGGGCAGCCTGGCCGTGATCAGTTCCATTTGTTCAATTTAAGATAAGAACTTTATCAGCCATATTGTCTCTGAATTTATAGTAAAAATTTGCAATGAAGTGGCTTAGATGCTTGGACCTACACAGCAATCATACCTGCAGTTTTTGAAAAAACAACTATGTGAAAACAGGGTGAGAGTTATGACAAAACTGAGTCAGAGGAGTCATAGGAAGTCATCACCTCAATCTGGACCCAGTCTGGGAACAACAGAATCAGAGAATTCATTGTATGTCTTCTTCCTATGGAGGAAATAACTGTCAGTAGTTATTCACTGTATTCTAACCTCATCTTTCAGCACCGTGCCACAGGGCAATAACAAACGAGGATAGGATGACTAACAATGGCACCGAAAGCAGATTCACATCTGCACCGTTTCCTACCTGAACATTAGTGGAAGAATAAAAGACAGCATTGTGATGAACTGATGACACAGTGCATGCTGGGATTGGCACCAACACCCTCTGTGACCTTTGAACAGGATATGTAGGCATGAAAAATGGATGGATGGGAACTGAACTAAAAATTCAAACTGGATAATTATAGTGGAACAGAAAAAAATAAATAAATTATACAACCCACTATTGTACATTGGGTTAGCCTGTATGCTCACGCTGCTGCCACTACCCTTAAACCATTGGATGCCATTTACCACACTGTCATTCAATTAATCATCTATTGTAGTCACCACTGTGAGTTAGATGAAAAGGTCAGATGTTAATCATCACTGAAGATAGCAGGTATTAGCATACCTGTGTTTTCATTCATTAGGCCTTGCTATCTCAGTTGCAGACATATTTAACATCCTTAGTTGACTTCAAAGCTACTGTGACACCATGCCATAGCATAGGTTAGCTTTAAAAGTTCTCTAAAACAACACCTAACCTGGAGAGACTGGTTTCTGTTACAACATTATTACTGCTAACCAGCATGAATTACCATTTTATTAATTCAGTCTGACATTGTGTTCATGTTAGCTGTTTTCTGTTGGGAGTTATTTTATTATATTTTGCCATAAGTGCTCTAAAAAATAATGTTTCATGCATAAATATGTTTATATTAACAATGGTTCAAATTACTTTGTGAAATATGAAAGGGGTCGTTTGTATTTACTTATTTACGAACCCACAGAGAACTATCACCCAACTCTGCACTTCCCCTCAGCGCTACGGAGCGTTTTAGCATCTTTTAGCTAATTGTTGTGGTTCTATGTTCCCACAACTTGACTGTTTTGATTCAGTCTCAGCACTGGTATCAACCCACTGTACTACCTGCCCAGAACCAAACAACAGACATAGTTAACAACTAGCTGGTGAACATAGTGGAGCATTTAGGAGCTAAAGAGGCAGATATATCCCTCGAGAGCTGGTGGAGAATAAAAACAGAGCTAAAAGGTGAAGTGATTGAACACTGGACTGTATCCTATGTTGGGTGGCCATGAAACACAAATCCAAATGAATGCAAATGTTAAGCTGTACCTGCTGGATGTGAAAATAAGCAACTGCTTGCCAGCACATTCAACATATCAACTTTATAAGGAGTGATCAGTAATGTGTTTACAACTTGTTCAACTGCCATGTGTGGCCAAAAATGTATTAAAACTGCTTTAAAGATTTCCACATCAGAGATATTCAATAGCTATCATTTCTGTAAGTTGACTTATAAGATGTATGTATTTTTGTTTTGTTAGTATTTCATTAAGTTTTTACCATTTTAAGGGCATAAACTGCATATTCAAGACAATTTCACTTGTGTCAAAACAAACTGGTCATTACAATTCTTCTATGTGAAACAGAAGGGTGTCTGATTTTTCCCTAGTTTGAAAAAGCTCTCTGACATTTCCTGTATCAATAAACAGTCGATAAGTCAGCAGATCTTTTGTCCCTGTCACTGAATTTAATATGAACTGTTATACTGAGGTTTCCTTTTATCCATCCACAAACTGCGTCACAGGACTGAAAAAAATCTGCTTTGAGCCTGCGGTGTAAATCCACCCTGACAGGACTGCTGAGATAGCTCTGCGTCCACAGCAACGCTCAGAGAACTGCCTGCCTCTCCATCCACACGGCAACAAAGCTCACACAGCGGGACTCGACCAATCAGGATGCTCAAAAGGTGACATGCCCTGGCCAGGTCTTCCTTTGCTCTCTGTCGCTATGGCTGCTACAGTTTTTTGTTTTCCTGAGAGAAAAACCTGGAGATAGAGGGAGAGAAGGGTGACAGAGAGAGGGAGAGAGACAGGGAGAAAAAACAGTCTTTCATTCAAAGAAGTCCAGTAAAGCTTGCATAGGGTAAATAGTTACTATAATACACTCAGATTTTTAATATAAACATATGAGGATGACGTGTCTATAAACGTGTGATTTTTTGTGGGTGGCTCATTTCTATTGAGTATATGCCTTTCTTATTTTGCATTTTGCCCTTGCATATTCTTTTTTTGTATTTGCATGCAAGTGTCTGCCTGTCTGCATTTGTCTAGACATAAGTACCACAAGTAGATATTGTGGGATATGATAATTTGATTCTGTGTAGTCATTATCACATTAGTCTGCTCATGTATTGACATACACATATCATTTGAGTAAAGAGCAAGCTGTTAGAGTTTGCACACTGTCCTACTGACATAGATACATATTAGAAGCAGCAAGAGTTTCCAGAGTTTTTTTTATTTTAGCAACAGGCAATGAAGTAGATCTTGGACAAAGAGCCTAGCGATGACTGACTCTCACATAATAAAAGAAGGCAATAGATTTCCTAAATGTCCTAAGCATTGATGCATTCAGCCTACTATACACTTTAAAACCTACACTTGTGCTCCTTTTAAGTGCCTGGTCTCTGTTTAGATTTGAGACTAATTGTTCACAAAGTAGTTCTCTTCGGTGTGCTGCGGCAGAAAAGGTCTGCGAGCAGAATATCTTTGAAAAGAGACAGCCAGTCACAATGGATTTATTGTGTGTGTATCCTGAGGTGACCTCTATTCTCTCTTGGTGTCTGTATTATTGCTGGAGCCTGTAGGAGTCCATCTGGGTGCTTGGATTTGGTCACTTCGATCCATGCCAAGAACAATACTCTTTCCTCCTGTGGCCTGGCTATTCTGCTGGCATCGCTTCACTTCTTCACTCTCACATTGAGTCATGGCACCACACCCTGACAAATTAAAAGATACTGTCAAAAAAAATCTGCAGCCACGTCAGAGTGATAACTTTTGGTTCTGATAATCAAACTTTTTTTATTCTTTTGTTTGGTTCACCCAGATCCGTGGAGAGAACTGGTGTTAATGAAGCCATTTAGATAGTTGCTCAAATTCTCACCTTTTTCCTGCCAAAACTAACTTGTTGACTCATCGTGATTTGTGAATAGACCAGATCTAACAGAAAGGGAGAGAAATACATTTTCCCGCCACAAAAGAAATATCAACGGCGTCAGAAATGAAAACAGGCAGGAGTGTGACACTGAAATCACAGATCAGATGGTGGATGAGTGCAGGCATCTGCCTTTAAGCTCAGCAGACCAAAGGTTGAAAGACCTGCCTTAACCATAACCTTCACTGAAGTTGTTTTAGTTTTCTTACCAATTACTTATTTTTATTTTAAAAACCAACAACTGGGATGTTCAATTGGCCGATTGCTAAACCCCTCTCCTGAACAGAGAATCTCCAGCTTAGCAATTGTAACTAGGCACCGCAGGCCTGTCAAGCTTTGGATTTTTCAAAATGGTGAAGTGCGTGGGGCTGTGGTAAGAGTGATATTACACATTTTAAAAGTTTGGTGGATTTATTAGCCTTCCAAAACAAGACACAAGAGCCATAGTGTAAGGAATGGATTTAAAGGTGTTTATTTATTGTAACATAAGCTGCAAACGTCCGGCTAACTATATCTACAGTAGTTACAGAGCGTTATTTCCAAGATCACAGAGCAAACCATTAACTATATTAGTTTTTGGGGTTAATGTCAACGTTTAAAAAAAGCCCTGTTCACAACAAGCACATACAATGTGTATTGCATACTATTTATTGGATTTGGGGAATTACACTCCTGCAACCACAGCAACTTTATCTGAGATAGCGTTATGTTCCCAAACTCATCTGTTTGTCCTCATCCTAAAAGCCTGTTCTCTTGTAACATTGTAACATTAAAAGTGAAAACATACTGTTTGAAAACATGTATGTAACATAAAGTGAGCAGCCAAACACTCAGACTTTTTTTCTCATACTTATAGGACTAACTAATCTACACTGCAATACAAGAACAATGCTGTTTCTTTATTTTCATATCTTTTCATCAACTGGTGAAGATGCAACTTACAACTGACTTGGGACATGCAGATTTGCCAGCCTTAGCCTTTTTTTGGCATTTGTAGTTTATTTGATAGTTACAGTAGAGAGACAAAGGAAAGGCAGGGGAGAGAGAGGGGGGATGACATGCAGCAAAGGGCCCAGGCTGGATTCAAACCTGGTAAGGACTCAGCCTTTCTACATGGTGCGCACTCTACCAGGTGAGCTACCGTGGCCCTAAGTAGCTGGCTAGCTACAGCTGATAAAATCTTTCAGAAACAGTTGTCATTTCAGTCGTCAAAATTGATGGTCTGTGGTTAGAAATGAGAAGCTGTCTGAAATTAAGGACCCACTGGCTTGACAGGCATAGGAACAGTAAGGGGGATGGGGCTTAGCATGCGGTCAATTCACGCAGTAACATGATTCGTTCAAGGTGGAGGAAAGCGTAATGGTTTTTTTCTGTAATTTTGCACTGTGTTTATATACATGTTGAAACATACATGGCCAACAGGCTACTTCCCTTTAAAAACACACACAATATTGCATATATCATCATGTTTATTAATGTTGGTTAACATGAAATCCTCTTAAAATTTCTCAGGAGTTCCTCAAACCATGTCACTCCTGAGATAAAAAACAACTCACTTGAAAAGTGTGGTAGAAAAGTGCTGCCCAACTCTGTTAGACATCTCTCCTGCACCGTCCAAGTTCAGACAGCATGGGTGATGTGTGAGACGTAGTGCGTCCAACCATGTCACTTGTCCTCCCGTGAACCACACCAAAGACAAAATCTTTCTAATCAACGTCAAATAGATGTTGCTCAATTGGTATTTTCTGTATAAGTTAAAATAAATTATTAATCATTTTTTTCTTCCTTCAGTCAAGACTCATATGAGCCCTATAAACATAATCTGACAGGGGGGCACCCACTTTTTAAAAATGTTCTTATAGCTAAGTCTAAATTGATGTTCTCTGATTAAATTACTTCTTTTAAAAATACCTTCCGTAGATTAGAATAGAATTCTTGCCCATCTTTGACACATAGAGCTATTGCACATTTGGCAAGTCAAGTGCTCCACTGGACTGTAAATTTAGCTCATGTCCCTCAGCTGGCAAATCATCAGCTGAGACAGACTAACAAAACATCACAGCATAGCGGCTCCCAGTTTTCCCACGACCGTCTGTCCTCGACAGTTGGCCCTGACAGTTAGCAAGACAGGTGCACATCTTTCACTATGCTGTGCATTCAGTGTCGGGGCTACCTCACCATAATGACCTTGACTTGTAATTGAGCAGGGAGGATCCTCTCTGTTTGCATTTAGAAACATTAACATTAACTTGACTTATGTTTACATTGTAAAATTACAGGACTCATTGCAAACCTAGTGTGACACCAGTCTATTTGGACAGAGTCTGCATGTGGAGGCGTTCACTCACTGTCATTGTGTGTTTTGTCTGGATCTTCAGTTTTGCTCTGAGGGATAAATATAACACGTATTATTATTATGATATTACATCTGCTCCTGTATGTACCATAACACAATAGATTAATGACTTTATGTTTCACTTTATGTTCTTATTTGTAGCTGAAACACATTACAGACCAAAAATCAAATCATCAACTGTCATTGACAGCCATTTAAAATGAAAAACAAAATACATGCTTAGCGTGCAGCTATGCCTATGGAAGCTCAGCCACTATGACTTGGAGTTTCTCACTGGAAAATAGAATTGTGTCCTATTTTTTTCTTGTTGCAGTGATGCAACTAGCCCAACCTGAAACAAAAGAGGTTTTTTGAAATTCAAGTGATAGTTGAAGAATTTGATTTGCGGTTTGCAGTGCTTTTCAGCCGCAAATTTCTGCATGTAGGGTTAGAGAACATTGTGTATACACATATTGGAAACAATCCAATTTGGCATCAGCGGATCTACTAGACCAGGGGGCATATATTGTAGCACAAATAGAAAATGTATCATGAGCCAAATGGAGCAAACACCAGAGCCTCTATTGTCCCACCAGAACAAACTTAACAACACAACAAACTCTCAAACACATCTTCACCTTGGCAGCGCACACACTTTTGAAGAGAGCGAAGCTCCTCCACGGGGAAGGAATGAAGCTGCAGCACCATTCCATCCCAAACCCTCTTCCCAGCCTACCCCCCAACTGAAAGTTTTGACCTTGCTGTTCAAATTGCTGACTTTTCGACCTCTGCTGAAGTTTGCCTTGACCCCTGCACAAGTGCACAATGCCCCTGGCTTGGGCCGGATCGCATGCCGCAAATATCTGGAGCGTGGGTTTACTTACGGAGTAAGGCGTGCCAGCACCGTGCACATGAGCAAAGCAGCAGCTGCCATGTAAAGCTACTTGTTATGAGCCTGTGATACTTTCACATACCTAACTATCAGTGAGTGTGGATATGAGAAGTGGCACACTCAGGGGAGTGACATAGATATGGGTGTAACTGATGTGTGAATGTGTCTTGTGTATGTGCAAGTCTGTGTGTTTATGATACACAAACCATCGCTGAGTGTAAGCAATGTGCAGTGCATATAGATGGATGGGATTCTTACTAAGATATGCACTGCATGCGCACAAGGGGCATGTTAGCTCGTGTATCACTATGCTTTTCACTTATAGCTCCTGAAACATTGCTGACACAACTCAAGTTTAGAGGTTGTGTAGCCTTGGCAGATATTGTCGTACGCATGCCACTGTACCAGTAAAAGTGGGAGATGATGAGATTGTGTTATAAGTGTGTGTCTGTACTTGTTGTACAATACACCCTCCTCCACCTGCTCTGGCAAGATAAGGTTGGGGCGGGGTCTTTATAACTAGTTGAAAACGCTGATGGAAATACGATGTCTTAATGAGGTGGGCAGTGCAGGAGGAGAACGACAGTGATACCATTAGCACAGGGTCCTCTCGGCCACTTCAACCCCTAGTCAGAGAGGAAGCCTGTGAGAAAACAATAAGGGATGTTTCCTTGCCACATACACCATTATAATGCGGGCTGTGATAAGAGAGATAACAACCTCCCTGCCATGCTGTGCTATTCTGGGAGGAGTGGGCTCTGGAAAAACAGGATATCCCCCTTTGTTTTAGTTGGTGTTAGTTGTTTTGTGTGCGTGTGTGTGTGGGTGTGTGTGTGTGCGCGGAACACATTTTTTATCTTTTTCATCTGTCTCACCAAAAATATGGTTTTATTTGTATTGGCTTTCTTACTGATAGTGGGCTGTGTCATACAGCCACATTTCTTACGGCACATTTTTTACCCTGTCTTGCATGCAGAGTGGGATGTGGGTCAGAGGGCTATAGGGGTCAAGCATGGGGTTACAGCTGGTGCTCTTGATGTCTACACAGTGATACTGAGAAACTCCTCTTCTGACAATCTTTTAATATTATGGCACCACAGTGTTCCAGAAACTGTTGTAAAACCTCATATATACTTTGACTACTTCTCTACTGTCGACCTTAGTCAACTAACCTCAACAATTTCTTGATCTAAGCCATCAATCTGTCTCTTAGTCCAAACTAGGCTGCTTAAAAAAGTTTTACCTTTAGTTAGCACTACTAGATATGTTATATCGGTCTTTATTAACATGTACCACAGTGTTTTAAAATAGCTGTAATTAAACCTCTTCTTAAAAAGCCCACTCTTGATCTGTGATCCGGGGATTTTAGCCAACTATAGACCTATATATAACCTTCCCTTTATCGCTAAGATCCTTGAATTGCCAATCAGTTATGTGACTTTCTAAATAACAATAGTATATTTGAGGATTTTCAGTCAGGATATAGAGTGCAAAGAGACTAGTGAAGATTACAAATGACCTTGTAGTTGCATCAGACAATGGACTTGTCTCTGTTCTTGTCTTGTTAGATCTTAGTGCTGCATTTGACACCATTGACCATCACATCCTATTTCAAAAACTGGAACATTTAATTGCCATTAAAGGAACTGCACTAAGCTGGTTTAAATCCTATCAGACCAATCTCAGTATTTACAGGTTAATGTTGAATCCTCCAACCACGCCAAAGTTAGTCACGGAGTTCCGCAAGTTTCTGTGCTTGGACCAATTCTATTTACATTATACAGTATATGCTTCCTTTGGGCAATATTATTAGGAAACACTCCATAAAGTGTCATTGTTTTGCAGATGATACCTAGTCATATCTATCGATCAATCCAGATGAATTTAATGAGTTAGCTACACTTCAAGAATGCCTTAAGGACATAAACCTCTGGGATAAACCTCTGAGTTATCTTTGATCAGGATTTATCCTTTAACTCCCACATAAAACAAACTTCAAGAACTGCCTTTTTTCACCTGTAAAATCCAGAATAAAATTTAAAATCTTTCTATTCACTTACAAAGCTCTTAATGGTCAGGCACCATCGTATCTTAAAGAGCTCTTAGTACCTTATTACCCCACTAGAACAGTGCGCTCTCAGAATGCAATGTTACTTGTGGTTCTTAAACCTCAAGTAACCTAGACTGCCGGGGGACTTTCCATTCAATGTGACTTCGGGTCACTTCCCATGATGCACCTCTCTTCCACTCTCCCTCTCTATCTGTTTGCATTCTTATCCCATAAATGCACGGTACTGACTCGACATCTTCTCTCTCCCATAGTTTGTGCTTTCTCGTCCCTCTCTCCTGTCTTACTGTCACTTTCAGCAGGTATTTCTGCCTCCAGAGATTCAGAGTCTTGATCTGTGATTACGGCCACCTGCTGGAGCAGTGCTGCTGTGTCTATGGTGGAGGGGAGGTGGTGTGGCTCGGATCCTGTTCGGTGGGCGCTACCTGGAGCTGCTCAGTTGTCCTTCTGGATCCATCCTCGTCACTTGTGTTTTACAACCTACATTTTGTCATCATAATTGTATATACAATGATTTGCTGTTGTGAATCAATTCTGTACACATAACATCTATTGCATGACTGTCTGTCCTGGGAGAGGGATCTCTCCTCTGTTGCTCTTCCTGAGGTTTCTATCATTTTATTTTTTTCCCTGTTAAAAGGTTTTTTTTGTGGGTAGTTTTTCCTTATTCGAATTGAGGGTCTAAGGTCAGAGGGTGTTGTATGTTATGCAGATTGTAAAGCCCTTTGAGGCAAATTGAGATTTGTGATATTGGGCTAAATAAATAAATTTGGATTAAATTCAATTCAAAGTTAATAATTAAATCTCTATTTATATAGTAAACTGTAAAAAGCCCTTCACTTGTACATTTCAAACAACCTACACTTAAAATGTAGCTGTTAAAATAAATTATCCTTTATTTGTGTTTATTCAAGTCACATGTAATTAAATAGGGTCAAGATTTCAATTAAATCTAATGTTAAATTTTATTTTATAAAACTTTATTATATAGAGTGTTGAAAATATGTTATGGACATTATGGAAGTGTATATCATCTGTGATTGTAGATTTGAAATTATTACTGTAAAAATAGTCATAACTGTATTGCCTCACACAGACTGCAGCATCAAAAATGACTGTAAAGTTGAGTCAATCCCTCTTTGACATGGTCTCAACAAAATTTTAACTTAATGTAGCAGTACTGTGTTTTGTAACCAACATGTTCTTATCTTACAGATAAACAAAGACTTTGAACTGTGCTGTCCAAACTCCAAAGAGGAGAAGTGGTCAACGTAGCAAAAGTGTTTTAATGGAACACTGTCATGTTGTGGGGGTTATGGGGTGTGTTTTGGGGATGTTTATTGTTTTCGGTCTGGTTTCTTCCTGTTTTATTTTGGTAGATGTCTGTTTCCCCCCTGTCTCTGTCGATTTGTTTCCTGTCCCTGATTCCCTGATTGTGTTCACCTGTGATGTCCTGCACCTGT